>VZTD01002621.1:2209614-2464844 GCA_013397725.1 Rhagologus leucostigma
CGGAGTTGGTTTCTGGTGTAAAGTTTCAGTTCGTTTTGCCACACCGGGAAAAAGTTCATGCTGCCCTGCACAGAGCCGTGGGCAAGACGGAGCAAGGCCATGGCCCCGGCCTCCCCTGCCGGGCCTCCGCGGTCAGGCCCAGCCAGGCCCACCCCGGCCCCCGCCGGGCCGAGCGGGCAGCCCTGTGACCTGTCCCAGGACCGGAAGCAAGAGAGAGTTCCCGCGTCTCCACGGGATTTACATATGTAAATTTCGAGAAGCGCCACTGGTCTAAATGACTGTCCATCAAGTTCAGGTTCAAACCACCACACCTAGTTATCACTACTGATCAGGAATGTTGCTCTCGTCCTTTGAGGTTGTAGAGAGAAATGCTCCCTTTCCTCTGAACTACTGAGTAGTGCCTGCAAAGTGGAAAGAAAAGCTCTTTCACCCTAGAGACAAAAAACCCTTGTTTGCTTTGTCTTATAGGATATTTAGTGGTTATGAAATTCGTGAAAGACAGTATGGAAATAATTTCAGAATAATATACACTGGGCTTTATAGAATTATTTTGGTACATACAAATAAAATACGTGATTGTAAACAGTTATTACAGTAGTATAATGCTTCAAAGCAATTTTTTATACTGGCACCTGAGAATCATATTTCTACACAAGTATTTGACAGAGCAGCCCTGTTACATGTGTGATGGCTAGAAAACTCTTTCCTTGGAGTATTTTTCATTTCTAGGACACTTAAAGCTCACAGTCTCTCCTTCTTTCTTTCCAAACAAACTCACACAAGATATGGCATGCACGTCCATGCGTTCTGCTGTGGGAAACAAGTGCTGAGCTGCCCGTACAGATTGCATATTAAAGAATTTAGCTACCCAAGCTGCAAGTGACATAGCTAGTAATAAACCCAGGTAAGAGTAATGACAGGAGGCTAGGAAAATTTTCTCCGAAACTGAACCACTTTGGTGGTAGTAATAATTGTTATTCATTACAGGTGAGTTCTAGCAGCACAACAAACTGTTGCCAGGCTTGCTAATTCCCTGAGCTTGTTTACCCACTTGTTTAAGAAGATTTCGCGCTTAGTGCTGTTTATTCATGTTCCTCTCTATCCTTTTCTAGGGTTGGTTTTGATTTTTTCATGTTCTCCAGGCCAAGTGGATATGTTCCGTCTTTGCAGCTCTTGACATGGCAAAACCTGCTAAGAAGATGGAGTGAAAAGTTTCAGAAATATAAAAGGAACTCTGCTGCCTCTCAAACAAAGGAACAATACTGTAAGGTTGCAGATACCTTTTCAGCAATCCAGCAGACGCAGTTATGCTTTGATTAGCTTGAAAAGGCACAGTCTTTATAAAAAAGATAAATAGTTTTTTTGCTTTCCTTTTTTCCCCTAAATCTTTAACAAATAAGTTTGTACTAGGCTCATTTACACTGAAAAGTTGTCTTTGGCATTGGAAGATAAATGATTTCCTTATGATAACTACACAGCACATTTATAATATAATTTCTATTTTTTTATATTCCTCTTATTTCAATTTTTTAATGATACTTGAACTTACAGGAGATTTAAGAAATAAATTATATGAAAAATTAAATAGTGTATAATTCCTCTAACTTCTACACATACTAAGTTTTTAGAATAACCATGACACTTCTTTATTATCACTTCTCGTCCAGCTCTCTTTTAATGTCTACGCATCACATAGCTGGCCATATATTCTGATAACAGGAAAAGAATACTGGTGGAAAAAGATCATAATGTGCTAGGAGGATGCCTCTCTACTTTTATTAGTATAGCATCCAGAAAGCCTAACCAGATTTTAGTAATGAAGATCTTTCAAATTTTGGATTGATTTCTCAGAATTCAAGAATTGGATTTCAACTCAATAGAAAATACATAAATAAAAAACCCAGAAAAAGACAAAATAAGAGAGAAATGGTGCAGTGGTAAAATACCCAAGGCTTTATTCATATAATCTAAGTGTGAGAAACTGACATAACTGGCTCATATTTCTGGTCCTTTGGTATTGAGTGAGGAGGTTGACTCAAAGACGCTAAATTAGCCTTTGCTCTGTATTGCTTGCTGGAGGAATCTGTCCCTCTGCCACTGGCTTTAAAGAAATCATGTATGACTAGCTGGATGATGTAAATGATATGAAAGTTAACCTCTCAGAGGATTTGGTTTTCCTTTATGTGTTTTCTGTAAAATCTACGTGAGGGACTTCGTGTATACTTGAGTGGTATCTAACATTATGGGGGAGGATTCATCAGAGGACCTCTCATCTGCTATTATGGTAAATTAATGTTAAAATAAGAATTTCACATTTGAAGCAAGTTGTTCAGACTAACAAGAATTATGAATAATATTTACTTAAGAAGATACAGTGCATCTGGATAGAGTTCTGCTTACAGTTCTTAAGGGAAGCGCCAAGAAAAATCCAAAGGATCACGACCAAGTCACTGAAAAATCAAAAGAAATGAAAATGAGGAGCAGCAGCTAGGATAACCAGAACTGCTCTCCTCTCTTCAAAACCTGATCATGTCAATAAATTTAATGTCCAACATCAAATACTGAGATGCTGGAAGAGTGGGAGAAAGCAAAGAAATGCTGACAAAATCTCATCAACATATCTGAGCTACGATCTTGCCCTTAAATTGGATTCCAACACACCATGCTGTTCAAATGACCCCTTCTTAAAAAGACTGCCAAAAACTGCAGTAAGTGGAGACCTGTGCTGGCCTCTGCTTTCTCTGGGTAATATATACCCTGGAGAAAGGAAATAACTCACAGCATAATCAAGTTAGATCTATAATTTCTAGGGTATTTTGTATTGTCCTTTCAGTTAATGTAAGGTCAGTAGATAAATCTAAAAAAGTAAAATGTCAGAAGAAGCATCAGCCTTTTCTTCTGTAAAAAGGGATCTTGACATAATCCAAAACAAAGATTTATAAGATCATGTCCTTGTAACTAATGTTCCTGAATTTTAAGATCAAAGTGTTCAATAAGAGTTTAGCTTGGATGACAATCCTCTCAATTATGAACAAACTGGTAAGAATTTCTTGTTCCTTCCCCATTCCATGGGTACAGGAAACACAGGCCAGGTACAATGTCAGTGTCCAAAATTTGGACCAAAGTTCATTTTTTCCAACATTTTCCCTTATTACTTTGTTTATTGACAAATAAGGTTTCTATCCTGATTCCTAGTACTGTTTGTATCTTGGGTGAGCTACTGGACAATGTTGCTGAAGTAGGTCTTTCTTCCACTTGTAACTCTGTTACTGAGCTCCTCCTAAATCTGGCAAGTTGTTGTACTTTTGTAATGCAGTCATTATTCACTGTGTTTTCCGGAAAATGTGCCGTGATCAGAAGTATCTGTAAAAGAAAGAGGAAATTAGGAAGGTAACAGTAATGCCTACCATAAAGGAAAATGACCAACAAAACTTTTCAGAAGGATGGCCACAAATCTTGACAATGCAAGGCTGCCACTGGGGACTGGATTGCTTCACTGAAAAATGTCCTGTCCTCTAGAATTCTTTTCCACCTAACTCCAAATATTTTTAGCAACAAATTATTTTTAGATGATTTTTCTTTGTATACAGTTTTTGTTATCCTATGTGTGTATCACAGGAATTGAGACATCAATTCTGGTCTTTTCAAAGCCATAGCTCTCAAATGAATGAAGAAAGCTACATGCCTATCTATCAACAGGGGTGTAAATACATACACACACACACATATATATATATATGTGGTTAAACTGAAAATAGATCCCCAAAGTTTTGTCATCATTTTAAACAGCTGCAGTCAGTGTTCATTACTTTCAAGATCTAATTTCTACGCTTTTCTGTTTTGGTTCAAAATTAGAAACAAATCCCATTTTGTACAAAGGTCTTCAGATTTGCTTTCTAGGCCTCAAGGCAGATACGGAAAACTAGGGTGAGATTGTTCCAGTTCACTGGTGCTCACAGGCTGTATGCATAAGCTTGTAAAACATGGATTCTGCGTGTCATCTAAATGATATCACATGTGACTCTGTACCAGGTGTGCTTATAACTGAGTTTATTTTGACATGATAAGGTGTAATTTTCAGTTCTTAACACCTGTGCAGAATCTGTTGCCCTGTAATCCACTTACAGGATATATACAATCTTACAAAAGCAACTAGGATGTTTCCTTTCTGGATGTAACAGGCCTTGTATTAAGACTAAGCTGCTTTGCAGGCTTGCATGGAGAGCGCAAGCTTTTAAAAGTCCATGTGAAAGTTTGTTGAGAGCTCTGATAAAAATCAGAGCCTTTGAAGTTCATCAATTGCTATTTAGAATAATAGGAATAAGGACTATTCTTTCCTTTTAATTAACATTGGCTGGTGGATGAAGCACTAAGAGATAAACTGTTTGTTAAAGCTTAAGAGTACACCACAGAAGTCTGAGTCAGTATTGTTCCTTGAATGCATCAATGAATAACAATGAAAGCCATATAATGAAAAGTTTTTCCTCTCATTTAATTCTAATATGCCATAATGGAAGCTTGTGTGGTATGAGAAGCCTTTTCATATATAATTATATTGTTGAAAGCCCCCCAAAAATGAAAATTGTAAATTCTGAAGGCCACAGAAGGACAGATAAATGAATGGCAAATTCCACTAAGCATTTTATCAGCTTCCTGCCATTCTCTGAACAGTGCCAGATAAAACCCCCAGTGCTTAAAGGTCTTGTGAAAGGCTGTGCATAAGCTTGTAAAATGTGTATTAATTATAGAAAGTACATCATAGTCTCCTCAAACTTCAGTTAGTTTTCTCAAAATATACAAACATCTCTAGCACTTTTCTGTCTGGCCAAGATGGCTGCTTTTAAGATTGAAATTGCTGAACTGTCTTTATGAAATTAATTGGCCAAAGACTCTTATTATTTGCAAATAGAGTTTTAGCTTATCTCCTGCTGTTTTGCATATACTTTCTCTTACAGAGCAGGTGGTGAGATGAGCCCTTCACTTTGTTCAACACATACTGCTGGAAGACTGATCTAAACAGCTTAGGCCTCATCACAGGCACTCGGCCTCAATCTGTTCATGATGGCTATTCATTTTCCAATTTCAGAATATGAAATTAAGGAAACATGCTATTCTG
Source organism: Rhagologus leucostigma (assembly GCA_013397725.1). Lineage (NCBI taxonomy): Eukaryota > Metazoa > Chordata > Aves > Passeriformes > Rhagologus > Rhagologus leucostigma. The sequence goes on from VZTD01002621.1 coordinate 2,214,731, forward strand.
TCTGTCCTACAAAAGTTGAAAATTCTGTATACTTCAGAATTTAGGAATGTGTTATTAGGTAATGAGGAGGAGAAGCAACCTGAAATATTTTTTGGGCAACACCTTGGAAAAAAAATTCTAAATTTGAACACTCACAGAGACACACACACACACACACACACACACACACACACACGCACACAGAGGAAAAAAAAAGGAAGTGGAAGTTTGTTAATTTTATAAGATGAAATTTTTCAAAGATTGAGCGTAGCCCATCGTCTCCTACTGTTAACTGTGGCATGGCCAACAGTTGTTGGGAAGAAGTGAGAAAGACCTTCCCTGAAACTGTCTTTCTTGGAAACACTGAAATGCTTCAGTGACAGGCATGCTGGCTGAGCAGTGAAGTCAGGGATGGGCTGTTGCTCTTGGATGCTCCTACTGCTGCCCTCAGGGGAAGGAGAGGGAAAAGAGGAAGATGTGCAGCTGGAATGCAGACTTCAGGAGAGCGAATGGAAACAAGGCCATGAGTTTAGGGAAATACGAAGAGAGATATGGAACAAGTGATATCAGAAGATCCCAGAAGATCACACAGAAATGGGAGACTTGAGCTGAATGGAAATGGAACTAGAAACAAATTGTGTATAATCAGTGGAGGAAATATTCTTGCAGAGCCCAAGGCTGAGAGGATCCAGTTGAAGTCTGTCTGTCCATGAGACAAACCTATTCCTTCCTTTTTCAAATTGTCTTGGGGTGACTCTATCATGTGTATCCCCTATCATGCTCTATGCCCAAAAAGTAATATTGTGCCTTTTCTGTGCCTTCAAACTGAACTTGAGGGGAAAAAAAAAAANTGAACTGTTTCAACAACATCAGAACACATCAGGAGAATTTTCTCCCCGAGGCCCGGGGGTGGGCCCACACCCTCACCGACCAGCTCCGAGGAGGAGAGAGACCACACCTACAGAAGGACTCTGAAATCTTCCCAGGTTTCTCTCTATAGCGAGGGTTTTAATTCCTCATTTAGCATCATTATCCTTTTCCTGTGTGTTTGTTAAAATAAATAGTTTTTATCTCTTTCACTTTCCTTCGAGGAAAAATTTCCTTTTTCCCCGAACCCTGTGGGGGGGGAAGGGTGGTTGCAACCTGGTTTTCTCTCAGGGGCTATATTACTAGATTTTGGCCAAACGGGCACACAAATCTTTCTGACTATTTTACAGCAGTTTCCTGAATTGATATAATTACTGGTTAGCTTGGTTGCTTTAGTTTGTTGGGTTTTTTTAATGAAGTTTTTGTTTCTGTGTACAAAATTAATTTGCATCTCTCTAGCATTTAACAGGTTCATTGGATCAGTGGCTGGATCACCTGGAGACTTTTGAATAGTTGTGAAGTCAAAATAAAATTATGATGAAGAATACAAGTGCAGGTAGCTCAGTGTGCAGCTGCAGAGGGAGCTGCAGGTTGAGCTCTGGGTGATGGGAGCCCCAGACAAGAGGACGGGAACTGGTGCCGACCTTTTGCACAGGAATGGGCACGGGGACCTGTGGCCCTGCCAGGTGACTGGACACCAGAAGCACAGCAGGAGCCAGAGACCCAGAGGAAAAACCCCACACTACTGCACGCACAGACTGTGAGGGTATAAAAGTCCAGGGGTTCCTTGGTTTGGGGTCCCTACTCAGGGGCACCAGCTCAAGCTGTTATTCTGTTCTTACACCATGAGTAAGGTCTTTTAAGGATCCAGATGCCTGAGGCTTTGCATGGGAAACCAAGGATCGAGCAGGTAAGGAAACCTTGTCTGACTGTGTTGGGTGTGTAGGGACTCAAGCGAGGCACCCATCAGCTCCCTGGAGCCACCTGCTGTGAAGGGGCCTTGTCCCAGCTCAGGTGGTCTGAGTGTGTGACTGCCAGAGCAGCTCCTGGATGGTCAGACAAAAGTTTCCTTAACATTTACATAGTTACTGTAATTGGAATTCATACTACATTGCTATTCCTACAAATATTTGAGAATGGCAACAAAATACATTTTTCTTTTGGGGATTCTTATGTGTAGAGAAACTTTGTTTTATCTTCGTACTCTTTTTAAAATAGTTTTACCAGACTCATGAACTACTGTGCACATATAGTCTCTCTTTTTTCAAAGGAGACCTGAGAAGAAAGCATTTCCCCATTTTTGCAGTAGAATCATGTATGTGAACAAAAGAAGCTTCTCTCCATCGCAGTCAAGCAGAAGTTTATGTTGTAAATGAATTTCAATTTTATCTCTGCTTACATTCTTGAGCAGTTTCTTTTTTATGTTGACACATGAAAGGCATGTTACCTTTGTCTTAATATTAAGGTACAAGTCAGACTTGTCCTTTTCGTCAACCAGGCCCAGGCTGATGCTGTTTGAGACAGGTAATGCAACTTCTGTTGATCATCAGCACAGAGCAGTGCTGTCTTTACCTTTGCAGCCTCCATGGCTGCTCTGTGCAGGGTTGTCCTCTCTCCAGTGTGGCACTTCAGGGATTATGAAGTGGGTGTTAAAAGCCCACAGCGTGCAAGATCCACTGCTTCCCACGTCACCACTGGAGCAAGGGATTTAACATATCCTGTAGGAAGCTCACTGAATGGCTAGTCACAACTGCAGTGCAATTCCTCTAGGAAGTCTTAATGGTCTGACCACGCTGTTTTTTTGAGAGAAGGTCATTAACAATTCTCTGAAGTGCTGCATTTTAAATGAAAATAAGTTTTCTTAAATCTTCATTATTTTTATTTTAATTTATTTTGGTAACAGCTTCACCTGAGAAGGATAACACTGAGTGAAGTCTTAAGCTGCCTAATTGAATTTTCTTCTTTAGCCTGTGGTCAAGCATATCATGGGTCACACAAACAGGGCAGTGAATCACAGTCTGGGAAGTCGTCTGAACTCAGCTCCAGCTGAGTGTGTTGGGCTTTTTGCCTGCATGTAGGCAGTTTGCTGGATCAGAACCTGGGGTAGGAGCCTTGGATCTCAGCAGGAGGAACAGCTCTGCTTCTGTGCTTAGCTTTTAGCAGTTTTTTAGCAGAAGTTAATTTGAATGTAGGTTAATATTCACACTTTAAAAATCAGTTATTAGGGCTTGGATAGCTCTACTAATGTGGTTTGTAAACTCCATTTACACCTTCACAAATCTTAGTGGGAGTTTAGCATTCACTGTGAACAATAAAATATTTGCCTAGTTTGCTCACAAATTTTTGTTCTTTGCCAGAGGCACTTAAAAAACAATGCTCCAGAAAAACGCCCAGAAACTGTGTTTGTGTGTTCTTTATTTTTTTGTTTCTCTTGCTTAATGCTGCTTTCCAATGCCTCACCCACTTCTCCCTAGAGAGTGGAGAATGAAAAGGAAGGTTCATATAGTATTTTTCTTATCCTAAACTGACATCCAAAATTCTCTTTTTTGGTCATCAGCAGCTGAAGCAGGTAGTGGAGCTGTGGGCTAACTTTTGTTGTAGATGAGTGTAAATTGTAGAGAGCTGTCTTCTGTGTCAGTCACTTTTGGTGTTTGTGGCTTGTTTAGAGGAAATTTCTGGTGTCACAGTGATGCTGTGCAGTTTCGATCAGGTTTAGATTTGTTCCAGGACCACTTGATTTGTGTCAAGCTTTTCCTCACATAAATGCCTGCTGAGATTTTAGAGGGCACAAAAAAGTTCTAATTTCTCAGGAGATGTCTAAGATATTTTGTTTAGCAGATCTGAAGGCAGTTTAAGAACATTCAGAGTAGTATGGAGAAATGGGAAGATCGGGAATCCTCCACTCATTTCTGGTACCCATCCTTTTGTGGTCACATGTAAGGGCCAGGTGGAAAATGTCTCCTATGCTTAAGAACGTGAGTATTTCTGCTTTTCCCCCACTGAGGATGATCAGGATTTACTGGAGATAACGCCTGAGCCGGTGTAGCTGTAGGCACCCTCTTGCTGTAAGCTGGACGGAGAGGTGGCTTCAGGCTTTACAGTGTCTTGCTCTTGTTTCTAGCCATAAGGAATCTGGATTTTTAAAAAGCTTCTTTGTTTTCCGAATATTATTTTTATCTATATTCAAATGACTAAGTTGGAATAATTTTCTTCTGTTAAAGCAACACTGCAGGCCATGGATGAGCTGTAGGAGAATCTGCTTGGAAGAATCTGATCTGCCCTTACTCTCCTGGGCTCTCCTGCTTGTAACAGTTGGGTGAAGTCTATCAGAACTGTACCATTAGGATTAGAAGTAGAGTTGAGGAACCCAGGGAGATTGTTCGATTGTACCTCGGCTGTATCAATTGTTTCTCCAAAGTCATGAGATGTTTTCATCTCATCTTTGAACTGTCACCAGGGGCTACATGAACAGCAAATGCTTCCCAACTGATTGAATAACCCTTTTTGAGCTCAGATACCCAGTTGTGTGGTGTAAAGAGGAACACGACTGGAGATGCTACTTCTCTGTCTATTTGTGTTGTGCTAGGAGCTGCCTAACAGAGATCTACCTCAGAGGCAATGATTAATCATCCAAGTTTGTATGAGAGGTTACAAATTCCCTTGGCTGCTAAGGCTGGGTCACCCAAAGAATGCTACAAAGACCCGAAAATGGTCCCTGTAATTATTCCTTATGAATTAATTTCCATGGCTTTTTAAATACCGATGAACATTAATTTGCAGCAAATAATCTCAAGACCAGGGAAATGCAATTGTGCATTTCAGAGGCTGGGTAGGAACATAACTTCACATGAACGTTTGACTGCTCCGCCTCACCTGGACACAGATGGTAATGGAGAGACTACTTTGTTGTTGGGGCCAGCCTAATTTATTTGACATTTTTTCATATGCGCTAAGGATGAAGTTGTTTGCTGCCAGGGTGAGGTTTCAGACTCTTCACTCTGTCCTCTGCTATTGATCTATATTAATCATTGAAAAACTGCTCTTTGGGATGGCTTTGTGTAGATTGTCTGGTTAGTGCCATGGAAAGCTTATGTGGCTGATGCTGGTGCTGCTGAGTGCTGCTGGGGACCAGGACGTGTGCCTTCTGCAGGGCGGCTGGGTGCCTGCTCCTGGCACAGGCTTGATCACAGGCCCTGCAGGCAGAAAGGATGTGCCAAAATTAGAATTCCTTTCCTAGTGAGAAATCTGAGAGTTAGACCAGAACTCACAGATTTTGAAATACGATTTTGAGCTGGCCCTGGTAAAATTCAATTTCTTCTTTTTAGTATTTTATGCTAACTTAAAAGTATGCGTATACACGCTCTTATTAGTCCTTTGGTTGCCCTAAAAGCATGACGTGGATTGCTTTTAGACAGATTTTTTTTTACTGGTCTTTATAGTGCATATTTCCTTGGAATTAAAATGGAGTATTGAAATAAAACCTAAAATTCTCTTCACACAGATTTGTTAAGCAGAAAAAAACCCTGAATAAAATTATATTATAAAATCTGCTTGCAGTTGATGTTTCAACAATAGTGAAAGATTATTATGGATCTTCACATTTACGTAAAGTCTCAAATACAGCCTGACTCTGTTCGATGATGACTAAATGATTGCAAGATCCAAAATAAAATTTTCATTGAGTATTCTAGCACTCCTGTTTGGGTTCTCCTATATCTTAGACTATATACTGGTTTCTGCTATAGTTCATATTTTTATGTACAGAAGAATTAATTTTAACTATAAAAATGTTCCTGCTTTGGTCTCCAGTTGAAAGAAAAAGTGCTCTGTAAAAGAACAAAAATAAACACATTTCTTTAATTAAAAGCAATATTTTAACATCTCCCACACTTGAGCTGAAATGACAGAAAGTTAAAAGCTAAAATTTGTCACAGAAAATTTCAATCTGTATTAATTTCTTAAGCAGATTGTCACAAAGACTTGAAGTTTGTCTGCAGCAAAAAAAGAGATCAATTGAATTAAACAAAAATTATTAGACACATAAATTCAGCAATGATTGTTTTTTTTTGAAGCAGGATTGTTAATTCAATCTTTCAACTATTTTTTGTTACTAAGCTGACTTTCAAACTTACCTGCCTCACAGGGCAGCTGCACTAGTGCAAGTCCAAAGTCTAATCCAAGTACCGCACTTGGATTTGCAGAGACCATCTAATTACTGTCTGAGGATATTTGCATCAACTGGGATTCATTAAAAAAGACAATTCTGCTTTAAGATGTTCTTAATTTGGTTATATGTAAAAGTCATCTGAAAGGTTTAAGCTTTCATCACACAGATTGAGTGATTTCTAAATTTGTAGCTTATTTGTAATTTAGTTAAACAGTACTTATATGCATTCACATTAATAAGTTTCAGCTTAGGTGTTCTTCATTAATTAAAGACAGAGTTGCTAAATCTGACACAGATTGTACAGTCTCACAACACTGTCTGTCTGGGCTCACGTAGCCTGTGAGTTCCAGCAGCAAAGGCAAACCCAGCTCTTGTCAGTGGCAGTGACTGTGCAAAGGAAAATACATGGGTTGTGTGTGTGGGCAGAATTCTTTCTTATCCACTGTCTCTCCCTTTGAGTGCTTTTGCTGATTAGCAGCTGCCACTCATTTTTCCCTTAATCTGTTGAGATTTTTCTTGTAGTCTTCACTTTCGATTTGTGTTTTCATCTTACAGAATTGTTCCATACAAAGCATCAGAGACAGGCTGTCCTATCCATCTACATGTACACATTGCTAGCGCAGGTTCCCTTCACATCTTTATTCCTGGAATCTCTTCCTCTGACACCTGCTGTCTTGCCTTGCTCACATCCACTCACAATGTTGTTGCAAAGATAATTTTTCTACTCCACTAATTTGAAATCAACTGTCTCTTTCAGTTCCTCAGCTGCCATCCCCTCTCTCTCAAACATGAGTCACTTGTCTTTATTTTCAAGGCTTTTTCTCATGTCTCTCACATTTTTTGTTTTCTACTGAAATATCTGTTTAAATCCTTGATTGGTTGTGATGCCCCGATGAATTGGAGATGACCACAGACACGATTTTTGTGTTTTGAATCATCTTTTGACTTCTGAATTTAGATTGCAAGATGCTATTGCAAAATGAGTAAATTTGTAGGTGTGCCCTCCCCCCGCCACTGTATTCAGCAATTACCTCCAGGTCCCTGATTCCTTTTCAAACCAAAAGTAGCAGACTTGCATTGAGAAAATGTTAGGAGCTGGAATTTTAAAGACTTAAGCACTCTATTCTGAATATATCCAAAATGAAAATGCATTTTGAGATTTTACAGGCTGTGAAAGCAGAACAATGTCCACTGTAAATAAATTCATAGTTTCTTTATTCCATTGAAAAGAACACAAATTCAAAGAATGAGAAACATGACATGAGGGAGAGGCTTGGATTCAGGTGGCCTAATTCCTGGCTGAGTTGTGAAATGCTCCCAGGCCCTCCCCTTAACCCTAGCCTGTTATTCCCAGGAGCTGGTGCAAGTACCCGTGGAGCATTTGGTGGGCCCAGTGTGCAACTGTGATGGTTCATGAACAGCCTTGGTTCCCCTCCCTTCTTCCTCTCTCAGGTGAGTGGAAAATCCTGTCCAAGCATACACCACTGCACTAGCTAGAGCATTTACTTCCCAAACCAGCAGGAATTCACTTAGTAATTCACTCTTCAAAACATGATTTATTCTGCAGAGCCATCTACTTTAATTACTATTTGAGCTTTCTAGAACCATAGGTCTGGCTAATTATTTTCATTGCCTCCCCCTGGTTGCTTATTCTGTATAGATCTGCTGTTTAATGAGTCACTCAGAGGCCAGAAGGAAACTGAATTCCTGAAGTATAGGGTGTCTAGACAAAAATGCACAAGCAAATATTTCCACTGTAAGCAAAGAGACAGTGTTTGCTTGTGATAACCTGGGTCTGAATAATTTATTTCTAAGCTTAATGCCAGGTAGACAGATCTTATCATAGGGATGAGAAAGGGGGAAAAAGGAATGCAGTGATGAGGGCAGTGGTTTCAGTCATTCATTTAATTATTGTTATTTAGAATGTTGAGAGCAGAGCCCCACTGTATCATATACTACTAGTGTATAATAAGAGACAGACAGTGGCTGCAGTATAGCTTCTACAGAGGTCAGTAATGGCAAAGTTAAAATTTATACTTTGGCAAAAATCAGACATGTGTGCACTATCCTCACATAACTACTTGGCATAGGGTTTTTTTTTATTGGATGCAGTTTTTATTAAATGTTTACATTACAAGCAGGTGATTTCCACTTTTCATTACAAATACAGTCAACGCACAGGATTTATTTTATTGGTGGATTTACTGTATCACACATGGGGCAACGTGCTGACTAGCTGTGTGCAGAGCCAGCAGTAGCTGAGGGGTGTTAAGCTTGGGTGTGATGCTGCACAAGCTTGGCCATGCTGGGCACAGAGCTGGCTGAGGTGGTTATGCCAGGGCCACAGGTAGAGGTGACTGGTGGGTTCCTGACATGACAGCGGGGTCCCCTCTGCGCTGGGCTCTGGCAGCAGCCCTTCTCCAACCCACCTGCCAAGCTGGTGGCTGTCTGTGCCAAGCAAGCTTGCCCAGAGAGCACACAGGCCGCTGAATCACTCCCATGCCTCCCAATCCTGGAAACACTTTATATAGATAAACTACGGAGACTGTCAGCATAAGAAAAAGAAACCAGCTGGAACTGGGTTGCTGTTCATAAATTCTGCTGGACATGAGAGACCCTGAGCTGTTGCTGCACAGTATTCTTCAGACCTTCCCTTGAACCTACAATTTCCACCTTTTTCTTCATTTTCCAGAATATTCCAAATATCTGTGCTTTCTGATAATGTAGGATATGCTACAGGTCTGAAGAGGAAAGGGTTTTCCTATTCTGCAAAAAATTTCTCTACTGCTTCTGTAGCAAAAATCGAAGTTTTTGATGGTTGACCAAAAATTATTTCTCTGTTTCACGAAGTCAGGTTAGGGATAAATGGCATCTCACATTGATACCGAGCACTTTTCTGATTGCATTTCTTTGTATAACGTCCTTAGAATGTTGGCACTGATGGAAGAAGTTTGATGAAATGGTGATGACAGAGTTAAAGTAATGGTGTGTTTCATGATTTTGTGTAGAAACAGAGAGAGGAATTGAAATGTTGGGTCTGTGCTTTGTGCACAAGGCTGTGTATTTTGTGTAAGTATTATGGAAAAAGAGAAGCAGTTGAGGGTACTCAGCCCTATACTGCAAACAATATGTACTAAAAAAAAGAGAAACATATGAGTAAGAAAAATAGTTTTGTATTCTTCTATCTTCCATGGGTGTGTTCCCCATCTCTGGTGTCAATCCTTGTTTTCTGAAGTGTGTTTCTCCTCTGGTAGTCAAAACCATCTCTTTTATCATATGTCATGAAATGATAGCTCATTCTCTTGCCTCTAAGCTATCACATACACTTAGAAAGAAACTCATCAATATAAATGTTTGTGTCTATGTCTGATTGGTTTCTCATGTTTAAAAAGGAAGAAAAGGGAGATTGATTGCAGAGACCGTAAAAGTAATGATGCGTTTAATGAAAACATACATTTTATAGGAAAAACACGCTTAAAAATTACTTGAAGCTGCTGCATATGAGTTAATAAAATTAAATGACCTTCAAAATTTTGCTAATTTGACCTCGGGTTATCCCTTTGAGCCTTCAACCAGTTTTACATTTATTTGCATATATGGTATTTATTTTTGTACATTTGGTCTATCTTGAGAGCTTCTTTCAGCTCTCCTCATTGAACAGTGTGGCTGCAGAGATACACTGCAGTGGTTATGCAGTGTGAAAACCAGGCTGCTGGCCGTCTGGCTGTCCCTGAAGAGGCACCTACCCTTCCTTCCCCTAGTCCTTCATTTTATGGTGTTGCCATAAATTTGCCTTGAGGAAACAGTGCCCTCTAAATTGTCTGTTGCTAGCTACTTCTTTTCATATCAAAACCAAACTGTAACCAGGTCCAGCCTGAAATGTATCTGCATGGCTGAGTTTTCTATGGGAAATATGTCATAAAGTCTCTATAGAAGTGAGTAAGTAGTAATATGGCATAATTTCATCTCCAGTTGATCTGAACACTGGGATTGAGATTGCATCCGCTGTTGGGCTAGTCCACCTCTCTGAGGCAGTGCTTGTTCATGGAAAGGAACACAAAGAACACAAAGTAAAGACTATGGTCATATGTATACTGTAAGTGTGGTTGTACTGATGGCATCCATCCTAATGACCACTCTCATGCCAAGTGATACTGAAAGGCTCGTGTTCACATTGGTCAAAACTATTCTTCCGTACAATGGATGAGTCATTTCAATACTACCTAGCATTTGGATTCTGGTTATGCAGCCCTTTGGGCTGTGAGATGTTGTAGTAGTAATCATTAATTATAATTAATAAAATTAATTACTCATTAATAATTGATTGTAATGATTAGTGGGCTTTTGTTGTTTTCAGTTGCGAGTAATTACTGAGGAGGCTGTGTTGCAGCATGCAAGAAAGATGTTTTTTAGTGTGATTTCCCAGAAACCTATTGTGCAGCCTCAGCGGTGGTATAAGGCGAGCGGGGAAGTTTGTGACCAGGATCGAACAGAACTGGAAGGCAGCGTAAGGTGCAGCCATGTGCATAATGTACACAAACTAGTCCCCAGAAAGAACTGTCTCCTGAACCTCATCTGGATTTCTTCACCAAGGGAGTTAGAGCCCAAGGGTGTGGTAGCACATGCATGGTGTGAACGTGCAGGACCCATCTTCCCGAGCTGGTACAAGTGGCTGTGACTTGTACATTGGCTCTTGGGTGGGAGGGATGTGGTGCCAGGTGCAGCATTAGGACGGATCACATCCCTGCTGGAGCACAGACTGTGTCTTGGCTCCCTGCTTCACTGGTCTCTTACCCCCAAAGAACTTCCTCATTCATTTATGCTATAAAACACTCTTGGGTATACTTGAAACACTAATGAAACTTATGAGCAACTGAAAACTCTTGTCCCGAGGGTCCCTCTGGTGGTCCTTGGTGGTCATCAACCCCAAAGTTCTACCTGACCGCTTAAACTTGGTGTTTCTTCCCAAATTTGGAGCTGAGTTGGCAGTACTAGTTTGGTTCATTATTTTATGTTCTCTTTTTGGTTAACGTTCAGCATGGTTTGCAGAATGAGCACTGTATTTTTCCACCAGCTGAGCAAATAGTTCTTCATCTAGCAACAACTTGGCATTTAGTATCTTGTCTGAGTAGTTGGAAGAACATTAGGGATGAGAAATCCCTAGCTCTGAATGAAGGTAAAAGTCTTGACCAAAAGACTCAGTCAGATGGTACCTCTCCCACCATCACTCTGGGAAATGAATTCGGCTTTTTACAGATACATACTAGGAGAGGCTACAGTTGTTCTGAAATTTCAGCACAGCTGCAGGTACCTAGGAGCTGAGACATCCTGCTTTTCCTCAACCCATGGCAACATCTGCAAATACCAGACAGATACCACAGTGTATTTATTACATCAGGGGATCTGTCTGGGAAAAGCAAAGAAATGGCTTGCCCCTGTTCCACTGGAAAGGGTCTGGAATGGAAGATGGCAGATGTGTCATTCACTTCTGCCTACCTGTTATGGCCTGGTGTGGCAAAATCTCTGTGTACAGTCCTGCGAGCACCTAGCTCTCTGGGAGGTACCACCTCATATCTAAGTTCACAAACAGGGAAGATGCATGCCATAAAAATCCACGAGAATCTGAATACAGTCTGCTGGTCACAGGGAAACCACTAACAGGCAATTGAGGAACAGCATGAAGCTGAAGCACATGTCTGATGACCCTTACTTATTGTATTCACCTAGCTTCAGACCACCAGGCTCTTGGAAGACTGGTTTAGTGCTGGACTATATGNATATATATATATGGGGGTTTTATGGGGGTGGAGGAAATAGAGTGGAAAGCCTTGTTTCATTTCAATTGAATTAAACATCTTTGATTAAAACAGAAAACTACCATTTGGCTGTTTATTTCTCTATTTCTCTCTCATTCTAAGATTTCTGTATGAGGGAAAACACTAGACTGTTCTTTAAATTGGAAACAGTGGTACTCATTCCCCTTTTAAGATGCATTGTAATGTCCTGGGACAGTGCTTTGCAGCATATCAACACTATTTTATATTGTTCTAAAATTATAGTAAAACTTTTTTTGACAAATCTGTTTGGTTTTTTTTTTGAGACAAGCCTTTGCAAGAGTTTATGGAAAGACAGTAACACTTAAAGTGTGGTCATAAACCACATGAAGGTCTTTATAATTCTACTACAAATCCTAGCTTACTACTTATACTTAACTCTCACCCTCTACTGGAAAATGGCAGATGTTGCTTTTGTGGCTGCAGCATGCTGCCTTATCTGCATTTCGAGGTGCATAGATATGTCATTTGCCCTCAGGGACATTCGGATATCCCTTCTAAGCCCAAGGTCCCACCTGTACTGGGGGAAGAAACCACTGGAAGTGATGTTGATAAATTCAGTGCAGGATGAAGACTTGCCCCCTATCGTTTGCCGTCCCACATCTGCTCCCTACTGAATGGTTTTCTCTCATTTCACCACTTCTCCTTCGTCCCCTCTGAATGCCTGTGTCTTCCCTGACAATTTTGCTTCCTGTCTTTGTGGCATTTGTGTCCATTGAGTGCCTTAAGGCGAGCCGAGGATTTCAGATATTCATGATCAGTAAATTTCACTGTGCAAACAAAATCATAAATCCACAGTGCGTGGGCAGGGTTGTCACGTTTCAGAATGGAGCCGCTTTTGTTCCTGAGGTGCCTATCGAAAACACAGCATGGACTCTCCATTCTCCGGGCTCTTTCATCTTCTGAGAGTGAACTATGGACCCTGAGTATTTTATTCTGGCGTCCACAGAATTTACAATGCCTGTTTTGAAACAGTCTTCCTGATAAGATGTATTGAGGAAACAAGGAAATAAAAGTAGACAAGATACTTAGTTCAGGCATTTTTCTTCGCAGGCAATGAGACTGATACATTTTCTGGCTCTCAGAATAGCACTATTATCCTTTTAAGAAACTTTAGAACAGAAAGTGGCTGAGGCCCATCTAGGTCAATCCCCTCTAAATCTTCAGACATTATGTGATTATTTTTAAAATATGCAAAATGTAACAAATAGTTTCAAAAATATTAGAAATTTACCAGAAAGTGCTAGACAATAGCTTTCAAGAAGCTTGTGCTTCAATATACCTGTATCAGTCCTTGCTATTGGTTTCTTCTTCATGTTACTGGGTGCAGACAAGCTTCTATATAAAATGCTGCATAATTTTAGGCTAAAATTTGACCATGACTCTACATGGTAATTCCATGTTACTACAGAATAGCCACAAGCCGCTCATTTCTGTCTTCTACACTACAATCTTCTTGTAATGCTGCAAATTATATAGTAATTACAGATGGAAGAACATGAACCATTCACTTCAACCATTAGTACTCTGCAATTTGCAGTAGCAAACGCAGGATTTCTGTGTCTAGTTTAAGTTGTGTATTAGCAGAAAAGAGGAGTTGCAATAACATGATCAAATGCAGGAAATAGGATGGAGGTTAGGAAGGCTTTTTGCTGTTTTGTGCGTGTTAAGTGTTTTCCCAGATTTGTTTCCAGATGTGCCTGCTGAGGATATAACACAGTTATTGGCTTTACGGTCTGATCTCAAAGAGGTCCCATGAAAACTGGATTTTTGTTATGCATGTCCCTGGTTTTTTTTGTCCACATTATCTTTGGCTAACACATATATTCAAGAATTTTCCATTTTTTTTCTCCTCTTTTTCATTATAATCACTATTTTTTTTCTGTGCTTGGACCTACATCTTAAGAATTAACTCAGTGATTTATTTCAGATTTTTTCTGTCTCCTGAAATATACCTGATTCTTCTTTCCGGTGAAGGCTGACCAGGGCATGTATGCAGAGATCCTCTCCTGCTCCATTCTCTCTTTGATATATTTTACTTGCTCCTTAATTTCTGGGCAGGCTGTTTCCAGCTATATGCCCCCTATGTCTTCAGTGTAAAGGGAAGCTTCTAGACAGAGAAAGGAGGCTGGCAGATGAAAACGAATGACGAAGATCCATTAACTTTGTATTGTTGGTGGATAGAGAGTAGGGACAGGTATAAAGTCTTTTTTTTATATCAGGAATATTCATGCAGAAAATACAATCAACCTTCTGCTTCCTCTGAAGTGTTTGTTCCCAGTGTGCCAGCAGCTTCCCTCTGGCCTCAGTTCCTCCCTGGTACTTGCAGGGAACCTGTGTGCACAGCCTCAAATGAGCCCTTGGAAAGGTGCAGCGTACTACCTTTCTAGCAGGTGATGGTGCTGTTAGACACACAGCTGGCTGGCTGCAGGCACCCAGGAGCAGAACTGGTGCAGTCCCTGTAGTAAAGTTACAGGCCTGATAATTATCTCAAGCTACTCAACCTTGCATGCCTTCAGCATCTTGATAAGGTGAAGGCAATCTTACCCTGAACTCCCACAGATTCTCACTCCCTTTGCAACTGTCAGCGATATTGCTTTTCCCACCAGCTCCTTCCCAAAAACCTCCACCTGAGAACACGGCTCCTGCAAGCAGTGTGCATGTGTTTGGGTGTGGAGAAGCCCATCTGCTTACAGCCACAGCAGGCAAAGGGTGAGGTGCAAGCCAACTAAGCCAAGAAGGGTCACCCTTCCTGCGCAAAGCACAGTGAAACAGAGGTGCAGCACCGTTCACGCTGGCCGTGTCAGACACAGCCTCTGGCAGGCTCCATGCCCTTGCTGTCTGAGTTCTGTGGTTGTTCTGCACCTGCACTGACAAGGGCAGTGACATCCAGTGTGCATGGCCAGGGATGCGCAGCAACTGGAAAATGCAGATAGAGAAGGATGCTGTTGCTCTCAGCCCTACATTTCATCCTCCACACGTTTCTCTGAGAACTGGATGTCTGAGATTCTGTTGCAGGAAACCTAGGGTGTAGAATGTTCTTTCCCATCCTATGGTTGTTTGGGGGGTGGTGACAGCGCTGCCTGTGCTGCTGGGGGCTGAGTGACTCATAGCATGCTCCTACTTGGCAGGTGTCAATGTCTCCCTCTGGGTAGCCAGCACACAAGTTGTGGGTGTGGTTGTCCCCCACATATCACTGGCTGCTCTTCAGAGCTGGATATCAATAAGGTGGATCTTGGCCTCCTGCTGGACATCACTTGGCCTTTGAGCTGTGAGCACAGAAAGAAATGAGCACCCACTGGGTCACTGTCAGTTCTCACCTGCCTGAGGGTGATCCCCTTCCCTAGGGCTTGGCTTTGCCTCTGCAGAGGTGTGGCTATGTCCCTTCTGTCTGGCTTTGGGGAGAGGGCCAAGTCCATCTCTCCGGAGCCATACATCCTGCAGCCTGATTCTGACTTTGGCCTCTGCTCTAGGGAAAGACAAACCTGTCTTCCCAGTGCACCAAGCTTGCCCTCAGGACACAAATCCTCTTTGGGAACTCACCTCTCACAGTACTGGAACTCCAGCCAGCAGCATAGCAGGTGTTGTCAGCATGGAGCCAGGCAGACAGGCTAGCTCTAAGTAGGGGCTGCACTGGACAGGCTGCTCTCATTCCAGCAAGGTGATGTCATTCCTCTGATGGACAGCACTGTACTTTTGGTGAACCAGCAGCTGCTCAGTCTCGTGCACTTTGGCCCCAGGGCTCAACTCAGTCAGCTGGGTGACCCTGATCACCACATGCCATATGCCAGTGTTCCTGGAAGGCAGATGGAGAAAGGGGTGAGAGGGACCAGAGCCATGAGCTGCATATGGCCAGCAGTTCCCTACCTTCTGCTTCACAAGGCAGAAGCTCCAGGAGTGTTGGCTGCAGGCTGCTAGGAAGCAGTGGCTCAAGCCCAGCCTTCTCCTGAGCAGTCTCTCATCCGGACTCTTCAGTGCCCAGGCACTAGGAGCACTGTAAGGAGGGGGGATGGGAACAGCACATGGTGCTGCCAACAGCGCACCTGCCCGTGCTGAGATGTCCCCATTTCCTGGTCCTCCTTACCTGGACTTGACGAAGTGGTGGGCTGCTGTGAGGGCCCACTGTGTGCTGACGAGGGACCCTCTGCACGTACGCCACTTGTCTGGTTGCCAGGAATGCTGATGAGCCAGGGCAAGGCCCCTGGCTGGGCACCTGTGCCACCCACAACATGTGTCACACTGTACTCATAAGCCGTGGCGCCATATTCATCAGCCATGGGCAGGAGCCCACAGGTCCCTCGGTAAGTGGAAAGTCGTCACTGTCCTGCTCGATGACTTGCTGCTGCTCAGGCTTAAGGTCAGCCCTCTGCCCTCCCCACCAGGCATCGCATGGACAGCAGTAAGGGCAAGCTTGTGGGATGTATGTCTGTCCACCCCAGTACCTGGGTGCTGGCAAGGAACTGCAGCTTCCCCATGCTGTGTGCCCAGGGGACAGAAGCAGGCAACCTCCGGGGAACCCCCTAATTATCAGCCAAGCTCCCTTGCAGAGCCTGGGGCCACTTATCCAAAGGTGCCCCATGTGCCCAGCACAGGCCCATGCACTGCCAGCAGGACAAGGCACAGCAGATACATCACTGCCAATGGCACATGTCAGCTGCAAGAAGCGAGGGCTCTCCCTCAGCACGGCCACTGCCACAGTGCCTGCTCACTGCCCACAGTGCCCTCAGCTCCAGGGCTGATGTTACAGAGGGGCTGGTTCCGGGTCCCAGGCCTCTGAGCCAGGGGAAGAAATGGAAATGGTGGGGGAGAGGAGCAACACCGAATCATAGAACTATAGAATGGTTTGGGTTGGAACAGACCTTAAAGATCACCTAGTTCCAAGCCCCCTGCCATGGGCATCTTGGGCAGGGATACTTTGCACTGGGCCAGCTTGCTTGGAGCCCTGTCCAGGTTGGCTGGGAACACTTCCAGGGATGGGGCATACACAGCTGCTCTGGGCAATGCATCCCTCTCTAGTTTTCCTCTGCTTGCAGGATGAGCCTGTGCAGGCCCCAGGGCAGGCAGCCGTGCCTGGCTCCCAGTGCTGCCTGCCAACAGATTGCAGAAAAACATCCCACATGGCATTGCTGCCACTTTGGGAAGCTAGTTCACTGCCACCCTGCTCTCTGCAGCTGTTTGCCACCAGCTCCTTCCCACAAATAATACAGCTGAGAACATGGCTCCTGCAGGCAGCATGTGTGCATTTGGGTGTGGAGGAGCCAGCCTGGTTACAGACATGGTGGGCAAGCAGCGAGGCGCAAGCCCAGTAAGCCAAGCGGGCTCACCTTTCCTGTGTAAGCATGGTGAGACACAGGTGCAATTGTTGACAAGATGGACAATTTTCCTTTTATTCTTTCAAGCACGAAAATTAGACTGATTTTTTCCTGTCATGTTGTATCTCAGTACAAGTCAATTCTGTCATGAATATGTGGCATTTGGGCCTGAATATATAACATGAAAGATATCTGTGTCACTGCTCTATAGGATTACTTCTCAGCTGCTGTCAGCCCTCTCTCTGAAGGACTATATAAATGCTAAGTACTTCTCACAAAGAACAAGGCATAGAGGAAACACTGATGAAAGCAGAGGTTATTAAGAAGCATTTAGATATATCTGATAAAATCTAGCTTTGCTTTTTGTGCCAGCTACACACGATTAAACAAACTAAATTAGGCTCCACTGAGCTCCGGGTGGCCACACCAGCCTCTTCTGATACCCAAGTTGCTTGTTTAATGTTCGTTCAGAGATTTCTACAGCCTAATGTAGTTTTCAGTCTGCAATGCTTTCCCATATACTGGTAATATTATCCCTGTGAATAAAACCGTATGCAATCCCTGCTCTTCTCTAAAGTAAGATTAGAAGGTGCTTAAAATGTACACAGAAGCAAAGCATGCCCATGATTAGCATCACCAGCTCCTTCCTCAACTGAGTAACTTTCCCTGTTTTCACAACTTCCCTGGAGTCAGTGTAGTCATGGCTAGAAGGCAGTCAACATGAAGTCTTATATGTTTCTATGCAAAGTGTTTCTATGTAAGTAAAGAATGCTCTGAAATTTTAATTTCAGCTTAACAGAGCTAAGCTCTGGTAACAGCAATCCCCCTGGCAGTGTTGCCACCTGGGCTAAATGCCCTGCCTGTGTCAAGCACCAGGCTGATGCATCAGTACAGCTCTGGGCACCCAGGAACCCGCCCAGTGCGAGCAGGCTCAAAATGGTATTAGACTGCTCTAGACAGCTCACTGATGCAGATTTGTAGAGTATGAAAACGTCAAACATCCTTTTCTGCAATGTGAGACCCAGCTGCTTTAATGTGTCTGCCGACACAGGCCCACAGAAGCTTGATACCTTAGTTGCATTCTACTTTCTGTCTAATTTACAGTTTGAATTTTTGGAGGCTAAGACAGTTATGGCAAATCATCATCAGCTTTTCAATGAACTGTCTGCAGGAATCCCTGTCTGCTGCTGGAAAATACAGAACAAGGCAAAAATAATTTAAAAAAAAGGTATAAAATCTTCTCTTTCCCTCATCCAGTATGTTCTCATCATTGCCCATCTAAAGACCCAGAGCTCACAGGCTTCCTACACTCATCTTTCAGCCTTCCTGGAGGAGGATGTTCAACATGTGGACCAGAAATAGTTACAGCTTTCTCCACTGTAAAGCATGTTTGCTCTTCATTTCACTCCTTCCACTCCTCATCACATCAAAATGAAGACTCTTGTACGTGGTCAGAACTCCTTCAAATACGGCAGAATCAAAGTTGCATTTTCCACTTGCAGTGTCTCTGCTATGTGTAAATATATATACTGGAAACCTCCTGAAGATCCTTAACCAAAAAATAAAAAAAAAAAAAGGAAAGATGCATTCAAAATGACACATAAAAATAAGCCTGCGGACTGATGGATGTATACAATTAATATGTGTATACAGACTTGTTATTCTAGTCCCATATTGTGTCACGCCCTTTTAATGTTTTCAGTCAGAGCAAGGAAGAAAAGACACATACAAAGAAGAAGGAATGAAAGACTTGAGAAAGAGGTAAAATATCTACTTGCAAGCAAGTTAAAATTTTTGGTCACTCAATATGTGAGTGCTTTCTTTTGAATTTTTTTAGAAGTGCCCAGTTTTCAGAGAGCACCTCTCCTGCCATAGTGATGGTTACCTGAAGTGTCGGTGCCAGCTGAGCATCTGCCAACAGCTGTTATTTTGGGAAATGCAGACCCGATGGGTTTACACTTCCGATTGTCAATCACTTTCAAGGAGTTGGCGAATGGTTTGCATGTGCATTGGTTTTACTGTTTGAATGGCTTCCCCATCCTTATGATGAACCTTTTTCTCAGTGAGAAGTTGAATTTCTGGTATGGTAATAACCGTCCCCATAAAAATGAGAGTTCAATACATTTTAAAAGAGAGAGACTTT
Source organism: Rhagologus leucostigma (assembly GCA_013397725.1). Lineage (NCBI taxonomy): Eukaryota > Metazoa > Chordata > Aves > Passeriformes > Rhagologus > Rhagologus leucostigma. Next base: position 2,234,033 of record VZTD01002621.1, read on the forward strand.
TAATCATTGATGAAGGTATGATATTCTAAGAAGGTCTTAAAACCACCAAATGTCACACATGGATTTCCTTCCTTCCTTTCTACCCTTCCAGCCATTTTTGTTGTTGTTGTTGTTGTTGTTTTCTGATGCCTATACAGCTGGATTTTTGATACTATGAGGTGGCTAAACTTCAAGGATGGAAGGTACTTAAAAATTACATTACTTATTGTTCAAACAACCCTAGTGTTTCTAAACTCTTTTTTTCCTGTGAAAATTTATGGTCTGCTAGAATATAAAATGGTTCTCATTTGCATAACTTGACAAATTTATGATGTGTCATTTTAGTGTCAAAAAGGAGAAATTAAAAGCATGTGGTACTTTTTTTATTAATGGAAACAGAAGTCAAAACATTTGGAGAAATACCTCACACTGAATAATACCTCACACTGAGTAATACCAGCTCGAAGCACAACCTTTGCTGCCACAAGGGTCACCTAGAAAGTCCTGTTATCGAAAAAGATGCTGAACAACTAGTTTGAATGGGATATATTCCTCATGCTGATTTAAATTTTACTAGAGAAATACAGACTTTGGATAACCTATAAGGTTGTTGTCTTTTCATTTCAGCCTGTCACAGCATCCAGAGTGTGTGTATAAATATTGGTATCTAGGATAGATGTTAAGTACACATTAACATTTTTTAATTCATACAGTTTTGTGGTATTGTGTCTTACAGTTAGGTTGAGACATGTTTCAACTCTAAATCAATTCCCAAACAAAAAATAATTGAGGGTACTTAAAAAGTAGTTAGAAGTGGTTGATCAGACTCTTCAATTAATTAGGAAAAAATCAAAGAGATGATGGAGCGTGTGTTGCAGAATCACAAGTGACTACACCAAATAAGCTCAAATCAACAAAAAGCTAATAAGAAATAATGTAATTACCTACAATATACTCTTGAAAGACAAGAGGAGTACAAAGTATCTACTACATTCAAAACAGAGGGAACTGAAACAGTAGAAAATATTTGAATACTCCAGTGTGCTTCCCCGTCCAAAGAAGTGCATCTTTCACATGGATGTAAGAGCAAAGTTGAAAGTTTCATAAGAATATGTGTATTCGTTAATTTAAAAAAAACCCAACAAAACTCTTCTCTTGCACAAAAATCAAGCTGAGAAATATGGCATCTAAGTAAAGATGGTGCTTAAATGCTTTTTGCATGTTGAAGTATATGAGGGGGATAGTAGATGTGTCCAGACTGAGGGCAAAACTGCTATCTTGTTGAATGCCAGAACTCAGAGTAGTTTTGAAGAAAATTAGAGATTTACCACTGGGATTAAAGTCCAGGGTCCATCTGTACGTAGAACAAAGGAAGGAGTTCAGTTTGAGAAGGAATAAGCTGGCAAAAGCTTTTATGGAATAAACAATGATCAGCCGCATTTCAACAAACTATCAGCTTATAAAAAATATCTCTCATTTTTATTTGGCCTGTTAACAGCAATACATCAAGAGGAAATAGCTCCAAATCCCAAATATAAAATGCAGATCTAAATCCTGTATGAACGTCCTATCCAATAGAACAGCAAGTGAGGAAATAAAATTCCCACTGAAGCACGGGGATAGCAAGGAGAAATGCACCTTTGGTTCACTGCATTAGCACAGGACTACCCCACCGCTTGTAAAAAATCCTACTGTGGTTAAGTATCTCTGTTTCTGAAAACCCTAATGGAAACAATCTTTGGAAATCATGACAGAGAGTAAAATTTATTATAAACACATAGGTTTTTTTTCCCTCTCTGGTCCCTAATAGACAACATTTTTGGAGCAGAAGAAAAATGTTTTTGTTTCCATGGTGACAATATCCACTCGTCTCCTTTCTGTCACAAACCATGGTTTCTGAGCATATTTACGAAAATTGAAATGTGGGTAACTCAGAATGATAAAACCAAGTGCAGCAAATTTTCAACTAAATAAATATTTGTATTCAGTCTTGTATCCATTGGCTTTGAAAATTTTCAAGGTCAGGGTATTTGTTTGCTGTGCTGATAGCATTCTCATTAAATACTTTGTGCTGTTCACAACGAGAATTCTTATTTAAATGTGTCTTGAATGTTGCTGATGCTACCCTTAAATAATTGAAGTAATTAAAGCAGGAAGCAACACTGCATAACATCATTCAGAACAGCAAAGAATGCCACTGTGGCTCTCGAGGACTTAAGGCAACTGGTATATACAGCATACAAGAATACATGCTGGAAGGGTCAAGTCTTTAATTTATAAGTGGCTTCAGGGTGTCCTTCTTCTCACAGTGGGCAATGCTAACTGTGCTGTCAAAGTTCAGCAACAGTCTGTGCAGAAAAATGTTGAACTGATCTGCTCGGGGTCTGCTTTCTTCTTTTCAATTCCTTCTCAGTGCAAACCTCTCAGCTACAGATTCAGTCTCTTTCTTGTCTGTTGGACTTGTTTCTCTCTGAATAATTTCTTTACACTCACTGGGCCAGACTTTCAAGTCTTTGCTCCAGAAACATTTATTTGTAGAAGATGAAAAGGTTTTAACAAGAGAAATGGAGACCTGCACCGATATATACACCGTGGTAGAACTTGGCTTTATGAAGCTGTATATTGATACCAAGCCTCAGCTCCAAAAAAGAAATGAAGTGTTTTTTATTGGAGTCATTTCAACCCAAACCAAAATATGGTGGTTTGGGTTTTTTTTAATGGGAATTATAAAAAAAAAAACCCCACTGTTATGAAATTTAAAATATTATTTACAGGAAATGCTCAATGATTACATTTTCTCATTAAAAACATGCAGACAAAAAAATTCTACAGTAGTTTTTTTTGTAACTTTGAAAAAGTGGTTTGAATAGACAAAGCATAAACTACTGAAAGGACTAGAACTTCAGACTCAAAGTGATGCCTCTGACTGTGCTGCCCTCCTGCCTGCATAACTAGTGTCCATGGGGAGCACACTGTGTACACCGTGCCTGCACCACAATGTACAAGCAGCCTGTGTTCAGAGCCCTCCCTTTAGGGGCACAGCAGACTGATTAACTCAGCTATAGGTGCAGGCTGACAAAGAAAGCCCATGTGGCTTTTTTACCTATATGTGCCCCTGCCAGTTTTGTGCTGAAGCATGACAGCCCTGGAAGCACCTTGGGTGCTGCAGAGAAGCTGGTTAGACAGATGGGAACTGGCAGGCAATGGGATAGACAGAGACTCTACTTTCCTCTCATTAGTCCTTTTCACCTAAGGGTTTTTTTTTTCAGTCTACCTGTTCTTATATAAATGTTCTTATTTATCAAATCCAATACTGACTTCTGAATAAATACCATCTAAGAACACTACAATGCCTGCTCAGACCAGATAAAGACCATCTAAGTTCTAACAAGAAACCAAAATGCTGCTGTTCCAGGTGCTCTTTGCACAGCCAGCTTTTCACAGGTGGCTGCTCTGCATGCTAAGAGATGTCTGGCATCTCTAACATTTGGTATAAGGGAAAATGCCGCAGTTATAACTCTAGGGAGTGTGATGTTTTCCGCATGCATGGGTCCTGATGTCAGGCTATTAATACCTCTTTGAGAATAAACCTACCTTTAACTGTTGGCAGGATTGGGATCCATGTTAGGGCTTGTCTTGATTACCACAATAGCTGTGTTTCACCTCAGGGTACTATGTATTTCAGGTAGCCTGAGGTAAAAATGCAAGCGAAAGCATTGCACTAGGCAACTGTGCACAAGGGTGCAGATTTCACTTTCACCGTGGTTTTAGCTTAGAATACCTGATGCATGGTAGAGGATACCCTGAGGTGAAAAGGGAAGTTTTGCTGTCAGGGAGTTGGAGGCCTCTTTCCTGTTTCTTTTTTCAGAAAAATGGCAGAAGCTCTGCTTGTTCCCTTTTGCTATGATTCCTTACGTGTGCCCATTTTGTAGTATTTTGTGTTTAGTACTGAAAATGAATCAGTGAGAAAAAAATATCATGGGTGCAACATGATGGATGCAAAAAACCTCACAGCCGAGTCGAGGCACTGAATGAAGAATTACAATTGGATTTTACCTCAAGGTATAAAACCCCTGAAAAATGTGAGTTTGTAATGGAAAGGCTATTGCTAACACAACCTTAACTTGAACATTGCCAATAGTCACACTATCATTTGATACAGCAATTTAATGGCCAGGTTTTTGCCTTGCCAGTGGGAACACAGCCAGTTGAGTTGATTGGGTTTGCATGCTATAAAGCAGCTCAACCTTGGAATCCTTTGATGTAAAAACACTCATTCTTCATTAGCCAAATTTGAAATAATGGACTGAAAATAGAAGCATGTGACTTGCATGTTGAATTTACACTGGTGCTGTGTACATATGACTGTCACCTCAGCGCCAGAGTTTAATGGACTTAATGAGCAGTTAAAATGTTTTAGATAGCCTGCGATGGACATCTGCAGTGTCAGTCAACAGCTGCAGCTGGCAATATGTTCTTCAGAGTGACCCACGTGCAGCAGAGCCTGGCCTGCAGGAGCTGCTGCTTTTTATAGCTCAGGCAGTGCTCCTTGGCTTGCTCTATTTTACTGAGCCATCAGATCTAAACAACGCACTTCCTTTTGAGATGAAATAAATACAATAGTAATCAAATGGCATTTCTTTAGCTATTGATTTTCTCCCTCGCCTGAAATCACCGGAAGCTGGGATTACAGTCTATAGGCAATTCAGCTGTTTTACAGAATATTTTGCCCTTCAAGTCAAAAAAAGTGCATTGGATTCGGACTGTCAGAATGCTTTGTGAATGAAATATGTTGAAACAATAGGACATTATGAATTGATTAAAATAAAAGAGCCATGATTTACATAAATGTATAACCTGCATAAAAAACCAGAATGCATATGACATGACTGCTTTTATATATATTTATATATTTACATATAGCATATAACAAGTGTTATGGGCAAACCTAAGTGCACCAGTTTCAACTTTACTGATGTGATTTTCATTTGAGTTTACTTCTCATGAAAATCTCAGAGAAGTGGACATGTTTTCAAATTTCAGTTTAACTGAAATATAAAATATATGAAATATAAAAATATTTTTCAGCTCACCATAATCCAATTCTACAAAAATCCAATTGTAATTCTTCCAAGGATTCCTAGCCAGGATCCTTGAAATAAATGCATCACAGAGGAGTGAGCACCATCTGGGAGCTGTGATTTTTCTTCCTAGCCTTAATTGCTTTTAAAGACTTTGGAAGTGTCTGGGATGACATGTGAGTGTATTCAGCACAGAAACATAGGATGGGGTCTCTGTCTACCCAGGGTTTAAAAAGCTGAAACTGCCTGAAAAGTGGGTGATCGGAAACAGGCTTTCAAACCTCCTAACGTTTTTAGGTACTGACTTAACTGAGGCTTCCTTTTTTAGGAGGAAGTTGTTCTAGAACTGTGATTTATAGATATTCATGGACGGAGAGGTGCAAGCAGACAGCAGAAGCTTAATTCTTCTGAGTGTTGTAGGGCCTAACTGCATCCCTCAGGGACCCCCTGCTCTCACCCCTGCCAGTGTTGCAGCCTGAGACGTGTGACTGTGCATCATTAAGTGCTGCCAGGGATGCACAGCCACCATGCACATCTGCCCTGGGATGCCAACACCAATCCATTTTTCCTTTTCTTTCAATCAGCAAGAATCCCAGTGCGAATTAAGCTAGAACAACTGTATTTAAAAGTGGAAATAAGAATGAAAACAATACAACCCCAAATTTGTGTTGACTTTTTTTTTTCTGCTAAGCATATCCAAGTGGAGATTTAACTGTATTTATGCAAATGCGGCTTTAAAGAAGCATTTTTCTTAGTCTTAATTATGAAAATCCTCTCAAGTCAACAGTGAGCTGTGTTGCTGTTTTTCATAACTGAGACAATTTGAGTTATCTTGAAAATCTTTAGCTGCCTTCTGCTAGATGCCCAGAAGACTTTGCTGCAGCTCTGCTCAGGGTCAATTGTTCCTTAAACTTCTTTTAGACTCTGTTCGACACGACAAGCAAATCAATCTTTCCAATTCAGGAGCTGATGAAACTCAACATTTTATAAAGCGTTGCCACGAGAGTAGGAACTGAGTAGATGGCTTTCAGACCTATTCAATGTCACTTTACACAGCTAGGATTTCTACAAATGCAGAATACTAGACTGCCTGAGTCTGTTGAACACAAAAAACAAGATCAAGCCAAATAATAAAACATCCTCTTTATAAAGAAGTGGCTCTGTGACATTTTCTAGCTTCTCTCTCTCTCTCTCACTTGGTGTATACATAGGTATGCAAACTCACTTTGTATTTTAGATCAATCAGGTGACTGTATATATATACGTACTCTTCGTGGCATAACCAGAAATTTTATACAGTGTGCAATTTAAGTGAGATCACATGATAAATAATTATTTACAGTTAGTTGACCTGTATTATTTTAGCAGATTTTTCCAAATAATACCATCAGATGGTGACATAAATTTATAACTTTGTCTTAGTGCATGAGAATTTCCTTGCCTGTTTATCATTAATAGTAGAATCTCCATGCTTAATAAAGCAACTTATGACCATATTTTGCAAAGATCATAACTGGGCGATTCTTTCGGGGCTGATCCCTGAAACAGTCTCTCTCCTGATAAAGTAATGAGTGAAGTTTTGGTTCAGGAGGAATCCATAATTTGCAGAGAGTGCTTGCTTAAGCTTCAAGATGTAGGATGTGATGCAGGCTCATGATTGCCTGTTTGAGGGAGGCTATGTAGAACAGGATATCAAAAACACCTCCTAATTTTAGGTGTGTAATTGTGGGGAATCCAAAGAAGCAGAAACACATTACTGTCTGAAAATTAGACATTTTTAAGGCATCTCAAGTTGTGCACTAAAAATGCCCTGTGTATCAGTTATTTCCACAACAGAAGTCTGAGGGAAGACAGTTCTCTTTCTATACACTGTTGGCCAAACATTATAGATCTTCTGAGTGTATGAACACAGCAGACATGAGCCCCTCAGACCTGGAAATGCTTCCTTGTGAAGATCTGTGCATTTGGAAAAGTTGTTCTAAACCTTCTGAACTTTATTTTAAATGATTCTAGATTGAAACATGGTGAGGTTTGAGACAAATAGGAAATAAATAATTCTGGAATTTTTTTTCATTTTGGATTAGAGGAAATTGAATTTCAGCACAAATTATCTAACCCCTCCTCCCCACACACTTCCCAGTTATCCTTTTCACTGTTCTTTATCTATCTTGTTTAACATAGCAGCCACGTGAGATTTTTTAATTTGGTTTTGTTATTTTTGGATGATTTAGTATCCTCCCTTTCTTTATTTTTGCCGGATGATGTCAGGTGATCCCCTCCTGTCTCTGTCCTATTTCTGTCCTTCCAACAGGCAAACATGACTTTGCCTTTCTGACAATTATGAGAGTAAAATGCCATAATGGTACGACTGTATTCTCAAGTCTAAAGTATTTTTGAGAAGGATCAAGAGAGACAAACCAAGAGACCTTTTCTTGGTATTCCTGCAGAGCATAAATGAAGCAACAGTCCTTTTTTGAGAGACTGACCACACTTGGAAGGTTACAGATTTTCAGTTTCATGCATAAGAACAGTTTCTTTCAAATCGTTGAAAGTAGTCAGTTAGAAATTCCATATGATTTTAAGGTTTGCTTAGTTTAATTCTGCAAATAGTTCAGCTATCAGAAAGTGTATCTCATGTACTATAAAATCCTAGATTTTATTTTTTTCTCCATTAACCCTTCAGTCAATGAAAACTTCTGCTACTCTGTTTTCCATGTCTGATTGAAATCTGAAATCTAGATCACCTGGTCTTACAATGACTTGTAACCACAGTCATGGGATTTGTTTGCTCTTGTCATGGTTTAGTTTAGAATGTCTTTTGTTTTTTGGTGTTTTTTTTTTATTTTATTTTTATGAAGAAATATGAAATCCTAACAGGTAAAATGTGTAATTATAGTGTTTTACCACATTATGCAAAGCTTACAAAAGTATTAATAGGTGCTTTTTCATAATGTAAAGCATAGTTGGAAGTCATTAGGAGAATCTCAATACCTTTCACTACTGAGTCTTAACCAACTCAGTAAATCAGGGCTATTTTTCATTTACAAGAATGCTTTGCTACGTGTTAATTGTCACTAAATACATACTTAATATTCTTAGATAATGGACGGTTTTGATGCAATATAATTCTTCTGAGAACCATCAGAATCCTACTCTTAAAATAAACAATATACCATTTTTATAATTTATTTATTCCATTGGGTAAAACTCTAACAAAACATGCCTATTGCTTAGGCTTCAAATGTGGAAAATAGTATTATCTGGTTATTAAACTGTGACACGGGAGAAGATAGGGAAGTTAATGTTTCTTCCACAAGATCTAGGGGACTTCAGCCTTTTTTAATCTCTTTCCTGTGATACTGACTGTGAGGATCAAAATGAGCACAGACAAAAAAACTAAGCTAATGACAGTGATCTTGAGAAGGAGGACACAATACTAAATTTATAATGTTAAGGTTGCAATTTAGTGAATTCTCTCGGATACACTGCAAATGATTAAATATTCTTTCCTCTTCCAATAAGTTACTGAAAAGGTGAAGGGATTGTAACATAATACTTGGCAGAAAGACTTCTGAATGCACTTAGCTGTAGTAGTTACATATTCTCAAATTGTCTTTATCCATATGCTTATAATCTACAAATTTATCAGACCCAATAATTCAACTTCCAAAGATGCTTACACTTAGTATGTATTTAAATAGAGTTATATCTGAAAAGGGTTTCAACTTACTGCTTTACAGAGAAGTCATCAGGAGGCTTCAGATCAATTTCTGTTATAAAAATTCTGTTACTGTACTTCCATTAATTCCTGTAACACTGACCTTTATGACATAGCTTTCCGTGCTTGAGAGACTCTTTGGATTCAGCAGAATCCATTCAGCTGCCTTTGGGTTATAAAAGAAACCTATTTAAATATGTGAAGTAAATCCTACTTTTTTTGCCTAGATAAGAGGAAAAGAAAATGTTTCAAACCTAACCAAGTTTTACACTTCAAACTGTACAAGTACAATAGCTCATAATGAGCAGCTGAATCAGTACAAAAAAAAATTTAAGGAAGTGTTCACATAATCCAGTCTTAGGCAGTGGATACGATCAACTTATTATCCAAACTCTTCCTATTGTCAAGCTCTTCAGAGAGCTCTGATTTGCACAGTCTGAACCACCTCCAGAAAAAAACTTGCTTCTCTCTCCACTGCCTACTGGCCAGACTTGAGAAGGAGTAGTTGTTTAAATTATGTGGCTAAAAATATGTGGTATCAATAACCCCTTTCATCACAGGACAGACTTATTGCCAATCTTTAAACATGTGCCCCAATATGTGCATGAAGTGGTAGCATGCCAGAATGATGTGGAGGACCCAGAGCTTTCTGAATGATTTAGTATCCTCCCTTTCTTTATTCAGCAATATATTCAGCAATATTCAGCAATATATTGTGGTTTAAAAATGTTGTTTATTTAGCAGTTCCGATATATTTACAAAGGAAGCATGCCTTGTTTATTCTTGAGGAGTGCCCACCAAAGCTGGGCTTGCCAGTGAAGCAAATGAGCTTAGCTCTCCTTCCCTCAGCATGTTGCCTGGGGTTGCATTGCTCACTTGACATCCTATGGTGGAGGAGTATATCTGCAGCCTTCTCTTTATTTTGAGAGTTTCTGTAGCTGGGGTACCTTTTTCACCTCTTTTTTCCCCTTTAGACACTGTCCACTGTTTCTCAGTGAAACACTCACGCGATGTTTGTCATGCGTTCTTTAGTTTGCATTAAACACATAGATGTACTGTTAAGAATTTGTTGGGCTCGGTTTGAGCTGAAGAAACTTGAAAAGCAATAAAAAGCCAATACTGTTGCTTAAAAATAGTATATATAGCACATGTAGGTAAGAATTTGTACACCAAGTGTTTTCAGCCCAATTTCTGTCATGAGCAAAACAGTCTTGATTGAACTAATTACTGGTTTCAGTCTTTCATTCTCGTTTTTTTCTTTCAAATTATTTTCTTCAGAAATACCTAATCTTTCTTGTTGTTAATCATAGAGATGTTGATTTGCAAATAGATGTAAATGACACATTAAATCTACACCCTGCTACTCCTTAATTTAATATTTTATTATTAAAATGCTAAGTGACATTTTTTGTTCATTGTCGAATACTTTAACTTATTCTTTGTGTCAAACTACTGCAAATGTAAATAGATATTTTATTAAACTGGAGTTCTATTTAATTGCAGAAAATGCATATTTTTATTTATTAATGAAATAAAATGACTTTTAATAGACTGGTCGCATATTTTTAAATTAAAACTCTTCGTACTATGAGCTAATTGATTTATTAATGGGAAAGTATTCATTGTAACTAGTGAATTAATCAAGTTTCTTATGGTTGCTTATCTAGGGGAAGACTTTAAAATAATTAGCTTTTACTCTTTCATTGCTTGCTTTTGTTTGTAGATTGGATGTGGAAGACAAAGTATTACCTTTTAATCCACTCAGTTTTATACTTTGAATGAACTAAATCCTGTACAAAACTGCTAAACCAGAATAAAGGGGGAAAAACATCTTTCAGCACTTGAAAAATTGCTGCTAAAATAAACACACATGTGAGGTTTACACATGATCTCACCTGATGTTCCCCATCAGTTTCTCGGTTTTACCTTTCATAAAAACTTAGCTACAAAAATGTTCTTCTTGCATGCTGATTTCAATTACTTAAACATTTTTAAACAATTATAAGAGGACTAACCTTAATCATTATTGCAAATTTGACTTTTGAAATGTTTATTTATTTTTTGAGCCATTTCAACCCTATTGTTTAAATAACATTCTCTTAGATTTTAGTTCCTGAGCGGTATTTGAATATGTCTAAACCCATAATAATTTCTTTCTTCTTCAGACAGTATACACTAAACCAGAATAACTTACAGGGTGGGTTTTGTTCTGAGGGTGTTTGAAAAGCAACTCAAAGACATCAAAGCAATTTTGCCACAATACTCTCAGGTACAACTACAACTCCCTAAGTACATAATTGAAATTGATTTAATGCGAAATCAGTTGAATAGGATTGATTCCTACTGAAATCAAGGACACCACAGAAACGAGTAACAATTAACTGCTTCAGTCAAAGTGACAAATCTCTAGTTCCTAGCTGTACAAATACAGAAATTGAATGCTGCATCAGGAAAGAATGCTAATGTATATTTTCCTTTTGAATGCAGGAGTTTGTAGAGAAAACACACTTCTGGATGAACTAAGACAAAAGAAGTAGAGTTTTAACATGGGTGCAGCTGCGAAAAGTAAGGTCAGGTGTTCAACAGTTCCTGTTGTCACTTTGAGGGTCTAAGTTCAGATTTTTAATGATTACATTTGGAATATAATAAAAATTCTGTAAAGGTGTGTAAGTGGTACCTCAGAATGGCTGGGGATAATGCCTCCTGCAGAGTGTGTGTGTGTGTAAACCTGTCATAGGTAATTATCATAATAACACCTCTTGCATCACAAGTTATTTTAAGGGAGGGTGCAGAGCTAGTGTGCCACTAGATGCTGCTCTAAGACAACATCTAACAAAAGAAGACTCCTAAAACTCATGCAGTTTCCAATATTGCATCAATCACCGCAGTTCTGTTTAAAAATAATTTACAGATTAAATCTTAAGCTTTAGAAATGGGTTCCAAAAATTTAAAAAAAAAAGAAAGAGGGGAAAAAAGCACATCATGAACTGATATTAAAACTTAAAGTATAAGAGCTACTGCATTTCTGGGAACAGAGTCTGAATAAGAATGTTATTTTATCAGAAACCTGTGGTTTTGTAAGACTGTCTTATCTAATTCTTGAAGTGCTTTCTGTTAAGCAAATTCACATGCTTCAAAAAAGCAGACTATAAATTCCTTAAGTCTTTCTATTTCAAAATATGAGATTTGTGCCTGCTTGAGGTTAGTGGTTAAACAAGTTTGCTGGTCTTGGCTGAACTAACATGGATCCTTCACGGTATTTAGCTAACTTCATCTTGCTGTATGGGCACTTAAAAGTTAAACAGAAGAAATGTTAATTAGGTCAATATGGAAATAAATCTGCAGAGCTGTAAGAAGAGGCTTGCACAGTGTCTACTGAAACAGGTGTGGTTTCAGTTTAGGTTTGCAGTAATTCACTTGAAGAAACAAACAGATTAATAAAAGAGACAGAAAAACCTTTGAAAAGTAGAGAATTGACTCTTATGGGAATCAGTGAAGGTTGGGACCAAGGTCCTTAGTAAACTAATTCAGATTGGGAGCAGATATGTGTGTGGAAGGTTTTTGCCATATAACAGGCTAAAATGGCAGCAGAGCAGATGACACAGCCAGATACTCCCTGGAGTGAATACTCAGTTTTCCTTTGACCCCACAGAATGGTTCTGTGTATGCTTAGCTTTCAGCAGTCACATTATTTAGATTTAAAAAAATTTCTCATCTATACTTGATTCTCCCAGCTGAACAACATACAGATATGATATGAATTAAAGACAGGTTATTTTTTACTGAAAATGTTAGTATCTCACTGATTAAATATGAAGTGGGCATTGAGAGATCATTAACACTGTGAAATGGATTTCTGACATTTTAAAAAAGCAGCATGTACCCTTTCCTTTAGCTCTGCGGTGGGTCTTAAACGAATAACATCTTTCCTGATCATGTTCTTTTTGCATTTGGAGGTGATATATTCTACCAGTTATGCTCTACAGGAAACGGTTGAAATTAGTTTTCATTAGTTCACTTATACTGTACTTGCCTGTAAAGATTGCAGCTTGACCTCATTATACCATCAGAATCTTCAAAAGCTTTTTTTAAAGCCAAACACTTACAAATATGTCATTTTAAAGAGAATTTCTGTAGACTAGCCTTAAACTAGAATTCTTTTTAAGGCTGTTTACACACAGTTTTTCATGTATAGTAAAACATTTTACAACTCTCTAGGATCTATTTTACAATAGTTTTCCAATAAATAGGATACAGAAACACTGTGTACTACATTAAGGTGTTCAAATTACCTTCTACACCTCTGGTCTTTCCTTCTTTTCCTCAGGGCCCAGGGACACTCGCACACGTGCACACACCCAGGACTGTACACCAAGTTAAGAGCTAATAAAGATATCAACCACTGCTCTCTGTGATGAGCTGTGACACATAACACAAAGCACCCTGCCTACTCCTGATATTGTCATTTTCTGTAAGTGCTAGCTTCGCTTCTGTTTTTATTAGGTAATGCATCAACCCTGCACCCAGGAAGAGACTCAATAAAGCCAATTAGGCTGCCCTTTTAGGCACCAAGGAGGCAGGAGTACAGGAGCTGTCCAGGGCCACAGTCCTGTGCAGTTTGCACTATTCCCAAAGCTTAATTAGTTTAGATCTGGTTTTGAGGGGTAAACAGAGGCACAGAGGAGAAATACTGAGGTTCTCAGCTGCTTGCAGGGCCTTTTTACCAGGCTTTGTTTCAATAATGCAGCGAAGCGGCAGGACACGTGCCTCCTGGGACCACTGCCAGCAAGTGTGCAAGGCGAGGGAGAGGAGGTAGGCAGCGGCTGCCTTGAGCAAACCCAGCTGAGGGACAGTCATGCCCCATTTTCCAGAGAAGCAGTAAAAACCACTAAGGAGATTTCTCCATCTGCACAGCTATTACATATCAGAGACAATGTCTGTATTTTCAGTAGATATATAAAGCTACTGTGTTTGAGATTTATTTCTGGCTGGTAAAAATAGTTTTGTCTCCTTCTGGGCTGAGTGTATTAGACGGCTTTCTTGTTTCTGTGATTCAGTAGCAGCGTCATTCTTTACAGACATAATGTGCATATTGCTGACATCGTTCCAGAAAATAGATGGCCCAGGGCCACCTTTGGGGAATTCTCTAAATGAAAGAATCGGAAGTGATCATCTCACACTGGGTGTTGAAGTACTCTCTTTGCATGCTGAGAGTGCTAAAAGAGAACCTGGAACAGTCCCTGTGCATGTATTTACACAACAGACTATCGCTGCTTTGAGTTGTCAGCCCAGTGGTTCAATAACATCCACTCTTAAAAGCCTTCAGTGTGCATTTACCTAAAAGAGTTTGCATTGTAAAGGGCCTGTAAATAATTGTGCACCTCTCCTGGAGGTACCCTCTCTGGAGCAAGGATGAGATTTTGCTTCCTTCAACAATTCCCTCCTCACAGCAATGGGAGCAAAATGGGACCCTGCTTGCTGGAAATTCTCTCTCCCCTGAAATCTGAATGTAGCAGAAAGAGTATGTGCTGTCACAAATTCTCTCTGCACCTCAGAAATATTGGAGAACTTTCCACTTTCTTTTCTCCTTCCAGAAGAGAAATGCTTCAGACAGCACAGAAGCATAGGATGGATGGGGGTGCCATGGATTAGTCATATGGAAGGTACTGTGAAAAGACTTAGGAAAAATAGTTTCATATTTACAACCCCCACCATTCCTTCTCCTGTTGTGCCAGGAGAGAAGGGGAAGCAGCACAGTTGTGTCTGCACAGCAAAGGCACAGTGAGCTGTCCTGGAGGCTCTATCTCTCGTGGAACAGACAGCATGGGGCCAGTGGTCATGAACTTCCTCTGCCCACCATCTCACCCTCTGTGAAATGGTGCCTTCCTGGAGCTCGTGGACATTCTGCTGCAGCTCTGCTTGGGCTGCACTTTGGGGTCACTGCCTCTGTGGGGCTGCAAGGGTTCTTACTGGGTGCCTTGTCTTGTTCTCTATGAAATGAGGAAGTGGGCTGGGATAAAGGTCCTTTAGCTATCTAGCAAATCTGCACTTCTGTGTGACATCCAGGGCTTGGTGTGCTCCTGGAGGGCAAATGGTGAGCTGGAGAGGACATGACAACTGAAGGGCAGACAAAAAAACCTGCTCAGGTACCTTGATTCTGCTGCCTCTGACAGGTCTGGCTTGGATAGGCCTTTCCAAAACTTTCATTAGGAGACAGCTGCCACACAGGGATGGGGCACAATTAAAATATTATTTAAACTAAAATGGTAAGAATTTACATTAATTTCTGTTTTTGAAGAATGGCTCAGTGGTTTAAGCACACTGTATGGGAGATTAGGTAGTTCCTTCTCACTGCTCTGCCCTCTCCACTTTGTGTATGGCCTTGTTTGGACAGGCTAATCTGACAGGCACAGTAATGCTTCCATGGCATTTGCTGGTGAGACATAACTGAAGTCCTCTGAGGTTATGCATGAATAGAGCTTGAGGAAAATAGTCCTTTCTTTTACAGTATTATAAAACCTAAAAATTAGAACTTAGAAATTCACCCATCAGAACTGGTTTGTATCATCTGTGAGAAGTTATTCTGTGCTGCAGGCACTCATCAGTTATGAAAGATAGGCCCACCACGTAAATAAAGTAAATCTATCTCATTTTACATGGATGCTCAAACAGTCATCTTATGATAACTCTCAATCACTGCCAAAGTGAATCAGACTCAAACTGTAGGAGTAAAAGAAAGTTTCTCTTCTGATTCTTTGGATCTGCATTGCAGAAATCTGAAATCAGCTTGCAAATAAGCTGCAATGTCATATGCTGTAATCCACAGTTCCATTTATACTGATGCTTGTCTTGTGTGCTCTGTGCTGCTGTAATTCCTAACTACAGTGGGAATATCAAAGTTTGACTGCAGCCTTAGCCCTGATTTTAATGGCATTGTTGATTTTTATCATGGGTGCAATGCAGATTAAAAAAAAACTATATGCATTATAGCTCATGCTGTCTTCAGTTTGTTCTTTACTGGTACTAGAAATCCCTTCAGTATGAGGTTAAATAAAACCAAAATTACAAAATAAATAACTTGGGGGTATTTGGAGGGGAATGAAAGCTGTTTCTTGGTCCAAACATCTTCATTATTATAGAGCTTTAAGTATACAGAAACCTCAGACAGCAAATATTTTAACCAATCCAACCAGTGCAGAACCTCTAGGGCAGGGAGAACCTGTGAAAAGCACAACAGTGGATTAAAAGAGAAGCGCCAGTAATATGCTAGTTATTTGTTACAAAATAAATTAAGTATTGACAAAAGAAGTTACACTGTATTTTTCTGTTTGAAATGCTGGAGAAGTAAATCTCCTTCTTTCTAAAGGGCAGCATACAGTGTTGGTCTTGCGTTTCTGTCATGACATTTACCTCATTAGCACGCAGGTGCACTCTCTGGGTTTCATGCAATACCTGTCTCCTTTCACCGTGTTTACAGACAATCTAGCAAGTTTGCAGGCCAAATGGCTCCGTGAATGTGAATCCACAAAGCAGTGAACAAGGCAGCACACTGCTCGGGGAGTTCCCAGCACAGCTAGCATCAACAGTGGGCATTGACAGTGACATTAAAACCAAAAAATGGCTTGTAATTGTTTGTAACTAACAACCACAGTAATTAATTGTAGGTAATGTTGCAGTTACCCATTATTCCCTTTTCTTGAAATCAACTGTCTTGTTTTTTAGCAACTGATCCATGGTTAATAGTGGTTAGCATTATGCATCCAAGCTCCTGGTTTACTAAACATAATAAATTATTCTGCTTCGTGGGGAGCCAACCATGCATTCGGTGTGTGAAATGGGGAAATCTTTCACAAAGAACTGCAGGCACAGCAGGGACTCTTGTGACTCCACTTCAGGACTGAGTGGTAGATGAAAGTCCACAGTGAGAGAGAACCCTGGTTCCTGCAGCTCTGTGGCGCTGCCTTTTCCCACGCCCTAAAGACTAGAAGAAGCTGCAGCTTTGGTGCTGAAAGAATCTGGGCTCAGGTCTGGGACAAGTGCACATCTCCCTGGCAGCTGATGGTGTTATCCCTGTGCCCCAGCTCTCTGTCGGCTGCATGGGTGTCATGTCTGCATTTCATGTTTTTCTTGGTAGAGATATCTTACCTAACTCTCAATTCTGCAAGGGCTGGGTGTCAAGATAATTCTCTGGGCTCTTCCTATATTTACAGAAGCTGGGCGAAGAGACATTCATCTCAGGTAAAAGCAGTGTCTAAGACAGCTGAGAAAAATGCCCCCTCCGTGTACAAGACTATTTCTCTTTGGAGGAGGTCTAAGTAACAAGCTCAGGCTCCAAGCCGTTTTTTAAATTGTTGAAGTTAGGTGAGGCAATTCTACCTGCTGCATCTGCCTCTTTTGTTAAAATTGTCATCCCTTAGGCCGAGGACTGTCATCTGCCACCATCCGCTTTGCTGTATGTCTAACGTGGCAAAGTCATCATTGCAGATGAAGTCCCTACACACAGTGTAATACGAAGACTAGATAAAAGGACTCAGAGCTGCTGACTGATGTTTGATACCTGACATCACCTATACCCATATAAGCAGACGGGCAGCAGAAAACCTCTGCACACTAACCTAGCACAGGTCATGCCATCAGGCTCAGACACAAAATCATGCTTTGGCAGCGTAACAAGCTGCTGCATGTCTACCAAACAGCTCTCAATATCCGTGTGCTGATCTCATCCTCACCATCTCCTATGTGCTCCTGTGGAAGGCGTGCACACAAATGAGTGTCTCAGACTGATTCACAATAACTTGTTAAGCCACTGTTACCTTGTGCCTCAGCCCACAGACAACCCCCACACTGGGTCTTTTTTTACTAGGGTTTCATGCTGACACTTGGGCATTTATCAAAATCTGCTGTGCAGCCATAAAGATTTTTGCTAAATATGCAACAAACGTCAGTGTGTAGGATATAGGAAAGGGAGTAGAATGGTTATTTGAAAAATGTTTAGCATATGTTCAGTAAATTTTCATGCATGATTTTGTTGCTAAAGGTTATCAGAAAAGTCAATACTTGTATGCTCAGAAAACATATTAGTTGAACCTTTGGACAGGTGCATTACAATGCAGAAGAAGATCATTCAAAGTTGACCAGCAAAATTCTGTTGCTCCTGAAGGTAGAAATGCCCTGTCATACTCCTGGGCTGTTTTATGAACCTCCTGGCTTGCTAAGCTGAAAGCCATTACTCTGCTCCCAGATGGCAGGAATTTAATTTGGAAAGTCATGCAGTGTCTCTCTTCTTTGCAATGTGCTCATGTGGCAGCCTTTGAAAACAGGTGAATGAACATTGTTTTAAAACAGAATTTTTATGCTTGTAAAAAATGCCAGCTTGAAACTAATAGAAACTTAGGTCCTTTGCTTACCTGTGGAATTTGCACAGTTTGGGTGCAGGCAATGGCCACAGCAAAAACACAGGTATTTCTCAACTCCCATTAGATGGAAGCCAGAACAACAAGTACCTCAGGGTCTATTTCCATTCTCCTCAGCATGGATATTGCAAAGGTTAATCCTCTTGTCTCATGAGAAAATGTCAGGTGATTGCCAACGGGCCCATGTAGTGCAGGCCTGGCACCCTGCTGGCTGCCTGCTTGCTGGGCACCCTGGGGTCCCTACGCTTAGGTGCCAGCACAGCTGGTCCTGACTCTCTGCTCTATATGAGGAGGCCACAGCCACTCTCCTTCCTGTACTCTCCCACCTCCTCTTGCCAACTCCATGCCTTGTTCACCATTCTTGGTCTCCAAGGCAGTCCAGATCAGATTCAGCCCTCACAACTCCTGCCTGTGAGGATTTTCAGGTTTCAACTTGCCTCTTGAGGCAAACCTGGTAGTTAGGAACAGGAGAAGCATGCAGGTTGCATCAGGTTGAGAGATGTAAACATGCCGTGCCTCATGCAAGAAGAATGCACATCTATCTGAAAAAACAAACCAGCCCACTTGTGTGTTCAGTGCTGGATTCTCTTAATCTGTTTCTGACTTCCATTCCCACCTGAGAAGACTTCTCCCTCCATATAGTGCAGTATATTTCTTGTTTCTGCTCCCGGCCTTCTCTCTTCTCACATTAGTACAGTCAGGGAGATATTCCTATCTTTATAAGCATCACAACCTTTTGTCAACTGAGTGTCTAATCAGGACTGATGAACTGTTAGAACATCAGAGGCAAACGGCTTGTTCGTCAGTGGTTTCAACAGTGGTTTGCCTGAGCTGTCTCCTTGTCCATGATGCTCCATTTAAAGAGGTTCTGTTCCTTCTGCTCCTTTTCCTTCAGTGTCACCTGAAATCTTTTCTTCTCCCCTTCCTCAATGTTCTTATCTCAGTGTGGAAGCAAAAGATCAGGAAGAAAACAATTGTTCCACACATTCACAATGGGATCCATAAATGGCTTTCAAACAGATTCTTTCAAACACTGCAGATGTATTTCAGGCCATTAAGCTCTCAGCGAAAAGATTTGTGTTCCTCCCATTTCAATCCCTTGACAGGTCCAATTGCTAGATGTAAGAGTTTTTAATTACATATTTAGAAATCTTTATAAACTGTTGGGATTACTGAGCAGAAACTCAGCACAGCGAAGGCCATAAGGTCTGCTCAGACAGGAAAACCTTTATAAACAAGCATGCACTGAAATAAAAAGCAAAATAACCATTACCTTAAGCTATGAATCAATGTTTTCCTAAGAGGTTAAGACCCTGAATAAGTAAACTCTTTAAGAGTATCCCTAACTTTAAGAGAACTAATTGACTTCAATTATATATGTATCATCAGTTTACTCAGTTGGGACTTTCTCTTATGAGCTGAAAAAAATTCTTTTTTCAACTCATTTTTAGAGTCTGGAATTGAGGCCTCAATGCAGTCTGCAAAAACTCAGTGCCTAGAAAAGTCCAAAACATAAGTGAGGAAAGCAAGGGAGGGCGTAAGTTAGTAGTGCTGCCCCCACTTACCAGTGTGAGGCATAGGGACCCAAAGGTTCATTTGGGGCCACACAAGCAGAATATGGCAAAGCCAGGAAACAGATAGCAGTCTTCCAGGTCCTGCTCTCTATATTTTAATCCTCTGGTGTACATACTATAGAAATTCCAACCAACCTATATCCTCCTTTAGACCTTCTGCTAACACCTGAGTAGGTAGAAGGGACCGCACAGTTGGTTAACTAATACTTCACCTGCTGGGAATCAGCTAATACATCTTCTTCCTTCCTAACATTTATTTAGAAACTTGAGTATGATATGCTTGTGAAATACATATTTTTGGATAAAAATATTTGAATTTCAAAGGGAAAGTGAAGTATTATATTTTTGGCTAACTAATTCAAATAATTTTACCCAACACAGTATTGGTAACCAAGCACATTAACCAGTCTAATGCAGCTAATTTCATATCACAGGAGTGCAAACAATAAGAAGCAGACTGTCATACATGGAGAAATTAAGTATAAGTATAGAAGACATAATAAAGAGAAAGAAAACACTGGGTAAGTTTTCTGAAAAGAAAAAATATATAATTACTTCAGCCAAAGGGCAGCAATAACACAGACACTTACAAAATGCAGGCATTTCATGTGGTTATTGACTTAGCCGTTCACAAAAAAAAGTCGTTATCTTAGCAAATGCCACATTACATGATAATAATCAAGCTACTGTACTGTACCTCTGAGATATAAAGCTCCTTTTACTGGAAATCAAAGGCACTTTTCTGAATAGTTGAGAGAAGAACTTTATGGTTCTTTGATGATATGGACACATATTTTACTTTTTGCTTTTCTAATATTTAGAGCTGATTTTTTGCTCTTTATGGTCATGAAACATTGTGGGCTGTTTTTGTTGACTTTTGGCAAAGTAGATGCAGAGTTAGTGTAGAAGCTTTCAGCATGCCCAACCAAGGCACATTTGAGCACCTCAGCTCTGAATGATAAGCTTGCAATACGAAATTGATGAAATAGAACTGAGCTTATCTTTAAACCCTAGCTCCCCAGTTTTTCCATCCATCCTTACTGTTAGCAAAGTGTCTGTTGGATCAATGACAGTGAACCTCCATTTTTAGACCAAAGGTATCACCAGGCACTGGGAGAAGAAGCTGATAAATGCTCAGAGGATGTCAAAATGTGTATCTCTTGTGGGTGATGAGAAGTGGGGAGAGACAGTATGTCTTCAGGATAAGTAATCCTGTGGCTGTCCTTGGAAGCCATCGCCAGTTCTGTTCCCAAAATATAAATGTCACAGTCATGGCAAGATAACCTTGCTTGATATGGAGTGTATTAGTCTCATCAGCCTCTCTGCCTTGCCCTGATTTCCAGTTTTGGCTGTTTTTTGTTGTTTTGGAGAGAAGGGACAGATGAGTGTTGGAATATTTTAACTAAGGATGAGCCATTTTCAGTCTGCTTATAAGGGCCATCTTGCCGTCTTGGTCACTGTTAGGCTGGGTAATCTGAAATGCCAACCAAATTCAGAATGAAAACATCACTTCAAAGATTGAAATTCCTTCACTCCTTTGCTATTGGTGTTTTTTTCCTAACAACTGTGATCATATCCATCTTAATTAGGCTAGGAAAAAAAATCCTCTGAAAATTGAAGAAGAAGAATCCCGTACCTGCAGGTGCAAAATGCTGATGTATTAATCTACAGCTGGAATGTAAACTGCAGGTACCTGAGACTGGTTGTTTCATTGGTAGTATGTCTGTGATGGATTTTAAACCTATTCCTGTGTATAAAAAAAAGCACCATATAGATACAAGTTTACCTGAGAATGTGAGGCATAAGAAAATAATGTTATCTTGGTGCTGTAATTTCCATTACAAATCAGATGCAAATATTTAAGGAGATTTATTTGCTGACGTACATTTCTTTTTCAGTTGGTATGATACGACAGAAGGAAAAGCCAACCTCTAATCTCTTTGGGATGGCCAGTGTGATTAAACTTCCTGACTGTGGCTGTATCGTATGTTATGTGAATGTATTATTTGTGGGTGTATTTCATTTTGGATGTGGTGGTACCAATTAGCCTCTGGTATCATGTTTTTTTTTTTCCTTAAAAACATCACTCCATTCACAAGACTTTTTAAAGTGAAGAGGAGACAGGAAACAGGTTCTTTTTATATATCAAATTTAACATCTACTGTATCTGTGGATAACAGGTTCTGAGGGGAACTGCTGAGTGTGTCATAGTTAGCCTGGCAGAGTTAAGTGTGGAAAGTCGGTCTGAGCACATGCTGTAATGGATTTGACCTCGAAGAGCACTGCAAAGAGAAATTGCAGATAACCATCTGAACTGACTTCAGAAGCCAGTAGCCCTGACTCCCTGGATACCAAGAGAAAAAGGAAGGACTAAATAGATGGAGTGAACAATCAGAAATACAAGGTTGAATAAATGCTTAATATTTGAAGTGTTGACAGCAGAAGAAAACAGAAAAGCAGTACATTTCCCTGTGTGATTACATTAGGAAACTAAAATTCCTTAAGACAGTTTTGTAAAAGTAAGATATATATTCAGTAGAAGTGAGATACGAAAGCAATATAAGAACAATAAAGACATGCAGCTGGGAAAATATTAAACTCACCTTAAACTTGCCTTTCCATGGCAAATAATTACTGATTAAGGATACTAAGAAGAAACTATGGAGAATGAGACTTGCATTCTCATCATCAGGTGTGAGTTCAAGGCTCCAGAAGGGGCAGAAAAGGGAATAGATCCCAACTCATATTATATCCACTTAATGTTTTATTTGATGGACTTTACGCTTGGTTGTTCTTCATATCACATTTATTAGCAAAAGTAGGGATTAGAAAGCGCTTTGAGGATCCTCTGGGACTGGGAACTGCTGTGAGCAAGTGCCACTTGTTTTCTCTATCTTACGTTTAAAAAGAGGCAGAGAAGGAAAAAAGAATGTGTGCATATGTTCACTGCCACATCTGCTCTACAAAACCCCGAGTCAGAGTTAAAATAGGCCTTTAAAGAGAATATAGACAGCAGAGTATTTAGTTTTGATTTATTAAAATAGTTTTCAGACTGCAGTCTTATTTGTCCTGTGAGAACTGCACTCTCTGGTAATGGGAGCATTGAATTTTCATGTGAAACATTTTAGAGAGCATATTTTTTTTTCACCTACGAAAGTGTGACAAGAATTTGCTCCTGTATGGTGATGTGGAAGTTATAGCTGCTATGCTAAACATGTATTTATGATCAGTGCTGGCACGGCTGCCGTGTATTTTGTTTATGTTGTTACAAACCTACTTGTGACACATTATAAAAAATACATTCTTTTGTGGTAGTCTTGCACTGAGGCAGAATAAATCATGCCTCCTTACATCTGCTCCGGCTTCTCTGATATTGCCCATTTGCTGTTCCTTACCCTGGAGAAGGGAGCGACTGTGTGATTTCTAGTCCCATACCAGATAATGTCGAAGGCCTCATGAAAGGGTAAAAATAGATGCCTTAATACAGCTGTCAGAGAGGCAAACCCCAATCCACAGCATGAAGCAGCTACCAGCCTTCAATCAGAATAACCTGCTTTCATTAAATGCTAGTTTGGAAATGGTCTAGACATGCTTTAAGCATGTGAGGAACAACAGAGTGAATAATTAAAAAATGGGGAAAACAAAACAAAAGTAAAATAGAAAAAAAGCTTCAGAAAGGAACAAGAGCTAGCCAGATCCAGCACTAGGCAAGAAAAACTAAAGTCTTTAATTTTATCCAGTCTTTCATAATAATATCAACAAAAACATGACTACTATCTCTGTGTGCCTTTATCACAGACACGTCTCTGTGATATTTTAAGAAAAAAAATGAAAACACTGTCAAATACTATTTTAAAAGCTCAGGATTGGAATTTTTAAAAATTATATTGGTTTCTTTCCACTTTCCAAACCAGCATTTTTCATTCTTGCTTAATTAGCAGCATTCTAAGAATGTTTTTGATTGAGTATAATCATCTGCATTTTATATGAATGTTCTTCATAACCTTCCTTGTGTTTGCCTGTCAATATCTCCACTGACATCAGTAGTGCAAAACCAAACCCTCTTATCTGATATTTAAAGGATACAGGTTTATGCTACGCCTGTGGAGAAAAATGCAACATTTATTTTCTTTTTTTTTTGTGGTTGGGATTCATGCAGATATGTGTTTGCAAGACTGGTGTCTCAGCACTTATTTGCTTTTATATAATAAGAAAAAGTTATATGAGAGAAGCTCCAAACTTAATGTGTTTTGGATATTTTATTGACTCCCCCCATAGCTTCCCCAAAGCAACTATTACTGCACACTGAAAAAGAAATGATGGGAACTTTAGTGGATGTCACAGTAAAGCAAACATTTGCTACCTGTCTTCACAGGCGTTTTTAAGCTTTTCTCTTAACCCAGAAAATAAATTACACCCATATGTTATGTACTACTGCGCTGTAATTTTTGGTTGATGCTGAACTTTCAATGGCGTTTAAGTACTGACTCTTCAGAAAGCAGCTGGTTATGAGGCATTTTGTTTAATTATACCTTGTTGTTTTGACTCTCCTGTAGTGTTTATCATCCTGAGGAACACAGCTGAAGATACAGGTCAGTGACCCGTCTATCTATACAGTCTGACACACCGATCCACAGGGGATTAGCTACCTAAGTGGAAATTTTATTCACTACTGCTTTTGTGTTGCTATTCTGAATGGCTTTTTCTATAAGGCTACATGAGTAAAAAACTCAGGTCAGCAAAACTTTGTTTGCTCAAGTACTTTTACATAATGCTTTGCAGTGTAATATAGTTTTCATGCCATGCAGCACTTCATAATTCAGTAAAGAGAAACTAAGGGGAAGAAAGAAGCACAAGTAAACCACAGAGCAGTTTGCTAAACATTCTCAAATTTCTTTTGACACTTCATGGTGACAGAAAGCCCCGTGCCAAATATGTTTGTGCTGGTCTGCTGTGAAAATTCACCGTTCTATAGCTTCCAGAGTGTCTCATCTCTTACCTACGGTGTACAAACCTACACCTCTGACCACCAGGCTCCCTTGCAGAGCGTGGATGGCTACTGCGTATCTCAAAGACTTTTAAAGGATTTTTGTGAACTGCTTCCAAGGTGCATCTCTACTTTTAATTTCCTCATGGTAGAGAATTGTCAGTGCATTATGCCATTCATGAGAAGCAAAGTGAATCAATTCCCTAGAATAAAAATAACCATGAGGTCGTAAAGCCAAATAAGTTTTGCTTATTTTTGACAAATATGATTTAATTGTAATTTAAAGTAGCAAAATTTGGCAATATAGTGATGCTTTCTTTTTTCTTATGTCATAAGACTGTCTGTTTCATAGCTGGCCCCATGGACTGGGGGTCAAGGACAGAGAGGTGGAAATGGAGCACAAGGTCATTTAATTTATAATCCTTGATTTTGCCCAGCTACTCCTTTGGCTTATCTCATTTTAACACTGTTGGTGTTCTCCACTGACTGCTTCCTTTGGAAAATATTCACAGCTTAAGGCTAATTCTAAGACAATGTCACTTTAAAAGGAATAGAGTAGGTAAAATGAAAATTCTATCACAGCATTCTATTAGATATCTGCTAAGAAGAGATCATAGTCAAGATTACTGTAAATTGCTTGGTTATGCAGTCTTTGGGTCCTGTGTTTGTAGCCTAAGGGAGAAATCTTTATTTCTGTATATTCGTATTCTTCTTACACTTAAAACATAATGATATAGTAAAGTGTAGGAATATAGTCACAAAGGCTATTTTAGTTTGAGGAGGCCTGGAAACCTACAGATAGCTCAGAGCATTAACTGAATCTACCTACCATATCTTTTAGGTTAAAGCTGAAATCCAGGAAAGCCCCTTTAAGTCATGCATGACTCTGAATTCTGGCACTATTTGGTTTTACTAATTCTTGTCTTAAAAGACAAACAAAGTGGGTTTTCTGTGTAATCTAGGAATATAAATCTGTCAAGACATACCAATAAAGACTGAGTCATGGACAAAAGCACTTTGAACAAATGCTTGAGGGTGTCTGAAGGAGCTGGGGTAACTACAAACCTCATCCACCTGCAAACTTTTCCGTTTTCCTGTAGATGCCCTATCATGTCTCTCAGGTATGCATGGAACTGTGAAATTTGGTGTTCCAGCATATTTTTGGTTAAACTTAGCTTTGGTCTCAGCCTCAGTTTACTGCTGATGAATCAGAGGTTCACTTTGCCAGAGCATTCAAAAAGAAAGTTGCTTGCTGAAGCTGCACTAAACTCATCCAGCTCCTACTGAAGTAAAAATTCTGATTAGTTCCCCATGGCTCACTCAGCTATGCAAAAGATGGTTGGGAAGGTATTTTTCCTTTTGGAAATGGATCATGGAAAAGAAGCCAATTGGATTCCAGGTTGCTCTCCTGAGGCCTCAGCAAGCTAGTACTCAGGGCTGTTGGCAGACCTACCTTTCTACCAGCTTTTGCAAGGAGAGTGAAACAGCACTTCTACCTCCATGTAGCTTTGCCTCATCTGGTCTTCTGTTCGTTCCAAATAAATGAAAGCCACACATGTTTTATTGCAGATTTTTGGAGTGCAGAAAAAGTGCAAGGAGAGGGGATAATTACACTTCAGGGTGGTATCTCCCTGTAGCATCATAAATCAAAATTATTTAACACTGAATACAACAGCATGTCCATGGACCCTCTTTCTAAAAGCTCATACTAATTTTTTGCTGGATTTTCTTTCTTTTTCTCTCTTGGCTGAACCTTTCTGCTAGAGTAGAAAATTGAAATTTGCCAGTATAAAAGCTTCAGAGAGTGAAGCTGACTTTTGATCCCCTAGGCCTTTGATAATTTGAGAATAGGAACAAAATTTTTGATTTTTTTTTTGACTGTGTGTATAAATCAAACTTGCTGGACTGTGACTGACCCCGTTTGACTGCAGTCTGGTGGTGGGGTTTTGCTACCAATCAAATGTAGGGGCCTGGACTCAGTGCAGTGAAGTCTGCTGAGGGTGGGTATCAGCATCTCACCCAGCTGCAATCCCCACACAGATCTTATTGTGACTGATACACTTTTCTTATTCCAAACCATCAGAGAAAGCTTTCAGCCATTTATGTGCAAGTCAGCAGTGACAGTAGCATGCGAGTGGATACCATCCTTTTTTACTTATGTAACACTCCAGCAGAGCAATTCTTTGTGCCGAATCATCCTTATGACAGGAAGGCTCTAATTATGAGAAACACCAGCACATGGGATTAGTGAGTATTGGTTCCCAGAGAAAGGCTGGATTATAAAAGATATATCCTGCAGCTCTCTAGGTTTTCTCCAAAGTTGCACTTTTTTTCTGGATGATTCCAGTGATGGCATATTTAATTGCTATTTTCTCTGTTGCATGTTGTAGGGACTTTTTTTTTTCCTTTTCTCTGGAGAACTGTTGAACTGAACAAAACAATACTGAAAATGAGTATGAGTACACAGTAAAGTTTTTTGTCTGTATCTGTCATATAAAACTGTTAAAAAGGGGAAAAATGTTTTCTTCTAAGCATTAGGAGCAGACTTTGCATTCTTATCCTTAACAAATTTAATTGAAGTCACAGGAATTCTGGTTGCATAAACAACATACAGTGCGAGTGTACGAACTTTTCCCTTAAAATAAGTGACTTGCATGTTCAGAGTCTCAGGCTCAAATACGGTTATTTAGAAACTAAATCTATTACATATGTATATTCTGGCATATCAGGATAAGATTTTTACCCTTTGTTGCCTTTCATCCACGGAAAAAGAGGGCTGGGAAATTGCTTGAAAAAATATGACATGAGAAGCAGAGAAAATGGGCTTAGTGGAGATGATGGTGTAAAACCCGGGAGGCATATCACTGAGTCACACTGTGCCAAAATTAGGTTTTAAAATTGTTTCTGTCATCTTATGAAAACCCACAACACTTTGTTCTGAATACCCGAAAGCTGTTATAACTTTTGTTCAAAAAACAGTTGGCTGTCTTCATCCTTGTTCCTTCAGATATTCCTACACATTAAGAAGTTGATGTAATTTTGACACATTGCATTTGAATAAATAATGTACTTTTTCCTCACCTGATGGAAGAGAACTTCTAAGCCTGAGAACAGCTACCAGACCCAAGTGAAGAGTGTTACAAAATGCATTGGAACTGTATGAAAAAGTTGCTATTTGTTAAACTGGACTGATTTCTCCACCTGGTGCTGCCAATTAATTTGCCCAATTTAACCTTTTAAAATGTCATTCTTTGCCCCATCTTAAGGATACCTAACTAATGCATTTTTCCCTCTCTTGAATTCTTAAAAGCTACTGCCCTTTCCATGGCTGTAGGAACTTCTCAGGATGATTGTGAAAAGGAAGAAAATGTATTGCGAAAGCAGCTTCCCTCCTGGGAAGTGAATGATAATTTTGCCCCACTTAAAGTCATTGTAATGTAATTAATTTAGGGCTTTTAATCACCTCAAAATATGAAAATGCAAAGCACTGAAATTAGAATTATTCAAATTTCCATTTAAAACTGGCTAATGTCTGTCTGTCCATGGCATGGCAGTCCTGTTGGCATCTTGTTTTAATGAGCTCTCTGAATTCTTTTCCAGTTTAGAAAAAGAATCACCTATTATGCTGATGTATCTGTAGACCCTGTATTTTTCACAGTTATGAATCTTGTACTATGTTGAGGGTTCTTTCTTCTTTTCAGATACATTTCACTCTTAACTGTGATGTCCATTAGTATTTCATTCAGGGAACTATGAAAAATTACGATACTAAATGCTTTACAAATAGGCTTTTATTCATCTGATTTGCCATAATGCAGAATGACGTGATTAGTAATGATTTTTAACTGGCTTCTAAGAAGGTTTCATGTATCAGTTTTGTCATGTGAATTAGTTGTTATGGTAATGAGAGCATATCAATTATTCCTTGGAAGGTTACATTAGATCAATTATATAATTAATCTGTCTTGTTTCTTTACTTATTTGTTTCTCCAGTAATTTCTTGAGTGCAAAAATATTGGTGTTACCATATGCAGTTAGCACTTAATTTTTCTGATCTAATTGCACAGATTATGGGGCAAACAACACTCTATGAGGGATTTTTATGTTTTTATTTCTTAAGAAAAAGGGTTCATTTCACTCAGTTTTTAAGTATTTTTAAGAATTTTTTTAATAAATTGTTTACATCTTGTTGCTTTCTTTAAAAAGCACAAGTTTGTCAGTAACAGAGTTTTTCTCTGGCACTGTAAAGCACATATAAACTGAAGGTATTTGCTGACAAAAATTTGAGAGCTGTGGCAGAGTCCATGTGTCTCCTGTTCTAAATGCAGTCTCTAACCGTCAGCTGTCAGGTTGCTTTTCTGGCTCCACTGCCCACTTATTCTTGCCTGCACAGGGTCCTACCTTGAAGGGGGAATGGAGATAGGTTTAGGTCTAGTCTTCATAGCCATGGTTTTCCTCTGACTTTGGTAAGAAGTCCACTTCTCTCCAACTCTTCTATGCTCAGAGCACACACTCCAGCTGAACTGGGATCCACCCAGGCTTGGCTATCTTAAAGAGCAAATGTTTTCCAGAATTCCTTATATCTTGCCTACACTGTTCTTAAACAAAGATAGATCTGGATATTTCTGAAAGGCTGTGTAATTGAGTTATTTATATACACAGAAGGCAACTATATCTATGTACATTATTCCAAGACAAATCATGTCCTTAATTTCCTCCCCACAGCAGAAAAAAAAGCAGCTCAGTTTTCTGAAAATGGCACGGTTTGATTAAAACATAGTTATTTAGACTTCTGTAAAATACTGAAAAATCTTATACAGTTTGATTTCTGAAATACGCAACCTCTAAAGAAGTATTTGTGCTCAGAACACAATGCCTTTCCCCTGACATTTAGGCAGTGTTATTTTGGACAACCTTACCTGTTAAGTGATAATTTTGTTAAGTTTTTCTGTCACTTGTCTATCAAGACAGATAATTGCAACTATGCAACAGATAATGGAGTAATTGTTCAAAGGTAATGTTGTATTCCTTCAGTGGAGATCATCACTAAGAAAAATCCAAATATCTTCCAGCTAAGAAAATCCCAACACACTCTTGTAACATAGAAGGGGAAAAAATTAACGATCCTAGATCCAGTGTCCAATACATAGCCTTGTTTTACTACCAGAGTAAAACATGACTGTGTATCTTGAGAACCAGGTTGTCACCAAATAAGTGTATGCTCATATTTATGAAGAGCCGAGTTCATCCTCAAACCCAAATGTGTCTGCCAGGCCCAATAATCATGTGCAAACCTTCAACCATGAATAGATTAAGCCAACTCCTCATGAGGGGCAGCCAAGTGCGCTCATTGCACAAGCACATCACAGCTCTTGCTCAGTCTGGGCACAGCAGACCTGGCTGTGGTGGCTGTCCTGCCCCTCGAGTCACCAGTAGGTGGTAAAGCACTTAATGTTTTGAGCCACAGCTACAACTGGGCCCATGAGATGAATTAAAAATGTGTGGGCTGCAGAGTTTTTTGTGCTTTAACTTGCTGTTATCCCTAATCACTCAAAAAGTCTGAGTGCTTTTTAAAGGGTATGAGTGCCTCTGGGAAGCAAAGTGGGAGGTTATGGTATCCAGTCCTTCAGGAATTAGGTCTAGAAGAAGCTTAATTCCCCAAATTACCAGCTAGTAAATGCGGAGATACCAGTCCAGGCTAAAACTTAGCTACTTTTTGTTCCTGAAGTGCTTTAACAGTAAGTATAAAAAGTTAATTATAATGAGCAGTTGAGACTTTTTGTTTCTTTCACTAATCTTGATTTTGAAAGAAATGAGATGGCAGTGGTGACCTACACTGTACCAACATGTGTGATTGTGGCTATTACCCAGGTGAATGTGCCTTTGGGCTGCCTTTTACCACGTGAGAGTCATGTCACTTCACACAGGTGTAAGTGACAGCTGGAAAACAAAACCTTAGAGGAGAGATCAGAAATAAAGTTGCCTGCACTGCAGTGTTTATATGGTTCTTCAAAATAACAAATGACAGAATACAACGACAGACTTCAGTAAGTGGTGCCCTTTACCAGTCCAAATTTGATGATTACTGGT
This sequence comes from Rhagologus leucostigma, assembly GCA_013397725.1. Lineage (NCBI taxonomy): Eukaryota > Metazoa > Chordata > Aves > Passeriformes > Rhagologus > Rhagologus leucostigma. Next base: position 2,264,875 of record VZTD01002621.1, read on the forward strand.
GTCATGGTCTACTCTCAGAACTACATTTTAAGAAGATTTAAAGATTATCAGCTTTGGTCTGGTAATCGTTTGTGTCTATTCAATTGCCATTATCTCAATGTCCTTCCCAGTGTGACATTATTTAAAAAATGTACAGTTGCTTTACCTCACTAGTTTCTTCAATATTGGTACCATATACTTAATAAATATTTGTCACCTTTACATGATTTCTCATCAGGGCACAATTAGAAAGTGAGTGCCAATAGCTCATTTTTGAAGATATACAATAGAGTGTACAGAGGAATAATGACTCCTATGAGGACTCAGTAGTAGAGCCCAAAATAGCAGCTGGGGTTCTCAGCTTCTTACTCAGTAACTGAACCAGTTTCTGCTGCTATGATTTAGCATAGCTTGAAAGTGGTACTGACGTAAGAATTACGTATCTTTCTGAAGGAAGGCACAATGTATAGTCAAATCTATCGTCAAAGGAGTTAAAAAAAAATCTTTATGATTGTATCATGGTGTGGTGGGTTAACACTGACAAGGAATCAGGTGCCCCTCAAGCTGCTCTATCACTGTCCCTGCCCGGCAGGACAGGGGTAGAAAATGCAATGAATGAAGCTCGTGGGCTGAGATAAGGACAGGGAAATCACTCAGCGATTACTGTTGTGGGCAAGACAGATTTCGCTTGAGAAATTAATTCAATTTATTGCCAATAAATAACAGAGTAGGAGAGTGATAAATTAAATTAAAACCACCTTACCACACTCCCCTTTTTCCAGGGCTCAGCTTCACTCCCACCTCCTCTACCTTCTCCCCCTGAGCAGCACAAGGGGAGGGGGAGTTGGGATTACAACCAATCCATAACTCTTTGTCTCTGCTGCTCCTTCCTTCTCACACTCTTCCCCTGCTCCAGCATGAGTCCCTTGCACAGAAGACAATCCCTCACAAACTTGTCCTTGTTCTAGCATGGACTGCTCCTCTCCTACAGCTGCTGCACAGCATGTTTTCACACTGCCTGAAATACTTTAATTTTCAGTTTTGGAACTGACTAAAACTGGCTCTGCCCAACACGGAGCCAGATCCTGGTGTCTTCTCAAAAGAATCCATCACTGCAATCTCTCCATTACTGAAACCTTGCCAGGTAAACTCAATACACATAGCAAGGAAAAATGTGACCTCCAATGATTTGCCCTGCTTTGATTTTATTTCATTTCATTCTGTGTAGAAAAATTATCAATACCTTCAAAAAGAATAGGTAGTCAAAATCATCTTCTTCACTTTAAAGATACTAGTGAAATATCAGTGGAACGAAAAATGAGTCAGTTGTAGCTGTAACTGTGTGTTTTGACAGTCCTGTGCAAAAAATGCTACAAAACTTTTCTGTGGAAGATGTAAAACATATGAACTAAAGTGTATTTAAAAATTCTGTGTATTTAAAGATTTCAGAGAAAACTTGTCTTTATTCTTATTCTAAATGGGTTAATTATCTTTGAAATATTGATAGTCTAGCCTTTGACTTAATACTACGTTTCAATTAATTAATTCAAATTTTTTTTAGTGCTCTGGGACAAAGCAGAACAATGTAGTAAAGACTGCAGAGAGTTATATATTCTGATCTTTAATATGCATTTTAGTTACATCGCAATATTTTCCATTGTGGTTTTAGTATTAATTTAATTCTTTTCCGTGTAGGGCTTATGCTGCAAATCTTTCCATTTATCTTCCAGTTCCTCCACAAGATGATTTCACTGACTCTCAGTGGTTCTTCTGGGACATGATGGCTATTCCCTTGGTAACACATTGCTTAATCCTTGAATATTCTTGCAGCACTAAATCTAGGAGACTTTAGAGCCATTAATCTGAATGCTGAAGTAATTCCCAGTTGGTTTCATTTATATTGGGAGTATGTATTTTATGTTGGCTCTTTCTATCTTGGCTGAGGCAGTTTGCACCCGATACTCATTTGGCTTCACAAATAAGCTTTAACAGACTGGAAAATAATAAGGGGCATTTTGTGACTGCTTGTTAGGGACATCATAGTGTAGAAACGGGACTCACTGTGGAAAGTACGGACTAGTAATTGAAGTTTATAGGGTGATATGATACATCCTTAGCGAAAAAAAGATTTTGTGAAGGCTAATTAGAAATAGTTCTATATGTCTCCGAAAAATGCTATAGTAGTAAGGCATTCAAAGAGGAAGAGCATGTTAGTAAGACAGCTTGTAACATCCTTGCTGCAAATTCTTTAGTGGTTCTTCACAACAGAAAGGTTTCTAATCCGTAAATTGTAATCAATAATTTGTGTAAGTTATAGTGCCTTGGTTGTCCTATCCGAAGACCCAGAAGCTTTTTATTCTTGTTTTTTCTCTGATGAGTTATTGACTTTTCAGTCCCAGTTTTATCTAGTAAATATTTGATACTAAAGCAGTGCAAACTACATTTTATTTCAAAAAAATCTTACATGGTTCTAATTTTTAAAACCTAAATATATCTGTAATTATTATTTTGTCTGCAATTTGTGGCAGCATGTTACCACATCAAACATCATCAAAACCTATCCTGAACTTTGCTGCCTTATTTTGTTAACCAGCCTTGCTCAGTAGCTGTCTCTGTTACACAGAAATTGACATCACTTAAACAACTAACTAGCAGCTAGGATCTTCCTTCTAAACTGAGTATATCAGGCCACCAAGATGGTTCCAAGTGTTGTTCAGAAAGTCATTGATTTATGCTCAAAAACAATAACTTCATACAAGAGCCATTTCTGCTAGCTGTTTTCTCTATAAAGACCTATTAGAAAAAATGTGTTTGATTTAACAGCTCTCTGAGGGCCAGATGTATTTTCCTGTCCCATTATGAAAAACAATGCAGTCACTTATGAATAGATTCTCCACTTGGGAGGGCATGCTTGTAATGGCACCCTTCCTTTGAGATTCAATGACTGGCTGGAAGTTCTGAGAGGGAATGCATCTGGAAAGATGCACCCTAAGACACTGTGCCCATTCTTTTGACCAAAATTGCAAGAATTTCTCCTTTGAGGACACCAAAGTGTCGTACGTCTGTCACTGGAGCAATTCCACAACGGAGATAAGGAATAAGACCTAGTTTTAATACTGTATAAACCTGCAGAAACACCACAAACTTAAATACATACACGTATTCCTGGTAGATCTAGTTGGACAGAAATCTCTCCACATGCTCTTTTTAAGTCCTTTAGGGGATATACTTATAGAATTGATGGAAAGAAGTACTCATTGTCTATTGCATAATGCATCTGTAAGTAGTCTGTAAGTAACATATAAATACTTGACCTATGCTTGTCCTTAATAATCACTGATTTGAGAACTGTAATGTTCCAGTATCTGTTGAATTATAATTAAGACTTATTTTAAAATAATTGCATGTAGCCTCTCTTACCTGGGTGTTATCTTGTTCATATCTTACTGATGCTAATTTTGGATGCTTCAATATTATAATTTGAAAGGCAGCTTCCAGACCTACAATCATGCCTGTGTAAATCAAAAATCATGCATATATTTATCAGAGGTAAGAATTCTAAATTTAACTAAAAATCATAAAAAAGCTTAAGTTGAAAAGAGCTCTAATCTAACCTCAGTGTAAGGAAATATCAGTGCAAACATACAGTGTCGCCTCCGCTGAGAAAGTTACTTTCTTCTGTAGAACTAAGCTTTTCTATCCTTCAGCAGCTGATCAGAAGGTCAAATAGTTTTGATATGCATTTGAACTTTTGAATAAATATATTTGTGACTCTTAGAAGACTTCAGTTTCTATGAACAATCATGCGGCTAATTTCCCAGCCATGAACATTCACAGAAAACATATGTCAGTCTCCAATCCTAATTTTCTGCATATGAATATTTGAACAAGGGACAGGATACAAAGCCCATTGTAATCACCCAGAAAGACACCCACTGCCTTCAGCTGACTTTTTTTTATGGGTTTCTGGAAGTATTAACTTAATTTTCCAGTCAGGGAAAAGAAGTTATTGGGCCTTTTAAATTTTATTTAAAATCTGGCTAATCATAACTGATTCAGAAACATATAGCATGCTCTTAAAAGAATTTGATATTTTACTGAATTTAGAGTTCAAAGGTGTATTCTATTGCATAGAAAAAAAAACAACAGAGAATTTTCTGAATACTTAATTGACCCACATTCACATCTACAATTCTGTTTATAATGATTTATATATGTAGAAGCTTGAGACCTGTTTTCTAGAGCCACTGTGGTCTTTACTTCCTAGTAAATATTGTAAATGTTCTTAGACTTTTTCTTTTGCATGAGTGTTTTTTTAATTGCAGATAATTCCCTAGAGTGGATCTGCTTTAATTTTCTTGTGTTTCAGAGATTCTTCTTCAAATAAAAGACAAAGTTATTGTACTAATTCTCAATGAAATTAAGATCTGTTCTATTGAGTGATACAGATCTCCTCAATAAAACATTGAGAATAATACCCCACTGTCAGCTGTTGGAGGTAGAATAACTGAAAGCTGCTGTCTTCCTAGCTGGTGGCTCCAGTCAATTCTCTGGACTAACCATCACAGCTCTCCTTCCAGTGCTGCTGCTTCCAGCTGTACAGAGTGACCTTTCTGCAGCAGCCTCTCACGTGAACCAGGTGATGGAACGAAGCTGTTTCAGCCAGTAACTTCGTACATTTACTTCTTGCAAAAGTGAGAAAACAAGATCTTAAACATTGAGGGAAAACAATGTTCAGTTTCATTGAACTGTTTTTCAAAACTGGTTAAATTATCTACTCCTAGGTTAGTTTTTATGCTGGGGCTGGAACAGATTAGGAGTGTGTAGAACTTTACGTAACAACAAAATTTACTTGTTGTAAAATGAAGAAGCTGTCAGCAATACTGACTCTTTTTCTCACGTTTCCTTCTTATATAGTACTATATCTAGTTCCCTGACTCTCTTGTCAGATGAAAAATTGCTATGCCCCTCATTTTCCATGTGTGATTAAATAACTTTCCTTCAAAGACTTATCATAACATAGGTAGAAATTATGGCAAACTAGATAGATAGCTAATGGATATCCTCACATCCCACTGGAATTTCCATTCAGCTCTATTAGTGTTGAAAGGGTTTCTGGAGCAATTCCATCCAGGAATGGAAAACTCAAACACTTATGTCCAAATGGGAAAAAGTTCATAACTGGGAACAGCCAAGGCAGGATGGGGCCTCCAATGAGTTTGTTATCATAATATTTTGAATATATAATTTGTGGGCATCTAACATCAAGACAATTAATTTGAAAAGTTCAAAACTTTCTTAAGGCAAACAATTCATATTTGGAGTGAAAAATTGCACTTTTCACACCAAACAGCTCTGTTATTCCTTGCCAAGAAGATGAGGAGGAAAAACACTTTCTCTCTTTTTAATGCACACATTTATGAAGAAAAATGCTTTTACTGGGGTTATGGATGGAAGAGAAATGGGTTTAAAATCTTCCTGTACTGGCTTGAACAGAGAGGGAGACCTCTTGATAGATCACATAGTGTTTAAATATACTCATCCATTTTTTATTGTATTCATCTAATAGTTTACATTTTAAGAACTGAATCCTGAAAACATATTTCATCTTGCTGGATCCTTGAGAATGGGATTTTTATGACAGTTTTTCTCCATTAGTTTTGTTATGTGATACTACTCTAAAGAAAACCTAACCTAATAAAATGGAGGCTTTCTACTCACCTACTCTTGCATTTGTTTATTTAGTATTTTTGATTAATTAGGACTCAAGCTTCAAAATCATAAAGAAAAAGTTTTCAGAAGTTTTGTCTAACTCCATTAAACCGCATAAATCACCATTACTGGTACTTTCGCAGAAGTACACTGCTCTACAAACTGGAGGTGTTTGGTCTCTTATATGCCAAAATTTGTAGGTCATTATGCAGTTAATCATTAAGCAAAAGTATAGCACACAAACTTCTAAAATGGAATAATATTCTGACGTAAGTTTTGTTGACCTCATGCACTATTTATATGTGAGTCAGCTTGATATTGTTTCCACTGATTTTGAGAGGAGATGGGAGCAGAATTGTGGTTTCTATAGCCTGCATTTTTTTACTGTGATGTAATCAGAGGTCTCTAGGTATTTTAGAAAAAAAGGAAGATATATGGATGTTCTGTGAGTGTTCTCTTTACAAAATGTTTTTGTACAAAAACAGTCAAAACACACAAAGTTACTGTTTGAAGAGTACAGCATTCAAAGTGTAATCTGGCAGAAATGTAGACTGTAGCTCTACAGAAGACTTTTTATAAGCATTCAATGGTCCTGCATAAAGACAGAATTACAGGAAAGAGTTCCTTTTTAGCCAGGCTTGAATGCTAGGCTGAAGCCTTAAAGTTTCTGATCTATCACTTGAATTTCTTTGGGATATTTCTAGTTTGCATATCATACCCAATCCCTCTGAAGTCCAAGCAACTTTGTCTCTTTTTAGTTATTTGACAACAACCCTTAGGAAGAAGTGGGACATATCTGCAGAATCACAGGATGAGCCAGACACAGATTTATGACTATACTTAAGACCTCATTCTAAGTTTTTCGTGGGGCTTTTTTTGTTGTTTCTGCTCTCCTTGCACCTGCAACACTGGCTTATGCCATGTAGAGACAAAGCCAAGACTTCAGACATCATCTGGCAAACCCAGCTTTTGTACTTCCCACCTGCTACAAGGACTTGCACTGAGCATGGGCCATGCTCGAAAAAGGAGTAATCTTCTTTTGATTCACACTCCCCTTCTGGTTTAGTGTCATAAGGGCAACCTTCAATATAATTTTCCTCCAGCATTAGAAAATGAAATTTTGTTTCCATTCATGATGAGTGCCTGGGAAAACAGAAAGGATCAAGCTCATTTTTCATCATGGTAATTTTGGAAAAGTAGATTCCCTACAGTTCTAGCAATAATGTTTCAGACAGGTTAACCCTGAAACTTTTCTATAAAGTGCAAAAACCTAAACCTATCAATCAGAAAATGCATAAGAGAAAGAGACCCCAGAGGAGAGAACACATGAGAAAAATCTCTCTGAGACCTCTTTTTTGCTCCAAGGGAGCAAAAGATGCTATTATGCATTTGCATTAAGGGGACTTATCTGAGGAATGGAAAGCTCCAGGTGCCTGTAACTATGGTGCAATGGGTTGCCCTTGACTGGATGACAGGTCCCCACCAAGGCCCTCTATCACTCCTTTTCTCAGCAAGATGCAGGAAGAAAATAAGATGGAAATAAAACCGTTGTAGGTTGAGATAAGGCAGTTTAATAAAGTAAAAGCAAAAGGTTACATGCTGTCCTGGGGTGACTGTAGGATACTCTATTCCCTATCATCTACTTATTGCCCAGACATGAGTTTCTGTACCTTTAAGCTAAGGTCCGAGGGTGGGGAGGGTAAAGCCGGTGGAATTCTTTCGGTGGCCTGCGTTCAAAACCACAGATAACTCCCTCAGATTTTCCCCAGCTCTCGGCTCTTTTTCTCAGGAGAGAGACAGAGAATTAAAATTCTTTGCTTTTTAGCTAGCTTCTCATTCATTAGATGAGGCAAGAATTTTTCCTGGGACTGTGGCTTCTTCTTTTTCTCCTGGAACTATTCAACTTTGCTCTGGTTCGGAACACCATCACTGGGAAGCCCCGCACCATGGCCTGGAGGGGCCCACGCTGCACCCCAGCTCCAGAGAGCGCAGAGCTACACCTACAGAAAGGACTCTGAATCTACGAGGTCTTCTTCACAGCGAGAGGTTTTATTATTTAACATTGTTCATTCTTTTTCATGCCTGTGTGCACCCTGCTTGTTAAATAAACAGCTTTCTTTTCACTTTCCTCCAAGAAATTCCTTTTGAACCTGTGGGGGAGGGGCTGCTGAAACCTGCCTTCTATTAGACGACATGTTCATTTCAGATGTTTCCTCCCAATTTGTCTCAAACCGAGACACATGTGCACAAAGAAAAAAAAAAACACAGAGAGATTTTATTCTTTACTTCCCATCAGCAAGTGATGTTAGACCTTTGGTCACGTCTGGGTCAGCTGTCCTGGCTGTCCTCCTCCCAAGATTTTGCCCACCCTCAGTCTGTTGCTGAGGGGGGAGTGCTGGAGATACAGCACTGATGCTGTGGAGCACTGCTCAGCAGCGGTGTTACCAAGGAGCAGTTCTTTGTATGTAAACAATGTTCTTTCTTATGGCAATATTACCTCAGTTTTGTCAAGAAAGGAATCTTTTAGTAAAGATTATGAAAAACAGGCATATGGGAGCTTAAAATGGTAGACAGAGTCAATGGGAGATAAAAACAATGATTTATACATTGACTTCCATTATTTGTGTCCAAGACGAGTTTGGTTTTGTGTAAATATTTACTGACACATCTTTTTAACAACTGAGATAGCCAGCAGCTGCGTCCATAGGAATGAAATCAAATATTTGTTCTTCTAGCAAAGGTAGTGTGCCATTCAGTGATACAGAAATCAGCTGCACTGCAAAAGTTGTGACAATTGGGCAGCTTTTTATCTGTATGCATCCTTAACTAGAAATGGATGCAACCTGACACATAGTCTTGAATTCAGACTTTCTTTTATTTGGCTGTATTCTGTGTCTCAGTCTGTGTGACTGATAAAGGAGAAGATGCTCAGATCTCAAGGTAGAATGGCATACAGTTCTGATCATGACCAAAATCATTACAATTTTCTCCAGAGTTACAGAAATGTAATATTCTTTGAAAGGGCTTTAAGATTAAACCCCGGACAAGACCAGACATATAAAAATATAATGCCCTGCTTCATTACTTCATTACAATGGCCATGCGTGGGATGCTTGTTATTAGATGACTTAGCATATCTTTGTTTGCTGCTTCTTATACCTAAATAGATTTTTCTCCTTTTCCCTTCTCTCTTATGCTGCTTTGGGGGAAATTTCAACTGTTTCCAGCAGCAGTGCATAACTGTGCACATAGAACACTATGTTTCATATAGCAATCAGTTTTGCTTTGGCTTTAGAGTGTTTGGATTAAATCTGAATTTAAGGTTCAACTTCAAACCCAACCTTTTTATCCTTTCTTGATTAGTTTAGTTTATGTTCTTGCTTAGCAGCGGGAGATTAATTCAGATGTCTGCTCCTATTCACAGAAGGTTCAGCTCAGCTCTGTTTTTGCTCTTCTTTCTTCACTCCCTTGAGTCTACATTTATATTCCAAAGCTGTTTTAGGCAGAGAATTCCGTGAAGCTCTCCTATCAGTCCAAGGGTAAATGAGCCTGAAAATAAATCTTTAGAGCAGATATAGGAAGTTCTGTTATTGAGTTGGACTCCATACAAATAACAGTGCTGTTTTTCTACACATACATTTAATAATGGTTTTGCTATGATAAGTTTTACTATTAAAATACAAAGCTTTATGAAGTTTTAAAAGGCTTGAATTTTACTGATAAAATGGAAATGAACAGTTTTATCTTTGCACCATGAAAAATGAAGACTCTCAGAAAATCCTGATCATTGTTTCTTGAGGAAAGAATGTCATACATTCCACTCTTTGACTTCCTTTATGTGTCACTGCACACTCATTTTCATGTGTAGTTTATGTACAATTTCTTTTTAGGTTCAGCAGCACTCACTGAAAAACAGGTAGATACTCAGGAAGGGAGGAAATTTAATGAGGTTTTTATTATATGAAAAGTCCCCTTGTCTAAGGGGAGACTGAGACAACTCAGTTTGTTTAAAAGAGAGAAGAGAAGGCTAAGGGAGGATCTAGTTACTGTCTTCAACTATCTAAAGGGAGCAGAGCACAGAACGAGAATTCTTTCCTACAGCAAAAGGGCAAGAGGCAACTGTCCCAAGCTGCAGGAAGGGAAATTCCAACTAGATGTATGGAAGATATAAAAAGATCACCCTTTTGTGCTCAAGCACTGGAAGGGTTTCCCCAGAGGGATTTTGGTTATCTGCATTCTGGAAATGTTTAGAGCTTGTCCTGAGGTACCTGCTCTAACAATAATTTTGGCCCTATAGCTGGAACTAGTGTTTTTTTCCAAACCAAATTACTGTACAAATTTGAAAACACAGTGGTAGAGCAAGTATGACAGAAACCTTATCCACTTTACCGGTATGTAGTGTTCCACCATGCAGTAGTAATATTAGGAAACGACCAGCTCTGCTGTGGGCTCTGGTTCCTTAAGAAGTGGCAGGATGTCCAGCACCTGACATCTGTTCCCTGCTGTTGGAAGGAAGCAACTGTTCAAAAATTGTTACACAGACATGAGGGTCAGTCCCAGCTACAGAGTGAGACACTTGAACTTTGGTATTTAGAATGTGGGTTTACTTATTTGAGTTTGGTGCCTCACCACCTGTCACAGCCAGTTGACTCATTTACCTAAATCTAGGTGTCTATCCCCTTCCAAGAACCCTTACTGGTGTCTAGGTTCTGCTCCAGGAGCGGTCACCTGTAGAACCAGTGTCACATCTGCCAACCTTGTTTTGATGCAATGTTAATATAAAATTATTGCATAATGACCAGTTCCTGTGACTGCATTTGTCAAGAATTTGACATATATATATATTTGTCTAGGAAAGGTTTTTTTTTGGTCTGTTGATGGTAAGTCTCTATGCTGGAACATAGACATATTCCTGAGAAGAGAGCTGAAGAGTACTCCGAATCCCTCATGCTTTGGATTTAGCCCTTACTCTGCATCAGCTCCATATGCTGGTGGGGTTTACAGCAGGAGGAGGGAATTAACACATTCCCACCTCCCCAGGTGACTTTCAGGCTGTTCCTGTTTAGATGAGTTTGCAGCTTTGCTTCAGCTGGCAACAGACACATGGGACAAAATCTAGGCTTACTGGTATTTTTCATTTTGATGAAAAAATAAAAGCAAATATTTTCTTTCTTAAACCACAAGATAAATTGCTTGGCATCCTACTTACATAAACTGCTCATAGCATGCTATAGCTAAATTGTGTTTCTTTAAAAGTAACTATATCTGAAAGTATAATTATCCAAAACCACCCAAGGTTTTTTTCCTACAAGTCTAAAAGTTTAGCTAAGAAAACAGAGTGATGTGCACTGGGAGATGTTAGCGTTATGACTCCAGGACCTTTGACTCCAGAGGAGCAGACTGATCTTATTTCAAATTGTTTAAAGAGCAGCATTAGCACTGATTGCAGAAGTAGCCTTAGAAGGAGCCTTTATTCCTTCCTTCCAGCTAAAAGAGAGTAGCAATACTACTAAATGGTGGTATCTGCCTAAGCAAGACAAAGGAAACAATGGGTAAAATATTTCAGAATGCTTAAGAAAATGCTTTATTTTCATAATGTATAGAGAGGTTGGTGTAACAATATGTTCTAGATGCCATTTCACAGCAGGTATGAGTTTCCATCTACGCCTTTTCATCCACTTGGCATCTCAGGAGGCGTACAAAGCATTCAGTCCATTATGCATTGGCATAAAAGAGTTGCAATCTAACATCAAAGATACCACCCACATACAAAAAATAGACTCAAAAATATCTTTGAATCACCCACAATTGTACAAAAATGGCCGGATTTCCTGTGAATAACCTTTCCTGTGAACTTTCAAGTTTTTCCTTCTTAGGATAATGACACTGTCAGAAAGGTGTTTTGCTTTACATGTCAGTTCTGCTCTTTGAGCCAGGTTGAGTACCAACTGTGACCGGAGGAGCAGTATGTGAAAGGATTCTTGTTTTACGACTGCATAAAGATTTGAGTTACTCCATTTAACTGAGCAACACAAAATTGTAGTGTTGGTCAGGTACTTTATGAAAGACTTATTTCTGAGACTTGAAGAACGTCATTATTTTCAGGTAACACTGGGTCAGCAGGATTACCCAGAAACCCAGTGGTCTGCAGTAGTAGTTACAGGATGCTCTTCAACCAGTCACAAGGATTTTATTGGAGTTTATACAGAAAAATACTAGTGAAAGGCAGTATACTTTAGTTTAGTCAGACAAGACATCCCTTTTGCCCTCAAAGTACTATAGAGCAGAGCCATGAAGAACAAAAGTAACAATAAGGTAATTTAGGTTAGACGTGTGACAATCCAGGATTTGCTGTCATTCATGCCACTTACTGTTGTAGAGTTCTCCAGGAGGAAAGGAAAAAGTAGTTATTTAGCTCCTGTTCCAGTGTGTGACATGCAATGAAGCAAAATATGGAGAGAAAGCACCGAAATATATTCAGACAAAAAGCCTGACTAGGTTCTATTACAATCCACTCTCTTGGAGAAAGAAACAATGAATATTTTCAGAAAATTCCCGTGGGAAAATCATCTGCCTAGATGCTTGCATCATGCTTATCTTTTCGAAATTGAAGGGATTATAGTCTGTCCCTTGGAGAACTTTCTGAAACATGTAAGGGTCAAACAGTGGGACTCTTCTCAGTGATTTCTTCCTCCTAGAAGCAGGCTCTTTCTTGCCTTTCTTCTCAGCCTCCTGTATTTCTAGACCTTGCTATACAATGGTCCAGTTGCAGTAGGAAGATGGTCGTTGATTTAGCCAAGGATGTAGCCTGGCAATGAGCACCTCCTTCAAGGCATTAATATGAAGTTTTGAACAACTTTCTCCTTTGGCTGAGGTTTCATGAAGAGGTGGACAACATGTTGCTACAGATGTTTTTATAGAGGAGAAATGATGTCATTTTACACACGGTTTTCTGTTAGATCTGGATTAATTAAAAAAAACCAACCAAACAACAAAACCAAACCCAAGCTGTAATGCAATGTGCTATACTGTATTACCTGAATGCACACATAACCTCCAAAAGCCAAAGAGAAAACATCAGAATTCAGATATTTTTAGTATAAGACTATTGCACATTACCAGAATCTGTGTATCTATTTTTACTAAGTAGTAACATATACTTCCTACTTCGAATATGAATAATAAGAGTAGAAGATAAGGTTCTGAGGTGTGATAGCAGGTAAGATTCCAGCTGCATTTTACACTAGTGTTTCCTAAGGTATTTCAGAATAACTTACAGAAGAGGCAGGTTTTTATCATTGTAAATTGCCCTCAAGCTCTCTCACTCAGTTTTGAAAGACAATAAATTATACTTATGTATTTTTTCTCACCAAGAGGAAGTTTTGATCAACTTTTGATCTTCAGTAGTTCAGGAGCACTTGGTTGCTTCTGAACATGCTGCTGTTTCTGATAAGCTGAGAGGAAATGTACCATTCTAAAGACACTCATTAGCTCCAGTTTAGCATATTTGGCAAGAGTTACTAGGAAAAGGTCTCAAAAAAGAATGTAAAAGTTTGGGAAGGATTCTATATTCTAGATTACAGACATAAAATTGATAGGATAGTTAGGCATATAACTGCTTCTCGAACCGACAAATTTGGTTGATAAATAGCTTCGTGTGGAGATAGACATTTAAGAACATACATATTCTTAAAGAGGAAAAATGTGAAAACAACAAAATTTATCCTGACGACTATCCTAGTTTTATTCTGTGGACCTACATGTATTTAGGCAGTATAAATATAAACTGAAAACTGATAATAGGGAATTCTTGGGAGAAAAAGTTTGGAAAAGTTTGATATAAAAAATGGATGTGATAATTTTAGTACGTGGCTTACAGAATTAAGTGTTTCTAAACTATATGGAGGCATTTGACCAACCTATTCACTGCAATTATTTATTCTGCTGCATGAACTGAGTTCAAGTATCTGCAATATGAAAGCGTTTAGAAGAGAAGTGGTTTCTTATTTCTCCTATTTAATATTACTGGTTAATAGCTTTTCATAAGGTATATTTATACACACACACATAGGGCTTTTCTCCTTCCTTTTAAGAAACTACTTGAAACGGTAACAGACACAGATCTAGCTAACTCCTTTGAGGATGCTTCAGGGGTAGTTCGTGTTGCATTTTGTACAGTAATCTGCCAAGGTGATTTCTATGGTAACCTCTATTTGCATTCTTTCAAATGATGGTAAATTTTGACACATTCCATTAAATATTGATAGCAGTGTTTCATCTGCTGGAAACCCACATGGGAATATTTAACTTTATCTATTGTCTGAGACTATTCTTTTGTATCAGCAAGCTTTATACCGTTAAAATGTTAATTAGATTTTTATAACCGTTTTTATCGTTCTGCTCTTCATCTGGATTGCTCCAAACACATTTATTTACAATTCCAAAATGCTTCCATTAATATTCCACAGCATCTTATTCAGAGATTAGCTTAATAGCAAACCTCAAAAATGTACTTAAAGGCTTGTGAAACACCTACAGAATCATAATACTGCGAATTTTTTTGGCTAATGGCCAAGTGATTTGTAAGATCAGCTTTTAAGGAAAAGAGACAAGCCTGAAAGAGAAAATGTCATAATTAGTTTCAAAATTGCATTGTTTTCTGAAACATAAAGCAGTACTGAAACAGTTTACAGGAAGGATTTTTTTTATTGATGAGGTGGGGTGCGGTAAAGTAGGCTAAGAAAAATGGAAAAATAGAGTGCAGGTAGTTTTATCTTCATGAGTGACACATGAAATATCTCCAAAGAATTAAAAAAACTCCCAATCCTCTGGAAAAATAACCTTGCATCACACAAAGGATTATGTGTTCATTTTATATTAAATGGTATTTGGGGATCTGGCTGGTGACTGTTTTCTTATGAAGAAATTAGCAAACATGAATTTGTGGCAGAGGCTCTGAACCGCTACTGTTTTGTGTTTCGCATCGCTGCTTACACATTTGAATAGTAAATACACACTGGATTTAAAGCACCACTAGGTAAAGAGGGCACCACTGCTGCTCACCAGCGTGCAGCTGAACAAAGTGCCAGCATCTGAACATGTGGTAACAACACAAGTTCAAATTGCCATGACCTTTTGTTATTTGATCTCCTGGCCTACAGGTGGAAAGGGTTGCACAGTAATGGGGAACTTCTGACCTGCTTTGCACTTTTGAGCAGGTTCAGTGCTGTGATGTAATTATAGGAGATGCTTTTAGAAAATTGGTCCTAATATCAAGGTTTTCTGGGTTCCATTAAGGTCTGGAATCAGAAACCCATGTGCTGAGACAGAAAATTGAAAATATTTGATACTAAGATTGGCTTTGTGAAGAGAAACAGCACTATACATGATTCCAAGCAGTGAAACTACAATTCTTTCGAATTGTTTACTTCCATATCCCACCCCCAGACCATCTCAATTACAGATGCATAGCTAGTGGGAATTAATCTGTTTGTAGATCTCGTACAACATCATGGAATGCATAGACCACGTACATGCTATCTTTAAGATCGAATGCATTATTGCCAAGAATTCTCAACCTCAAACTAACCAGTCTAAGCCACGTAACGTCGCTTCCTTCTCCTTTACTTTATATTCCAAGACCAACTTCCTGGAGAGATCATTTTGGAATCTGTTGAAAAACCAATGGTGTGATGTTACAACCTTATACAATGCATTTAGAAAAATCCTTGGAAGTTGTGAAATGATGTAAACAGTACTCTCCACGGTTTAGAGCCTACCTTCAGTGCTCTTTTATGAAAATCCAACTGTAGTTCTTTTATGACAGTGCACAACTCTTCAGAGAAAGGACAGAACATGCCCCTTTGCTTACAAGACTGATTAGGGAAAATATAACGGAAAAATAGGGAGGTAAAGGGAGTGGCATGGGAGTAAGGGAAGTGAGATAGGGAAGGAAAAGACAGAAACTTAAAGGTAAAGGGAAATAGAAGGTAGAGAGAAAATGTTGGTATATGTTTGTGCTGCCAAAGTTGATTAATGCAAATGAAGTGGCATGTTTCCAGAGTGAATCCAGGTTAAGTACTGCTAAGCACTACAACAAGGCTCAGAATCAGATCTTATAAGCCCTGTGGACTGGAGCCAATCAAATCCCATGGGCACACGGTCCTGTAATCACTGGGAAGGTAATGCTAAATACGCCTTTGAATTACACTCTATATTCTGTGAGGGTTATTGCTTTGGGAAGAACACCAAACCCAAGATGATTTCATTCTACACATAGCTTAAGTAAATAACCTGTGCTCTGTAGAGCATAGCAGATACTGCCCAAGCTCTGAACAGGAGCTAGCATGGTCCAGCAGAACCAGGACTGTGCTGCTGCTGCAGCCTGGAGGATGGAGGAGCAAGCGCAAGCAGTATCTACCTGGTTCTGATGTGCTAAACTGATGTGGAGTAATATTACCTTCCTCAGCAGCAACGAGTCTGTGCTTTGTCACAGAGTTGACCCAGGGCTTCTAACTTTGGGCTCAGTGCTAAAGAATATAAAAATGAGTCTGAACACAAAACATAGCAAATCCTGTTTGGTTGGTGCTGCACCTGCATTAATGAAATTTGATGGATCTGAGCTGGACCCATACCACTTCCCTCCACTGCAGCATCTTTCCCTTGCAGCTCACCAAGTGACACTCTGAGCAGTGCTCACCATGCTGGACAAGATGTGTTTTTTGGTTAACTAACTAACCAAAATGAGGGACAGATAAAGGTGCCTTGCACATTGCATCAGTCTTCAGGTCCTTAGCTAGTCATTCCTCACATTGCTTATTGGTAGCTGACATGTACAGTACAACCATTTTGTTCATGAAATAGATTTACTATCTTAGAATCAGACCCTAATCTTTTGAAACTGTTAAGAAAAATACTACTAATTTCAATAGGGACAGAATTTACATACTGTCTTTTTAAAAGAAGAGGAAAATTGTTTTAATTCTATACTTTCACAGGTATGAAATGGCTTTGGCAGTTCAGAACTTGAGGAACGTTAAAAAAATATTTTATATGTATATGTTTTATAATTGAGACATGAAATTTAGTGGCTCTGTGAAATCATGTCCTGTTGGTAGGAATAAACAACATTTGTTTAGTGGGATTTTGAAAAAAACACTGCCACGAAAGCAGAGTAAAAAGTTGCCACATTTTTAACCTAAAAAGTTTAGAAGCCACGTTTTTCTAGCATATAATTCTAGAATTAATTAAACTATCAGTACTTCATTTACTCCCATATGCAGGGAACGTGCTTGGGCATTCCCAGGTAAACCTGAACATATTGAACTCTGTGTTTTAGAAACTTTCCCCCCACTAATGGATCAAGACTGTGACCATCACTTTGACCAAAAGACATCAAAACTGCAACAATAAAGTCTCATGGCTGGATCCAGGGGCAGTGAGATCTTTCCTTATCCTTCCTTTCTCTTTCTTTTCCCTTTTTCATTTTCTTAATGGATATTACTACAGATATGAACAACCAAAATGGCTACATACATCCTCTCCATTGCAACCAAATAAACCCATATAATAAATAAATAAATAAATATATTCAAACATATATTTATTTACAAACACCAATCATTAATGTCATTTCACTCTAATCCACCTTCAAAGGATCTCTTAACAAGAACCTGAGTTATCTTCACATTGAGAGAGAGGTCATAGAACTCAGGAAGATAGTGATGGCAGTGCTTTAGGCGGCTACAAAATACTAGAGCACAATCAGGCTGAATCACTGCAAAGTGGTGAAGCTCTGGCCCTCATGTTAAGTTTTCCACTGTGGTAACTGCATGAACATAAGCTGTGCTGGTTGTACCAAACGCAGAATGGGAATATGTACCAGACTTCTAGCTAGTGTGACAATTCCATCTGCTCTGGGTTTATGTCCCAAAGCCACATAAGGACAAGACCAGTAACTCATATTAGCTTCTTTTCACATAAGGAAAACCTGAATATGTGAGCCAGAGGAAAGACACAGAAAATTCAGTCACATTTCTACAAGGACTTCAGGGTTTCTCTCTTTAGACATAGCCCAAGATAACTCAAAATTTAGCACTGAAATCAAGCATATTTATGCATGCATGCCATGCATACTAGGTTCCCTCAACACAGACACACAGATTTCAGATACTTTAGGGTCTCTGAGACCACCCCATAAGATTGCTTTCTAGAACATGCAATTAAGGAAGACCCACATTGCCCTGGCTGGAGGATAAGCAGGATTCCCTACAATGCCTAACATTATTCTTGACAGCTCTGTTTGTGCAACTGAACCCTGTTCAAGATGTCTGCCTCGGAGAATTCTCTTCTGAATTCCTTTCTAATACCAGCCAAAAGACAGACTTTTCCTTGGGCAAAACAATTCACAAGATATGTGAACAGTGGCCTTTTCTATGCTCTCTTAGAGGAGTTGTCAGGATATTGAGATCCCAAGCACAGGCAATGAGACACCACTTCGTTCACCTGAACAAAATCCTTTGCACTGTGAAGAGAATAAGGGGAATACACAAGACAGTGGGAGAAAGGAGGTTGAAGGCTGGTATCTGTGTGAGGTATCATCGTGTGTTTCTAATGGGATGGTTAAAAGTTGACCATTTTGCCTATCATTTTAATGAGTAATAATCTTTCAGATACTTTGAAGGGCCAGACCCTCTGTTGGGATGCAGCAGAGGGAGAGAAAGTGAAGAAATGGAGAGAAAGAGTAGCAGGAGGCAAGGAAGGATTGTCCAAAATCAGAACTGCCACCAACAGAATAAATACTTTTGCCTTGAGCAGGAAATCTGCACTAGAGGCGGCTATTCATTTATGCCCCTCTGTTGTCTCCAAAGCAAAATCAAATGTTTGTACAGCTCTGCTCCAGCTGGGAGGCTGAAAGCTTCATTTAGTGAAAA
This sequence comes from Rhagologus leucostigma, assembly GCA_013397725.1. NCBI lineage: Eukaryota > Metazoa > Chordata > Aves > Passeriformes > Rhagologus > Rhagologus leucostigma. Next base: position 2,283,498 of record VZTD01002621.1, read on the forward strand.
TAATCTTTGCTTCCCTTTCTCTCTCCCTCAACCCCCAATTGATTATAGATTGCACTTAGAAGGCAAAATTAACAGCTCTGCTTCCCATCATCAGCTCTGGTAACTAATGAGAAGGAGCAAGAGCTGTGTAACACCAACTTACTGCTTCTCTACACAGATCTCACTGACTGGGGAGATGTCAACTCCTAAGAGGAGGGACCCCCTGAGCTAGTAAGGGAAATTTCATACACAGCTCTGAAAAGCTGTCAGACTGAATTATATCAGTAACCACTCCAGCATCACTTAGAGTCCAGATATAAACCCTGTGATATTTCATTGGCTCTTAAAGCCATCCATTCCTTACAACTACTTTTCAGTACTACTGTAGTTTTCTTTTCTTCCTTGCCTTATCTTGCCTTGCCTCGTCTCGCCTTGCCTCACCTTGCCTTTCCTCACCTTTCCTTGCTTTCCTGCCTTCCTTCTCTCTCTATTTCTCTCCGTCTCTCTCTTTCTCTCTCTTTTCTCTTTCATTTTCTCTCTCACTTTTTCTCTCTCACTCCCTCCCTTCCTCCCTCCCTTCCTTTCTTGCTCTCTTTCTTCCTCCACCCCACCTTTCCTTTTACATTCTTCCTCTCGTTGTTAGGGATTTTTGACTCTTCGGATGCAGTCCCATGGCATTGCTGACACTGGATTGCAGTCTAGTATATAACTTTCAAGCTATTGCCATTACAAACATATTATGCATGTGACTATACTTGCCACCCAGAACGTGTCATCTTCTAAGATGTGGTATTTAGAAATACCCACCTCCTGAGAGCAGCTTGAACTTAACAAAGAGATACATGGCAGTAAAAAAGAGAAAGCTAAGAATATTTTAAAGCATATCAGGTTCTGCTGTTGATAAATTGAATTTGACAAACTTCAAATTCGCATTTTTCCCTTTGTGTAAACCAAAAAGCCACTGAAATATAGTTATAAAACCTTAAAAATTATCCCACAGAAGTAGTGTTTTAAGTTTAAGACAAGTAACTGAATCTGGGATTCCGTTTTATGGAAGTGCAAACAGCACTGACTTTATATGTTAAGTGAAAGGAAAGGGCGTTTATTGACATGGGCAGACAACAGAACTCCTTGTTCAAATCCTTAACCTTTAACCACTTGAAAATGAGGCTAATGAACTACAGTAACAAAAAGAGGATTGGCCAGGGAAAAATTTAAAAAGGTCTTAAGCAGAAATAAGTAGGGGTTTGAGAATACTGGTAAAGCAATTTTAAACAAGTTTCAAGAAATGTTAAGATTACATCCTTCTCAGTAAAAACCATTTCTTGAACTTCAAGTGCCCTTTTTTCTGTAATTATTAGAGAGATGAGGTTTCAATGAACACCCAAGTTTGGTCAAAACTTCTGAAAGTCTTGGAGAAAAGTGGGAAATTTTCAGTGTAAAGATGTAGAGCAAGAGAGTTAATTTGAGCTCTCAAAATAAGAGGTTGCTTTAGCTTCTGTAACTTCTTGCTAGCTGTAACTTTATCTTCTTGCTAGCTGGGCTCAGGTTCCGGGAAAAAGCCATGACACTAGTTAACTGACCTGGCCTGAGGTTTCAGCAATCCTGATTTTGCCTTGCTTTTTGGTTTTGGTCACGTTAATTATCCCACTTGCCTGAGAAACCATACAAATCCCTGATATTCTGATCCTATTTCTTGTCCACTGGTGTTCAAAGTCAGTGTATTTCTCAATCACTGGAAGTATGTAGGTATGCATTTTAACTAATTTTCTGAAAAGAGATTTTTTTTTCAAACTCAGGTGTTTTCTCAGGACAAGTTTTCCAGGTGAGCATGTGTTTCTGAACTGTCTGATCTGGCTGTCAGCAGCCCAAAGAAGTACAACCCCTCCATTTCTTCTCACTGTACTGAAGTCTTCATCTGGCATTGTGCATTTGTAATACACTTTAATGAGCATAACAGCATCTTTCTTTGTCGTTTGGCAACCAGTAGATTGGTTCATACATGAATGCCACAGTTTCCTGTATTCTAGACATTTGTTACAGTCCCCACTGTCCAAAACCACACCTGTACAACTGAAAGACAGCACATGCAAAGTTATACCTAGAGAAGTGGAGCGACATGGAGAGCCGCATATTAATTTCTCATGGCACAAATAAGGCCAGAATGAGATTTTGCTATATATTTTGAAACGGGCCTCATTTACATGCTTTTGTAATAGGACATTGTGCACCACACTGTAACTGTGAATGATTTCTGCAATGCACCAGGACTGTGTGTTAATTCCGTACAGGTAGTTAAATTGTGGGAAGGAAATCAAATTCTGCAAATGGTATTTTCTCCCATGAACACCAAAAACCAGTGCTCCATTTGCAATACATACTTAGTGTCACTTAGGGATACTACCCACTTTTTGTCAAGTTCTCTGCTCAGGCTGTCTTTTCTTTTAGCTAACCTCAAAGATGACCTGTTTTCTCTTTCCTACTTTATGACACTTATACAAGCTGAATAGAAAATCAAAAGCAAGAAAGGTGTTATTATCAAGGCACTGCTGTTTTTCAACTTTTCTCTTGTTTTCCTTCTGCAAACAGCAAGGTGCCAAAAAGCATCATTTGATAGACGCTAAAACATGAAGAGCAGACATCTCATCTACATTTTTACGAAGAGTAAACAAGTTGGACATTGATGTAAAGTGGGTATTAAACTTCCCACTTCTTTCCCTCCCTCCACACACATTCTTTACTACTGTAGTTTTGTAAGGGAGGAAAGGTTACATGGGTTTTTTGGGTTTTGTTGTTTGGTTCTTTTTCTCTCCTGCATTCCTGATATTTGTTTTATAAAAAGGTAACTCCTTGGGAGTCCAAGTTTCCATAATTTCCTTCTACTTTGTGGAAAAGCTTCTGGGCTGTCTTTCTTGAGAAAATGTGTCACAGGTGACAGTGAAGAAATGTGGCTGCTCTTATCTTAGTGCTGTCTCGCAGTTCCCTGTGTCTGGAGCTCAAGTGAGCCATAACTGTGAACTCTATAGACTGTTTTACAGTGGCCTTACCTTGTGACACATGCTTTGCACTGCTAGCATGAGTGACTCAAGCCATCCTCCACCCCTTCTACTCTTTAGCTTTGCTCTTGGAGTATTACTTTACACAGAGTTTTCACAAGTTCTGAATCCCTGTTACTGCTATTTCTCTGATCCACCTATGTGTAGGAAGTGTTACCCTATTCCCAGCAGCATATTCATGGATATCCAGAGGACAGGCCACAGATAAAAATCAGTCTTTCAGTGCACAAAATGGAAAAAAATCCTTCTACAGAATATTACATAAATTTAACCTTTTTTTTTTTGCAACAAGTCCATTTGGTGCATGCTTGAGAGAGTCTGAGCCAGGAAATGGAATAAGTCTCTGCAGACATGGCAGGTATATTTGGTGCAATAGAGGTAGCATGACAGGGCTCTATTACAGTAAATAATACAATTCCAGAAATAACCTATGCGGAACATATTGCTTCTGCTGCACATGTCAGGAAATGGACTTTGATCGATGTTGTTGCAACACAAAACCACATACTAAAACTTTTTAATTATGATGACAGTGTAAAAGTGTAGATGGTGCTCACTGGCGGTGTTCATAGCCTTCATAATTAACAAATGGACAGTGCAGATTAATTCTGCATGCTCTTCATGTTTAACAGTTCTTTCTAGTTACTGCCATCAGCATGTATAGAAGCAATAAGGCACGAGAGAGGGCCTGGTTCTCATCACCTCTGGGGTGCTAACAGGCATCCTCGAGGGGAGTGATTATCTCATGAAAACCACACCACCTGGAGCTACCATATTGCTGCTATAAAAATTCATTAATATAAGAGAAAAACATGTACTTTTGTGCTAGAGGATGGAGTTAGGAGTTCAGAATGCTAAAGAGCTTTATCAGGAGCTCTAGTTTGCCTCTATTCAACTCAATATGAGAATATTCACTAGGCTACTGTACAGCTTTCTCAGTTTTGTAAACTAGAACAACACTTTGGCAATACTTTTGCAGCAGCCTAGTATGAGAGTCAACAATTGAAAAGAGATGGCACAACCATCAAAGAACAGAAAGTCACATACTTCAGATTGCCTTCTCAAGGGGAGTATCTCAGATGGCAGAAGACATTCTACGCACAGTTTTTCAGAATAAAAAGTACAAGGAAATTACAAATCAAATTAGATAGGAGTGTCTATAATTTTAAATTTTAAATAGACTAATTTCTGCCCAGCAATGCATTTAGAGCATATTTAATTTGAGTTTATCAGAAAAGTATGGAATGAAGTACATGGGAATACAATAACTCATTGTCTGCTATTCTCTATGATAATGTACCAAACTGTTATCTCATACTCTAATGACTTTGATGTTAATGGAGTCGTACGCTCTGCCTGACCTCTTCAGCGCTGGATGGATGTGTATGTGCTTTTTCTGTCCATCAGGTTTTATGCTTCACTCTCAACTTTCCTATAAATCTTTTATCTTTGCTTCTGCTTTCTCTTTAGTAGGAGGACAGATTTTATTTAAATTAAGAGTTTTAGTTCTACACTTGTAGGGATAATTTCTTGGATTTTAACATCAGTAAATTTTGAAAAAACTTGTAAATTACTGATGTTGTGACTATCCACTTCCACTCCAATTGTATTTCTTGCCCTTTCATGGAAGTTTACCCATTTAATGAAATTTAGCTTCCCTGTCGTGCAGAGACAATAAGAGACACACAGAAAGCATCTTTACAAACCTCCTTTTGCTTACTAATTTCTTTTTTATCTGTGCTTAGCATCTGTATCATGTCATGGATGTAAAGAAGAACCTTCTTCAGACTGTAGGTGGTGGTGGGAGCCATAAAGACAGCCAAGAAAATGTGGCCCAGGGAGTGATAAGTGGCTACAGTGGCATAGAAGGGTTTAATTCACATCCATCTCCTGCTCTCCATATGTTTATTGTGGTCAGTCAGCACACAAAGAAGCTAAGGCGAGCTTATCCTTGGGGGCAGAGAGAACTTGAAGATCATTTGCTTGTACAGTACCTCTTAGACACCTGCAGTCCAGCTTTAGTGCCAAAAAACAGAAGGCAGCTTAGGTTTGTTTTTCATGAGTGTACAAGGCACTGCAAAATGTTAGCTTCCCTGTCTAGACCCAAAGTATCTGAGCTCTACAAAATACATAGGTGTTTAGGAGGTTTCACCTGCGCTTGCTAGACATCAGCTTCTGGCACAACCGAAAAGGCATCTATTCTGTTATATCATAGACATCATAGACATGGGGCAGGAGAACAATATATTGTCACTTACATAGCAGCAGCAGCTCTTACTGTGTACACAGTGGTGGCCCAGACAGCTTCCTTTCTGTGGTGCAGGGAATGGCTAGAACAGAAAGTTCTTTTGTTAAGACCACTGAGACCTGGGTTTTGTAAGTGGACTTGTGTTTTTATCAATGATGATGAAATTACATAGTACGAAGCACTTTATGTCATTCTGTGAGTGTAGGAAACCATGACACAGAAAGGAGTCAAAACAATCTTGTGCAACGCCTTATTTGGTTCCCCAGGTGGCTGCAGTGAAACATTTGTGAAGATGCATTTTTGCAGATTTCTGGTACAACAAGAATTTGCTAGGATGCTTTCTGCGGCTGTTAACAGCTAATGCAGAAGAAAATGACCGTATAACTGTTCAAGCTTGCACTTGAGAGCATGTCTGTCATTTGGCATTTGGCACGTGCAAGTCAAAAGTCTTGTTTTTGTGGCTTTATCTGGTTCACCATTCTGGCTTAGAAAAGTAGCTATATAAAACACACCACCAGAGAAAGTCCTCTGGGTTTGTTTTACCCTAGATACTAGGAGCATCAGCAACTCCTTGCTGATCCCACCAGCTGCTGGAATGCAAATCTAATCAGAAGAAAATGCTGTTCAAGATCTTCAAGCAACTTTACTATTATGGTCAGGAGTGGAAAAAAGGACTGAACAAGAGACATGAGAGCGCCTGTAAGATTGGTACTGGCAGGGGTTAAATGAGCCTGCAGCGCTCTGTAGGGAGCCAGGCATCAGCAGGGACCTGCCCATCTGTTTGGTTTCTCAAGATTGCTGTAGAGCAGCTGTGCCTTATGATTGATGTCCAAAGGAATAATTTCTCATAAATTCCAGAAGCTAATATGCAGGAGACTTGCCTTTTCTTCTCTCTACCAAGATACCTAATGACAAGCTCTTTTAGATTGCCATGGACTGCCATCACTTAGTGTTGGTCCTTGTTTTCTATAGTTTCCAGCTCCTGACTGCCCAAGGAACTCTGCAGCCTGGAAATAGGACATTAGCTGATGCCTAAGGCATAGTGTAAAGGTACTATCCAGTAACCAAATGTGATAAATTACGAATGCCAGTCAACCATCAGGGGTTTGTTGTTTCACTCTGTTACTGGTTTACTGTTTTTTTCTGTGTCTAAGATGGTCTAGACCTGCAGACTGTGTTGTCTTTAAATGACACTACATAGACAAAAGAAGTCAAATAATTTACTGCATGACACGTTTGTCCTTCCCAGATTTTTAGCCTGACTGATTTTGTTAGTTTCTGTGACTTTTTTTTCCTTTTTAAGAAGTGTTCAGACTTTCCCTGTGAAATACTATTTTGTTCAAAATCTGGCACTTGCAGCTTTCACATGCTAGATTATATGGTTCATGAGTTCTGCCATGTGAGTTTTTCTTCATTGTGTACTATAGCTCATGGTGAGCTTCACAGATCTTGAACAGCTCTGCCTTTGATGGATGTTAGTACATTTTCTCAGTGGCTGCCTTTTATTAGTTTCAAAAGATAAGTCTATGTAGCCACACACTCAGGTGTTTATGTGTGTGAAGGGCACCAGGAGGAAAAATGTGAAATCTCCTGCTCTTTGCCAGATTTTGCCCTTCAGAATATTTACATCTGCTTGGTTTAATCCTTAACATAATAGTGAAACTGTAGGAAGCCAGAAGTGCCACCCTGATATAGAGGTAGGAACTGCTCATATTGAGTTCATTCATACTTTCTGAACCTCCAAGTCCCTCTCTGCACAAAGAGTATAATAATACTCAACCCCAAAGAGTTTTCAGATGAATAAAGAAAATTACCACTTACTCCAATGGAAAATCTGAATTCCTTTGTTACGCCTGAACATAGGCTGTTTGGAGCTTGGAGGAGCCCTTTCAGACAGCTGAACTGCCTATGCTGCATATGACTGTTTCTAGATCAGCACAGAGTGGGAGTAGCATAAGGTATGGTTCTTGAGACTGAAGGCCGTACATGAAGTACAGCCATTTAATGTACATAGAAGCCATCTAATGTGTACGAGAGCATTGCTGCATATTCTTGAGCACCATCTGCTGGCATTTTCTCATCTAACCAGTATTTGCATAATTGGAAGCATCTCTCTTTATAGAATGTTCTTGCATGAGGCAGGAACTGAAGTCCTCAAGAAAATAAAGTCTGTTTCTTATGCATGCTTGGAAACTGGCCATATAGAAAAGGTCTGGAAAGGGCTTTGAAAAAGATTAGCCAGACGGCGTATGAAAAAGCCCTAATGCAGAATAAAGATTTGTACTCTGATGGGCAATGCCTGGAGTAAGGATTTTGGCATTGCCCATCTCTTTATTCTGCAGCAGGTGTGATACAAGCCATCCTCTCTTGCCAAAGTGGTCCCAAGCCAAGGAAAGGGACGGTAAGGGGCTTTCTCTGAGTTATTCAGCAGTCAAGATGCCAGATTTGTTTAAGAACCTCCTGAGAAAACTTTCAGAGAAACGTGAGGAGGAAGGCAGCAGAGATGCAGGAAGGAATGTTAACATTAATCTATTTTGGCTCCTTGATGCATGGATACTCAATATCTATGCGTGTCCTCTTTCAAGACCTAGAAACTCAGTACAGTCTCCAAAACACATCTGAAGAGATTGTCCATAGCATAGCTAATAATAAAACATTTAAACCCACGCAGATTAGCTTTAGAATTGCTATTCCAGGTGCAGAAACCTGTGCAGACACCCGTGAAGTCTTCAAACCCTTTCCAATAATTTGGCTGTTTGGCCTTACCAGGTAGCAATGTTGACTAGTGCCTGTGTGGCCCACCCACCAGTGACTCTGTTTTAGTCTCATTTCATGAACGTGGTAGTCCTACAAGAAAACAACAAAACTTATTTCTATATTACAGAAAACTAAGCTGCTGTTACATATGTGTGCATTTTTATTATTTTAGCACCTTTAATGTCTCCAAATGTTATGAATGATATTCTGAGTCTTGTGGTGGCATAAGAACTCCTTAGTGGCACCTGTTGTATTTTGTACTTAGGATTTATGGCCATGAGAGGAAAACAAAGAAGGAAACGTGACACAGTGAATGTTGTTTCCCGCAGAAGCCCTTATTTTCACTGAGGTTCCCTAAGAGTTCAGTGGAGTGTTAGACATTGCTTCACCCTGCTCTATCCCTTGGTAGTTTCTTGAACAGGTACAAAATGCAAGTATTAGAATTTTCAAAGGTACCAAAGACTACAAGACCAGAAGCAATCACAGCTTGTTGCAGTGGGTGGTTTTCTGCAATAGCATGGCAAGCCACAGCCTTCTCGGTGAGTGCAGAGAGTCTTGCTTGGGGAGAGTGGCTGTTCCCGCTTCCCATGCCTTTCCAGGCTTCCTCTTGCATGCTCGGGCTGGCTGAAGCCCTGCAACACGGTGACGGTAAAGGAGGCGAGAATGCTCTCTGCATGAGCACTGCAGAAGATCTTTTATTCCATGGTGGCTCCCAGAAGCCTACAGCCAGCACATGTGATGGGTCCCAAAGGCAGAGAGCCAGCACACGGCATGGTTCCCCCAGGCAGAGGCTGGTGTCTCAAGGCACAGACACCTTGCCTGCAGCCTCCATTTGCCCGGTGAACAGGGGGGCGGAGAGAGCACATGGACCAATGGTCTGAGGGCATAGGGGCAGTACATGGGCAGAGTTGGGGTAACAGAATCAATGGGAGAAACCCAAGGGAGTGGTTAGGGCTAGGGGTGGGGAAGGGGGGACACACGTGGAAAGGTAGGCAATTTGGTAAGCATGGGAGTGGGGAAAATATAACACTACAACAGCTCAAAAATATTTTTTCAGACTTCTCTGGAGAAGTTAATTTCTGGGAGAATAGATGTTTATGAGAAAAAAATATTACATAGTCACTATGCAAAATACCAAACCACTAACGATGCTTTTAGACCCATAATTCTTTTTGATGCAGCTCCTTATTTCAACTTCAAGAGGTGTCTACCTCTTCTGAGGAGTTCAGTGCTTTTCCTGGAAGCAGGATGAGTACTGACATTCAGTACCACTGGGTATTCAAATGATAATGTAACGCTATTCAGATCCATTTAAAAAGAATATTTATTAAACTAAAAGAACAGTCAAAAAATAAGTACCATATTCTTACTTATACAGCTATGGCGTAGGCAAGTTTAGATGCCTCTTACATGATGTGTGCTTGTGCTTCTTTATCAGCCTGATGCAGCTAGACCTAGCAATACATTTTCCATTGACAGGGAGGATAGAATAGCCCATTAAATCTAAGCTTTTTAACTTTACCTTCAGCACAAAATGCTTAAAACTCCCCAATATTAATAAGTACATTCAGAATAGTGCATCATCTATCCGAAACAACATTACAGCTGAAATTTAGCCTGATTCCCACCCCCAAACTCTCCATATTTTTTTTTTCAGTCAATTGCTTTACTTACCAGTGTAACATGTCACTGTAAGGAACTGCAGCAGTACAACTAGTGATTAAGTTTGAGCTAAATCTTTAATTCGAATTCAAATCCTTCACACAGCTCTCGGGTTTTGTACCTTTTTCAGTGAAAAATCTTTTCCTCAGTTCTGAGAGGAAAGTACTTATACATTATTATTTCTATGTACATGGAGAAGTGTGGAAGGATACAAGCAGCGTCAGTGTTGTTTATAATCACTATCAATGGTAAGTAAGGAATATTAAGCTCTGACATCTTTAGCCTTCAGATAAAACTGCTTTCACAAACCAATTTATAATGTCTTGTCCTGGGAGTTTTATGTAGAGATGGAAGAGATGTTAATGTAATAAAATAAAAAAGGAAGGTAGATTAATGGTCTTGTTACTCCTGAACTTCTCAGTTGTACTGTGCATTTACTGTCTTCTTCACTAATTTTTTCTAACCAGTGTAGAACTGTGGAGTACTGTGTGTTTGTACCAATTTTCTTTCTGCTGAAGGTGCACCAACAGTTTGTTACAAATGTGGTTTTTCTGTGAGGAAAAGGAAGACTTTTCTGAGTGGTATTGATGGATGATAGCTGCTTATGTGGATATCATTAACCCCTGTGTATGCAATGCAAAATTTGCATTCAAGACTTAAGAAACAGCATTAAAATAATGAGCTTAAAACCAACCAAACAAAAAACAGAGGTAAAAGAATAATCAGATTTCCATTAAAAGGTTACAATTAATTAGTTGTGAGGTAAAACTAATATAAACCCATCTGGAAAGGTGGCTTTTTGCAAACGCCAAAATGAGGACTGTGTGCCATACCACTTCCTCTTAAGCAGGTAAAATAGAGGTTAAGCCGGACTCAGGTGGACCAGGCCCTGTGTTGACCCAAGGCCACTGGCATATAGGTGCCCCGTGAGACTGCTCAGACCAAGACTTTTTCACAGGTAAATCAATGGGTCCAGAATCTCCTTTTTTTTCTTATCTGAAGAGTATGGCTTATAACCCTGTGTCGACTTCAAAGACATTTCTTCAGCACAGCGCAGCTTCTCTGCTGCAATTTAAGGTAAGGCAGTAACAACTTTTCCTGACTTGACAATCCTCAGACTTACCAACCTTCCACTTTTCTCTCATTAGAAAGGAGATCTAGAAAAGTTGAACATTTTCTTGCCAGTTCAAAAGCTTCCTCCATTATTGCAAACAATAGACAGTTAAAGAAAATTAAACAACCTAATGGTACGCAGAAAAAAAAAAAAGCAAAGAAGAAAAAGACATTAAAACCTAGGACATTGTGGCAGCTAATACTGCTGAGTATTGCCAGCACTATAAAACAAGTCTTAAAGCAGTTAAAAGTTAAATTACATGACTCAAGACTGTTGTGGCCTGATTGAAAATGATTGGAATTAATGAGAAACCTCATGTTGTGTGCCTGCATTATGGGAGGCAAAGATCAGACTTGAACTCAGGCTTACATTGTTTAAACTTGTCACTCACACAGCTGACTATTCCCCTCAGCTCAGTGACCAAAACCAGATCCATATGGCCAAAAAGAAGACAGTCTTTAAGCCAGGTGCCATAGACTAGTTGTGTCCACCTTACCCAGCAGTCAGTCCTAGGGCTTCCCTGGTTCCATGTGGTGCCCTGTGTGGTCCTAAAGTGTAATTTTCAATTGTGTGTACTTGTGGGTTTTTTTGGTTGATTATTTTTCAGATCAAAATGTGACAAATACATGAGTGCAGCTGTGTCTTCACCTCATGGAAGTGACTGTGCATGTTGCATTCACTGAGTGGGGGCACAGTCACAGAAGGCAACCGGTTGCTGCACCTGTGAAAAAGTGCCAGTTTTAGCAGGACATGGACATGCCAGCAGAGTGGGTCAGCCCAAGACCTGGTCCACCTAAATTCTTCACCACCTCTGTCTTAAATGCTGAAGAGGAACTAACGTGGCATGCAGACTTCATTTTGGCACTTGCACAATATCATGTTTCTAGATTGGCTTATATTATTATCTTACAAGTAGCTGGTGTGGGAGGTAGCCTGGGAACTGGGAACACCGTGGAACCAAAGGAGCTAGCTGCTGTGGGGTGCCTTAGTTCCTGGAGAATGGAGCAGAGATGCCAGCCCCTGTGCTGATGGAGCTCCCAAGTGACTTGTAAACTGGGAAAGAGCATCCCAGAGCCTAAAGTAAGCTTAGTTAGTGACATACAAGGCTAGCAATGGGGAGGAGACAGATACCTGTCCACATCCATGGTACTCAAAGCCTGCCACCTCTCAGTCCTTCTTGGTCTGTCCTGGTCCCCATCCTGAAGTCTGTTGCTCAACTGTCTCCACACCTTTTCTTTTTCTCCCACAGTGCTACTGCCATATTCATTGCAAAATCGAATTTTGCTACTCTTCTTCCTCCACATGTCATGAAAAGAAGGAAATTACTTTCTTTGTCTGTAGTCTTGGAATAAAATTAATCTATGCATATTCTGCTGAAGAGTGCTGAGTGGCTCTGGAAAAAACCCCCCGTCTACCTTATAGCTAAGAACAAAGACAGTTGTAAACAGGGTATGGTAGAGCTTGGACAGAGGGAGATTTGGGCTGGCAGTGAGCTTTACTGCATTTTAAAATAAGAAGATTCTTGTCATGACAACAGCCTGTTTCTGTGTCCTGATCTGGCAGACCAGGGTCTTATCACTGAACCTCATCTTGAACCTGAATGGCAAATTCTCATCCAAAACAAACCCTGCTGAGAACAGAATGGTGCTCATGATCTCTGACCCTTTCCGAAGGTAATATATTCTATATTCCAGTAAAAGCAAGTTGCAAGTGTCTGTGATATGTTCCAGGAAATCAGTGTTTTTTGAGGAAGAAAACTAACTTTTCTAGCTCCTCTGCCTTGGTTTGGAGTTGGAAAAGACCTCAAAGATCATCGAGTCCAACTGTTAGCCCAGCACTGGCAAGTCCACCACTAAAACATGTCTCTAATGCCAAATCTATGTCTTTAAATACCTCCAGGTATAGTGACTCAACTACTATCCCTGGGCAGCCTCTTCCAATGCTTGACAACCTTTTCAGTGAAGAAATTTTTCCTAAAAATGCGTGATCACACTCCTCTTCTGCTCTCCCACAGCCCTGCTGGGTGCTGGCGTACTTTATGGAATTCCTCTCATGTTGTTGGGGAGGCAGTGAGGAGGAACAGAGCCCCCTCAAGTGCAGGGAGGCACTTTTCCATTGATACTAACTTTGTTCAATGCTTTATTTTAAAATTCATTGTGGATTGATCAGGGAGCACATTTTTCATGACTTAATGGCTGGCATTATTTGCTTCTGAGTTTAACAGTCCTCTAAAGCCACCAGTGCCCTTTAGGCTACAAATGGAATGTTGCTGGTAGATTTGTTTCATTGGATGCCTTTAGAAATCCTCCCTCTAGCCCCAGCAATAACTTACTAAGTGAGAGGGATGGCAACTGGGTTTTTGCTGCTGCTGGTTAGTACAAAACCTTCCTATCAAAGACACATTACTGTGGAAATCTAGGATTTAGTGGGTCATTGGAAGGCAAGGTAACCATCAGAAAATGCTACAGTTCGGCATCACAAAAGTAGCCTCAATCTATGAAGCCTAATCTTGCCTGCAGTGATTCATAGGTACACCACAAAAAAAAAAGTGGCTCTGCAACAGTGAAGTAAGTTCAAGGCTGCTGCAAAGGGGAGAAGAACAATCTCGGTGGATGAGAGAAGAGCAATGAGCATGTATCAAGGAAAATTCAGGCTGGATTTGAGAAAAACCTTTTAAATGGTAGAGGTAGTGAAGCACTGCAATAGATTTCCTGGGGTGGATATGAATCTGCAGAACTGGAAATCTTTAAGAACTGATGAGACAGAAATATATGAGATAGGACATCACTGAAGCTGATCTTGCCATGGCATAGGACAAGCTAGATGACCCCCTGAATTTCCTTTAGACTATTTTTATCTAAAAGTGTAGTTTTTATTGCGTGGCTCTTGACATTTTATGCTATGCTTGCAGTACTGCATTCTGGAAACAAGGACTGTGGCTGTCACTTCACAAGTTCCTAACTGATTCTGAAGATGAATTCTAAAATGTCGCTAGTAAAAAAGAAATAAAGTAAGTCCAAATGAGGAAACAGAGTGATTTTGAGCCACGCCTGTGCTTGTGAATACTTTTTATTGGCAGAACTAGGGAAGTCCAAAATATAGGGTAGAGGAACTTCTTTCTGGTGAGTGTTCATGCTGTCATGAAACTTGCAGTCCAGTAAGAATTAAATTTTGCTAGAGGCAAGGATTTTTAAAGGCTTCCCACTGCCTGAAAAACATGGAGGCTGTTGTCTATGCATATTTATTTATCCCTTTTTCACCAGGAAAACACTTTTACAGTCATTACAGCAGTGCTTTAAAGAGTTTAATATAATTGAGATGCTGTAGGCAGGGGAAAAAAATTGTGTTTTGGAGGTGGAGTTCCCAGAGGAAGCTGCACTCTGGATCCAGCTACATTTTCTTGCTAGAATCTTGCTTTTTAGATAAATGTCAGACAGGAGTTCGAAGCTGAAAATAGAAGCAGATGATGAAAATAATTCTAATCACTAAAGCAAGATACAGAAACAGCAGAATAGGAAAGTGGTCCTAGGTGGAGCTAATAAATCCATGTCTGACAGCCAGATACATTGGAGTGTACAAATTATATGCTTTTATCCAGGGAGACTTTTTGAGCAAGATTGAGGTTTTAATGTGATTGCCTTCTTGTGACAATTAGAAGGAACTGCATTATTCGTTGCAGCGAGAGGGCACTGAGCTAAGGTCACTGAGTGCTCAGTCTTCCACACTGCACTTGAATCACCTTCGGTAGCAAATTGCATGCTCCATTTTAAACAAGAAAATAGAGGCAAATCACAATAGCTGAGAAAGAATGGAAGTATGCACACGCTCTTCTGAGTGTAGATGAACACTGAATGTCATGCTAAGAGAGTGGCTAAAAGACAGAAAGAAATAAAAATGATATGTCCTATTTACATTTCTATTTTAAAATACAGTTGCTCTATTCTTGTGTTATTGCTGAAATACATGGATATTTAAGCCACAGGAAAAAAAACCCACATGAAATGCAACCCCTCCTTCCCCTATACCCTCTGTTTCAGCGTTTAAAGTAGTGTGGATACTTTGATGTTTTAAATTCTAATTCCTTTGTTGTGATTTTTGTGGTGGCTTTGAAGGTTACTTTGTAGCTTTTTTTGTATTTTCTTTCCTAATAGTTTTATCAAGACATGCTTCTATTACAGCTAAGGCACTTAAGGGAAATACATTATTTAAATGTGAAACGGAAAGAGAGAAAATGTAAGACTACAGTGCATTTTTCTTTGTCATTCACAGACATAATAGAACAACTCAGAAGACATAAAAAAAAATAATGCAGGAAACGGCACACTCTCTTGTCTTATCTGCTAGCCACATCCAAATGTGGTCCTTCCACCTTTAACTAACACCAGCTTTGTTTTCAGAATATGAACAAGTAAGCAGCTTATATCTATGTATTATGATGGGGGAAAAAACAAGGCACTGATTTAAAAAAATGGCTGAACAAACCTACTGCTTCCTTTCGAAAAGGGTCTTTCTTTCTAACTGCTCCCATGCATTTATACTATGCCAACCATTCTCAACCCAATGCATTTTATTATAATAATAATTGTTCTTTATTGCAGTAACATGTAAGGATTCTAAATAGGGTTCAAGACCCTATTATTCTAGGCACCATCCATGTGCATAATAAAACCATCTCTGCTGTAAAGAGCTTACGATCTTGACATATGACAAGGCATAACAGTAAAAGAGAACAAACAATTGCAGGGGAGGGGTGGAAGAGAAGCTATCAAGAAAGCCAATACACAGGGTGTGCTAAGTAGCAGTGTCTGAACACTAACTGATTAGCTATTGTCGAGGGCTTTGTATAATCTGTAGAAATAGTTTTTCACTGTGCCTTCTATATCACTTAGTTTCCAGTTTATAAAATGCAAATGTGGTTGTTACACCTCTTGAATAAGTTGCTGGTGGGAGTGGGAGAAGGAAAGTGGAAAGATGGAAATTATATAGGATTTCTAAAGGATAATGCATAAGGATAGGTGAGCTTGGTGTCAACTATACCCGATACCTGGACCCAAGTACATTAAGGGAAATTTCACTACTTTAATCTTTAAAAAGTCTAAAGGTAAGTGGGATCACTTTTGATGTTAATACCTTTACCATACATCTATTGCAGATATGAGAAAACAGTGCATATATGCACAGTTTGTGGGTGAAGTATCTTATTTTTTTCCCTTGTTTAAGAGTTTTTAAATAGTGAACATAGTAATTTGGATGCATGGTAAAAGAAAGGCTGAAATAGCTTCTTTGACTGAAATGCAGAGATCGAGAGCTCAATTTTCTCTTCCTATTCTTGAATTACATGATCATAACACCCCTTCCCAGAACAGAATTTATATGGATTTCCTATAATACACATGGGTGCTAGCATCCTGTAAATTTTCTGCTAGTCAATTATTATGTGAGCATATAAATGAGAATGGATTACCACAGAAGATGTGAAAGTAGAAATAAAGATAGCTGCATTTTTTTTTGTCTTAGCAATGCCTTAAGAGAAACTGTAAGTATTGGCAGTTCCTCAGTTTAAGCTGTTAAATGTAATGTTTAGGAAGTATTATTATTTGCCTCTTTGAAGTGAAAAAGAAGTTGAAAAAAATACATGGTAAGCAAAGTACATTAATATGCCAAAAAAAGGATGTCATTTAATAATATTTCTCCAGGATGTATATACAGAATCAGTATAAGATTATGAAGTCCTGGCTGGGCCAGGAGGCATTGTGCTCAATGGAGAAATTCTGTGATGCCTTTGCAAGTTGCTCATGTTCATGATGGTTCAGACAGCTCCCTAAACTTTCCTGCAGTTTTCTCTTTTGCCCAGGCAGCACTGCCTGTTCCTCACTGGCACGTGCATTTTGCCATCAACACCCCTGGGAGTGATGCTGCCAAGAGTCCTCATGTCACACAAAGCTGTACAGTGATGGTAGAAGTGCTGGAGGTGCCTCACACAGACTGTCAGAGACTTACCTCAGGTGCCTAGTGCTGAACTGTGCTGAGGATCTGTTGGCTGTGGGGTGGGAACACCAGGCCAGGAGCTGTGACTGCAATTGCCTCTTGGGGACCAGGATAGTCCTGTGAGCTGCCTTGAATGTGAAAAGATTGAAGATGCTGAAGTGCCTGTAGAGCTGAGGAGACAGTGTGGCTCCCAGGGAGTCATGGCTGGTGGTAGCAATGAACAAGGCTATGGGTCCAGTTTTTAATGGCCAGACATAGGCTGAGCCACTTACAGGAGAGTGTTGGTTGAATTTAGGCAGTTAGTCTCCTAACTAGCCTGGAGGTGGACTTTTTCAGAGGGACATTCAGAGCAGACTCATGTACTTTCTCGCAATCTAAATTCTGTGTAGGCAGTATAAAGTTATTCAGCCCTGTCTCTGTGGAATGATCTCACTGAAAGTGAATCCCACAACTTTGTTGTCTTGTTTTGTTAATATAGTTAGCATAAAATTTTACTATATGTTAGTATAAAAGTTACAATAAAACAATGTTTGCAAGCCGCTTTTTCCTTTGGGCGATGAGCAAGGATATGGCTGTGTAACTAATTGTGCTGTGCATCCATTCTCCTCGGGAGGATATCAGAGAATGGTCTCCTCAATTCCAGTAACTGTTGCTACCAACAAGTTTTGCCCCAGTCCAAGGTAGCTGTGGCCTCCAGAAATCAGTGATCATTGTGAAATGCTTTTCTCCTTCCACTGAATTCCAATAGCTCTTTGGCAGCTTAATCCAGATGTCCTTTAGATGGGTAAAATAAACTGTGATGAATCTCACCTTGGTGCTACCTCCTTTGAAAGGATGTAATGAGTAATCAGCAGAAACGCTGTGGCAAAGCATCATTCCTGTAGAAGAACTTTTCTGAAAAAGCTTTAGCTGGAAAGCTGAAATGCCTGGTGTCTCCATCTCTCTTGCTTAATGCGCTAAAAGCATTAAATATATGAGTCTTAGCTTTTGCTCTTTTCCTATATTTTCCTCTTGGCTAGATCAGGTGCTGCCTTCATTGACGTGATGGCTTTGATGTATTGTTAGAGTTGTTATTTACGGATGACATGGGGAGCCTGGGGAACCAAATCCAACTGAGGACTACACTAGGCAGTGGCTTGTCTGAGAGGTAGGTACTGCAATGGTGACTCCAGCTACCATTTTCTCAGATTTAACCTTTCATACACAACCGTTTTGCTCATGAATTTAAAGTTGCTCTTTTCTATTTTCTGTATCAAACACATGTGCACACACACACGTGTACACAGATGTGTACATATAATCTGTGTATGTGCATACTAGTGCTTTTGCCCTGAATCTGTGAAACAAACAAATATTTTTTTCCTGCTCAGCTGCATTGTGTTCCACTGTTTGCCACTGTTTTACAAGGTGGATTTTAAGAATTTAGCAGAAAAAATAAAACCCGTAGGAAAAAAAGCTAGCTTTCAATCCAGTCAGTGTCAATTAAAAGGGAGCCTCTGATGCAAATGCCACATCAGCACCAATTTTGTCACTAAGAACTTTAAGATCAGAAGCAATTACCTTCAATAGCACCTTGTTTTTATGTGTCTACCCTTCATAGCCTTGGCTAGTAACTCGGCCTACACCATAATTTACACTGACATCTAATTTCAGTGGATCTGCAAGCAATCTAACTGAAGATGGAGATACTGAGAGTGAGGAGTCCTGCTTTATCACTGCAGACATAAAGATTCATTATTTTTCGCCAATTCAGAAAGCGAGACTTATGGGAATGAAGCTTTTTTTCATGTGCATATGTGCCTGTTTTGCATATCTCATTACTTGAATTATTTCCTGGTTTAGGCAAATGATTGCTGCCTTTAACTAGATGATTAAACACTCTAACAGTTCACAAAGGAAAAAAAAAAACAAACCAGCCAAGTGCTACTAGCATTCAGTAGATTTACCATTTTCAAGTGTCTCTGCAAAATGAGAGCAAAAGAAAAAGAGTGCATTCACTGCTAATCATATTCTTTGAAGTATAGTAGAGACCTGGCAATTTTATACTGTGTGTGAAAGTAACAGTATTAGACTAAGATTATTTTAAGAAACACTTTTATCATTTTCTAACTGTCAGAGAGGGCAAGTCTGCCAGCCATGCAGGTTGATGTTTCCTTGTGAAACAATGAAAGAACCCCACAATGATGTGATTAATGACTTGCATCCATTTTCTCTGATCCTTAAACTTGAATATAGAAAGCAGAGCTGATCTCTGCGCTATTATCCAGCCTTCTATTCAGACCAGGCTAATACCAGCACAACTTCTTTTGTGATGCTTGTTCCCCAAGCCAAGAAATTTGCATATCACAGGGAATAAGGTTATGTAACCCAGTTGTTGATTTTGATGGCTCAAAGAACTGTCAGGGTTGTTTTTGTCACAAAGAGTGTGGTTTTAAAGTAGGTGTTAAAAACCCCATGTATTCTTGCTTGTTATTTTACAGGATGCAAAACTGCTTATTGTTGTAAATACATAATTAGTAAGAGAAATGCTTGTGATTTGTATGTCAGCATGTACCTTTTCAATTAGTGTTAACGCAGATGGTGAAACAAGACAATTGTTACTAAAGGCAACTCTTGCTCCTCCATTTGAAAATGCCATTGCCCTTACAGCTCTCTTTCACAGACTGCTTTGAGATTGTTGTAGGTCACTTACTTACAAACTCTTGCAGAACAGTTGTAAATGCCATAAATCAAAAGTTTAGGTGACTTATGCTTTTGGTTCATGTTCTTAAGGTCTGCCAGAGAAAGTGACCCGTTTCAAATTGGACCAAAAGACAAAGAGCCTGAACACTGAAGGACACTCGAGTCTGACAAGCGTTGCATAAGGACCATGATGCTGAGGGCAGTGTACTTGTTCAGCACATGACTTACCACTTTTGTCTGCTTGCACATGAAATGATCGCCATAATGGGAGGGAATAAGGAAGAAAGAACCTGCTGTGAAGAGGAAGAAGAAAAATGGGATGGAGAAATTCTTACTGATGCCTGTTGTAAAAGTATTGGCTGCAGGTTCTTAAAGTATAAACCAAACTGATGAAGGGATAAAAAAGGACAGTTTTACTGCTTTAGTTTCTTGCCGTTTTTCCATGATGGGAATGCAGGTTTTCTAAAGCATAACCTGTGGTACAGAAGTTATAGCAAACAAACAAATAAATACCAATGCAGATGAATATACAAAATTGGCGCAGTCAGATTCCTGAGCTCCTAGTACTTAATCTTCTACTGTAACACAGCTGAATTGGCAGAAGTGGAAATGCACTTGGAAAGTTCAAGCATTTTTAATCCTGCCGCATATATTGAGCTATTAATTCTAAATTACAGGGAAAAAGCACTGTTTTGATCAGAAGCAACATTAGCACTTTCCCTACAGAAAACATTCCATCTAGTATCACTTAAGCGGCCCTAATTAATTTAGTCAAAGGAGTAAAAAAATTAACTTAAACGCCAACAGTTAGATGCCCACACTAAGGGCATTTGGAAATCAAAATTTTTTTGATCTTTCAAGATGCCTTTTGTTACTCAAGGCATTATCCTGTGTGCAGGGCAAATGCTGTAAGTATGGAAACATAAATGACATCAGGCCTAACTGCAACTTTCCTATGTATAGACCAAAGTCTTTTTGCCTTCCTGGAGGGCTGGGAAGTCAGTCACAACCATATGACATACTCACGGGGATGGCTTGCACCTGGAGAGTTGACAATCCATCCCTCCCCTGCCCTGTACCTCCACAGTCCCCACCAAGACAGATGTTCCAAATGGTCTCACTCCCCTCATCAGACTTCATTAACCAGGTCCAAATGCTCCAGCCTTTCCTTAGTGGAAGCTTCTTCTAGGTAAAAGGCAGCCTTCTCAGAGCTGAAGTTATTGAGGCAGAACAGAGACCAATGACCATTTCACCTTCCGTGATTGATTTTCTTAGCCGTTACAGAAATGAAGGTCCTGAGAGCTCTGAAGGATAGCAAGGTCTTTACATCATTCTTCGGTGAACCGTCAGTCTTTCCCTTTGCTTTTTAGCTCTCCATTGACTTCTAATAACCTTTCTGAGACACCAATTTATTCCATTAGAACAGGAACTTTCCACATGAGAGTTTCACAGTACTTGGGGTACAAGTTAAAGGTAAGTTTATACTACTTGTTTCAGAGGATATAGACTTAGAGGAAACCTCCTTGAGCCTTCCAGACAACCAGACTTAATCTGCTTACTTCCCAAAATTCTTCCTGTTCAAAATTTTGAAACTGGAAACTTCATTACAAATGTAATTTTTGTGCATATTTTTAACATCATTTAAGGCAGCTGTGATAACTTCTTTCAATAACATTTTGTCTGATTAGCTCTTCACTGCTGACCCAAAGATGACCCATCATTTTTGCTTTCAAAGATTTTTGTTAAAGAAACTTGTCAAATGCAATATGCTGAAACATCTGGGCCTTTTTTTTCTTGACATAAGTCCAGGTATATTTTATTCACTACAGTAATAAAACGAAATCTTCATCTGAATGCAAATCTGATGCAGGGGTTTTAGAAAAATCTGGCATGATACCAGTCTTCCCTTAAAATAAGTTTTGATATAAACTAGTTCCACTTTATCTGCACTAATGCTTCATATTTTTTTTCTTTACTCTCTGTCACACTGCTAATGTACAGTGCAACTACACTGCCTTTATGTTTATTTATGGTTTTCTGAAGAAAGCCTCTACCTGCTCCCCATCAGGATTGCTATTTCTCTATTTTTCTTTTATAGCTGTTAGAGCAGGTTAATGTCCTGTACTATTCTCCGCTTTGTTGTCCAGGCTTTTTACATTAATCTAGGAACATTATTTCTCTCAGAAATCATCCTATTCCCTACATGAATTAAATTCAGTGACTTCCATAAGTTGCATTGACTTATACTCTCATTTATTTTTATATTATTGTTCCTTTTTTTTTCGGTTGTATGTTTTATTTTGTGGGTTTGTTTTTTTATCCTACTGCCTTCTGTGCCTTCTTATCCATTATTACAGTCTTGTTTACCTGGCTTTTCTTTTCTCTGTGTATTGAAAACAGATGTGAATTATGTCCCAATGATATTCTTAATTTCCATGTTTTCTCATAATACCTGCCTACACTCAGGTTGTAGAATCTCTGTGCTCCAAGGATTTAATAGAAGTCAGTCTGATGAGAAGGTGCAGAGACACCTTTACTATTGCAAAGCCCCTGACAGACCTTTAGGGACTTATGCAATGTTGCACGCCCGAAACCCTCTGGCAAGGATGCCCATTGCTTTGCCACTTCCTAATGTTGGTCTGTGAATAAGAACTTCCATACAACTTAAGTATATTTAGCATTACCTTGATGGAATAAGCCGTAATCTGGTTTTAATAATCATCAGATGTGTGAAATGTCTCACTTGCCAGTTCCCCGTGTTTACCCCTATAGCCAAGAAATGGTAAGATACAATAAATATGTATGAAATACAAGTATTAATTAGTCATTTACTATATTTAGAGAAAGGAGTACTACATAAAAGAAAATCTGTATGCTAGATCATCTCTAAAAGCTTTCTTTCTTTCTTTGATCAAACAAGCTGTCAAGATGGTTACATGGACTTGCACACACAAGGATTTATTACACAAAATATTTCTCCAACAATGTTATGTTCACCAAAGAGAGGCCTTATTTTGAAGATACATATTACCTGATGTGCCATCAATTCCCCATGAGTTTCTCTTCAGATTCAGACCTTCAGAATGTGAATTTATATCTGAAGAATTTATGTGAACTCTAACTTGGTTTGGATTCTTGTCTGAATAAACTGCTGAAAATGATTTATTGAGCTAGCTAATTTTCATAAAGATTTATGCTCTTTTTCTGTAATTTCTAAAGGCACTGATTATCTAGTTTTAGGCTGACTATCCTAGTTCATAACTAATCACAAATATACAAACCATTAGGAAAATGCTCCTTTCCCCTGAGTGAGAATTAACAGGCAAATAAATCTTCATCATCATCATCATGTCCCCAAATTTTATTTCTAACAAATCCCATAATTCTCCTTACTCTTTTTTCGCTTATTCCTGTCCTTTTCTAGAAAGCAAAGAGTCCCCTAAAATCACTTCAGAGCTCACTTCTTTTAATATCCACCCCAAACATATTATCGTTGAAATATTTGGTGCAGAAGGGATGTCTGGAGCTCATTTAGTCCTGCTCAAGGTAAGCTCAGTTTCAAAACTTGGTCAGAACCATTCTGAACCAACTGTGAAGATTTCCAAGCATATAGATCCTGAAACCTGTGTGAGAACTTGTTCCACAGCTTGATCACTCTCACCATGAACATGCTACACCTGGTGACAGTTTGAAGAGAAGTCTGGTCCTGTCTTCTCTGTAGCTCACTTTTAGGTAGTTGAAGGCAGCAACCTGAACTCCGCCCCCCCTTTCGTCTCCCTCCTCCCCCCACCATCGCTTTCTTTTCTCCAGGCTGAACAAAGAATTTCCCTTTGGTCTCTGCATACTATATGCTGTAGCTTTTCTAGTAATCAGCTGGGAGAATCCAAAGCTGGAGACTGTTTCGGATGGAGCTTCACAAGAACAAAACAAAAGGAGATAACCACTCTCGTATCTTCTGGACAGTTTTGCTGCCCAGAATGCTGTTATTCTTCACTGCCATTAGAGTGCACTGCTGCCCCATGTTCAATTTTCTGTCCACCAGGCCCTTTGGCAGAGCTGGTTTCAAACCAGTCACCTCCAGTTTTGCTGTTACCTGGGGTTAATGTCATCCCAGGCTCAGGACTCTGTCTTTGCCTTGCTTTCCTTCACCTTCACGGGTCAGCTCTTCGTCCATCTGTCAAAGTCCCCTGCTTCCCCTCCAGTGTATCAACTGCTTCTGTCTGTTTCGTGTTGTCCATAACAAGATGATCCTATCCCAAATCTATCTGGTAGTATCAGTCCTTGTACTGAGCAATGAAGAGAGTCAGTTTTAATCATGTGTCTGTTAGATTCTGAACTGTTGACTGCAATACTTTGAGTGCAATGATCCAGCCAATTTTTCCCTCTCCTTGAAGTTTGCCCTTCCTGTCCACACCCATTCAGCAAGTGTACAAGAATGCTATGGGAGACAGTATCCAAGGCCTTGCTAAAGTCAAGGTAAATGACACAGACCACTTTCCTTTTGTCTGCAGAGCCAGTCATTTCATCATGCAAGGCAATCAAGATTAATTAGGATAATTAAGGATAATTATAGATAAAGGATAATTATAGAATTTCTCCTACCTTCCATCAACTTCAGAGCCACATTTTATATCCTTACTTTTGTGGCTACACTGCTATTCCAGATTCTCTGTCTGCACTGGTGACAGACATATTAATTTCTCTTTCTAATTAGTCCCCAGTTGCATAGATTTGACTTCCTTCATGAATCTCAGGTAGTCTCTTCCTGCTTCATCACTTCTTTTCCCTTGAAAACTCTGCATATCACCCACATTTCTCTTTGGGCTTCAGTCTCTAACTATATCTGTCTCCTGTTCTTCTCTTGAGAGCCCAGTTATTTCATTAGTGGTGCTGCAGCTTCTGCTTGGCTTTTTTTTATACTTCAGAGCTTCAAAGCTCTTTATATACAAATACATTTATAACTTGGTTGTGTTTACCTTTGAGTAGATTACTGGCACAAATATTGCTATATAGGAACTTGGCATGGAGTTATGCACTAGCTTAATCATAGCTTTAGACTTTTCAAAAATATACTTTGATTTAAATGGAGTGGAACACACTTTACAGAGCTTACTGATAGGTAGGCTAACATTTAAAATTGGTGCACAAATTTAATATGCAAAAGATTGAACTGCACATAAGCTGAAATGCTCTATATGTTTGTAGTATGGAAAAAAATGCATATCTACATGTGCAATTTCAGTTGGCGGATGCACAATTTATATGCATAAGCTGCAAATGTGGGCTTTAAAAGAAAATAGTAACCTGCTGTATATCTTGGAGTTTTGGCAGGCTTTGATTTGCACCTAGGTAATTGTCTTATACTGCAGACCTGAAGGATCATTTATAAAGCTTTTAGATGGTAACCACACCAGTATTTAGGTGTAAAAGAGATTATTGTAGTAAATGAATCTTGTCTAAAAAATAGCAGAAGAAAATTTGTTTGGCATTCAGTTAAAAGCACAATGACTTTATAATTTTTCTTGACTCAGAATTTTGGCTGTAAGTCTTCTGGCTCACATAGCTGCAAAAGAAAAAAAAAGGATACATGCTTCCCTACCACTCTATTTCTTATCCAGAACCAAGAAATTATGTTTTAGAAGAAAACATTTAAAGGGCGACCAATTTCACTGCAAGCATCTAGGCCTCCAGCAGTTTAGCATGACTCTTGCTGCAATGACATCTGCAAATATGTATCGTTGCTGCAGTGTGCCTCCTAGTGTTTCCTATAATTCCGTGTCAGAAATCACATTACTTACTGCCTGCTGTGTTCCATACTGTATTCCAGTGCTTCCTGCCATAATGGCCATATTATGCTCACCTAAACAGTGTGCCTGGGAAGATAGGCAGATACTTCCCTCTGTGTGCCTGCAAATGCAAACTGCTCAGACTTACGTGGTTTTACCTACACAAGAATGCATAATTGAGAGAAGTGAGGAGATTTGGACAATTATATATATAAATATATTTATTGAGAGACAAATACATCATGACATGTATAGCATATTCATTGTCCAGGGTATTACTTTTGAAATACATACCTTCTGTTTTCCTGACTGATGACTTATTTCAGCAAAATGGTCTTTTCCCCCACGGAATGGATTATGATAAATGGATAGAAAGTGCTGCACTTACCTGATGGGTTACTTTTCAAGTAACTTGATACTCCCACTGAACATTTTTGTCCTAATATCTGACAGCATCTGAAGAGTGGGTGGCAGAGATCCTACTGTGGATACCTAGAATTTAATTCTCTCTACTTAAGACAGTATATATGGGACCAAACTGTTTGTGTCTGAACTGGGAGAAAGGCATTCTAGTCCCTACTGTCGATGTGTATCTGGCAGAGCTGTTGCATTGCAGCCTCATTCCAAACGATTCATATGCAGGGCCAGAACCGACATCCACCCATCCCACTGAATGCCAAAACCAGACATGCAATGCATGAAACAGACTGAAAACAGCTAAAAGACAGCTAAATACAGCTAAAAGGCAGAAAGGTTCTTATGGAAGTGTTGCCAAGATGAAACTCTACAACGTATAATGGAATGCAAATAGTTTTCTGTATTTTAAAAGACACAGTAAGCAGAATTTGGAAAGGAATCTTAAAATTAAAGAATTCTAGCAGACCACTTGCATAAAGACCTTTAATATAGCCCTTTTTCCATACATGTGATCCTGACTTCTTTTTTTTTTACCAGATTAAATACAATTTTTTTCCCTAGAAAGACCCCATTCTTTTTGTCTTAAATTGAACTTTTACACTCCTAACTAATCAAATTACATTTTCTCACCTCATTTTTCACTTTCTCCTGTGCTTTTACACCAAAGAAAGACTGAATGATAAGTTTGGATTTTTTTTTTTTTAAAGAAAAACTCACCCTGGAACAGGCTTAGTCTGAACAAGAATGTTAGTCAGAACGAAATGGTTTATTCAAAGTTCTGAGTATGTCAGAACAGGGTTGTATACTGAGAAACACTAAGCATGTTTAACAGTAGGTTTGTTTCCAGTACTGCTTGGTGTATCTAGTTAAAACTGGGAGAGGAAAAGAAATAGCTTAAAATCCAAGCAAATCAAACTTAAACAGTGTCAGTCTTACACTTTCAATACACCATGCCCACTCTTGTCACTATTAACTGTCACTGCTTTTTCTGCTAATGCTAGCAAATCACAGGATTCAGATTCAGAGCAAATAATGGTGTAGCTGTCCATCAAAGAAAACAAGGAACTGTTCATTTATAAAAAATGAGAAGGCCAATCTGAAGGAAGTTCAAGAGTTCTCTGACTTTTACTCTGTGGCAGTATGTCATCAGTCTGAAGCTGAAATCTTTGAAAGTCCAAGAGGAATAGTCTGAGTATTTCTCTGATATTGGATAATTAGGAGAAGATCCTTCTGAATACTTTGCTAAATGTACTTGAAAGACAGAGAGGTAGGAAAAACAACACTGTGTGTATGCATGACTATTCTCAAACTAACCAAATCTGTATTTTAACATGTTGGCATAAACCGTGGATCTAACCAAAAGTGGAAAACAGAAGTCTGAGCAGCAAACAGTGCAGGAAATGGTGGAAATGTAGCTGAACACATGAATAGAAAGTGTGTCATTGATGCAACCAGATACAAGGAAAGCAATGTTCTTTTTTTTTTTTTTTGGTAACAGAATTTTGTATAGGATCACCGAGGCCTTGTTTTCTTGTTGGAGAGACACAATTCAGGAGAAATTTAGAGCTATCTCAAATTTAGACTGAAAACTCAGGCCAGATAGCAAAATAGAAGACAAAATTTATTTTCCTTTTGGATTGCTGACTTAGGGAACAACTTGACCAAAAAGCCCACTTTAATAATATGGGAAGACTAGATGAACTGAACTTTACAAATTAGTTGCAAATGGTACCTCTGAAGCCTTACCAAATAAACAGCCACTTACAAGCAACTGGGAGGACTTGTGTTTTCAAAATGCAAACAGATTTGTCAAGTAAGGGCAGGGCTCATGCTGAGAACTTCGACCTCATATTCTGATTTAAGCTAATTTCCACATGAGAGACATTGTAGTGCTGCAATGGATGGCTGCAGTCTGCTTCATTGGACCTTTGATTACCTCTTGACTTCCCAGTATTGAAGAGCTAAACCTAAAACATATTGCCACTATTACTGGGTGTGTTTCTATTGATACTGCGAAATACTAATTTATGCTAGCTATGCTATAGTTGAAGTAAGACAGCAAGGGTTATGTTTTGTTCACCCTTAGAAATAAAAGACACTGGAAGTCTGGAGGAGGACTGACTTAGAAACCAGTCTCTTTCAGACAGTCTTCTGAAACAAGAGAGTGATGTTCACAGAAACAGCTACTCTGGCTTTTGGACTTCTACAAAGTGAAGAGAGAAAAAATGCTGGTTCTATTAAGTTGTGAGCAATGGGTATTACCTGGATACTTTGCAATCTTTTTGGCTTTTCTAGTTAATAGGATTTATGCTTCCTTCTTTGCAAGATTTATGTTTCTCTTATGCTAAGAGATACCGTATTTCAGTGCTGTGAGACCTAGAATGATGTCTTACTGCAGCAATGAATCTATGCAGATGACTGCGAGAGGAGAAACATAGAGACAGTTAATTCATTTTGAAACCTATATATAATTTTATGTATCAACCTGAATCTGTACCTATTTAATAGTATCATTTGCACTTGCTGTTTCATATATGTGCTTCATTACGTTGGCATTTAGATTGATTTAAATGACTGCAGCCACATGAGCAGATTCTTTTGAATCTCAGGCTCCCTGTGGCTTTTTCAATACCTGTTTGCTTTGATTCTTTTTAGTACAGTGGTTAAGAGGTGACACTGAAAAAGAGCAAAAAAAGTCTCGAATGTACTTAGGACCTGATAAGAAATCGTAGTCAGGGACGCATTCTTTCTACCTGCACAACAGGAAGAGACAAATTATAAATGACAGTACTCCAGCTGACAGAATGCACATAAGATTAATAAAAGCGGTACTGCTGATTAACTGGATCATTCCCTGAATGATGATATAAAAAGTCTCAGAAAATGCCAGAGTTTTATTTATCAAAAATGTTTAGGGGACTGATGTTGGTGTTTGGCCTTTTCTGTTGAATACACTTTAAGGATTCAAATTCTGCTGCAAGCTGATTTAAAATAGCACTGTAGTTATAAAATTAACTTCTTCATAGCATTGCTCTTGAGCATTAGACTTAATTTTCCAGGATAAAAAAGTCACAAATGTTGATGCATCATTATCTGAAGTGTACTGCACACTTAGTTTTTATGTGGAAGAATAACATTAAAGAGCCAATTTGAGAAGTTGGATGAAACCACACCAGTAATAAATATGGATTGTTTGGAGTTGAAATTGGTTTTAAATTGCCTCCTTCAGTTTTCTTTTTTTTTCGTACAGGCAAAAACGTTGCCTCTTTTAAGGAAAAAGCACCATGTAGTATTGCTAATGAAAATATAGAAATGAAAGAGATCAAATAAAATTTCTCTTATGGGTTGCTCCCTAAATATTATGTCTATAAAATATTTTTTAAACTTTTTTCCAAAGCACAAATGCCACTAAGTTACTAGAATATTTTGACCTACCCATCTGATTTCATATTTCGATGGCAGTAATTAACCTGGAAAGATCATCTTCTTAACACCTTGAGGTTAATGAATTTGTAGTCTATTTATCTTGGAAAATGTGAGATATTTGAAATGACAAAAAAACCCAAATGACCTGGATTTAATAAATAGAAAGAAGGCTAGGCAGCTTTTAACCCTTATTTTCTGTGCTCAAAAGTGCATCCGATCTTGTCCAAAATCTAACAAATCAAAAAATCATGACCTCTCAAGGTAATATAGGCACTAGTACTTAATGGAATCCACTGGATTCTTGCTAGGTGAGAAAATATGATCTTATGAAACATTTATCCTGCTATGTGCAGTCCTAATCTTAAATACAACAGGTAGCCTAAAGAGTAAAACGGAGCCAGAGACCATTTGCACCAGAGCACTATAAGCCACATTCACTGTTTTAGGTTTTTTAGGCTTTGTGAATAAATGGGTACTTTTAGGCCCTCTCACTTGTAGCTCTAGTTTCATTTCTGTGCTCAATGGGGACTTTCGTTGAGAGAAGGCCACTTTGGTGTTAAAACCATTTCTCAGTGCAGTTCAGTGAACTATGAAGCCTCCGCAAGGTTCCCCATCCTTTACCTAATCAAATCCTAACTGTGGCAAAAAACCTCTACAAAGAACAGAGTAATATGCAAATTATTATTTCCTCCTGGAACAAATCCTTACTCTGAACTAACACTCCTCCGAAGATCTATATACATCATTTCATTGGATGAAACTCTTCCTTCATTTTACGTTATCATCTAGTGCCAATTTAATCTTCTTTAGCTGCTGTCTTTCCAAACCGTACTTGCAATAGCAAACCTAGCCCAGACAGAACCCACAGGTTTGTTTTTCTTCTCTTCAACACAACCTTTCAATCTCCACTGACAGAGCTCTTGCACCCAGCAGACTGTGTAGTTCTACAGCTTCTGCTTTCTCTGATGAAACTTTTACTCGCTCTCACATACTGTTCATAAATATCGGCCCAGAGAACCAGTTCCCTGGAAAACAGAAAATAAAGTTTTTGTTTTCTGGAACCAGTCTTCCTCTTTCTAACGGCAGACCTGACAACAGAAGGCATCATTAAGAGAATTGTCAAGTTCTTGTACTCAAAGATCCTTATTATGAATTTAACTAGAATCTCCTCTATGGACTATATTAAAATACACACTGTTTTCTTTCCAGAAACTGCCTTCTTCCTCACCCAGAGCCTTTCTGAATATTTAAACCTGGTGCTTTTATTGCAGCTTTCCACAGCCCAAAATCTAAGACCTAATCAACATCCAGAAAAAGAAAATTTAAAAGGCCCATTTTTTGATTTCTGAAGCCTTAATTCTAGACTGGTATCATTTGCAGGTTCGACTACTGCAACTGTCTCTTCAAGATTTGCTGTTTGTATTAAGGATTTCCAACTCACTAACGAATAAATCTGTGTCCATATGCTCATGAGTTTCACAGGATCTGAAATAAATCTAACTCTTTGGTTTGTCCAGTTCATGATCTTAGCCATAGTTATGACCCCATCCCTAGGTTCTCAAATAGAACAGAGAGAAGGGCAGGGGAAAAAAAGAAAAAAGTCTAAATTCTCTTCTTTGGCCACAGTAGAACAAAATGTCTCAGTGAGTCCTGAAGGATAAAGAAACATCAATTTTTATTCATGGTTGCAGGCCCTGTTCCCAGGAAAGTTAGCATGAACCACAGTTCTACACATATGCTAATAAGTTTGACATGTTTGCAAGAACAGAGCCAAACAACAAAAAACTTCCAATGTGAAAAGAAGCTTTCTTCTGGGTTGGCTCCCTGAAAACTTCTGCCATGCAGTGTTCTGTAAACATCAGTAGAGTCAACTTCCTGGGTTTGTGCTTCGTGGTGGCAGACCCATATATAAGGAAAAGCAAACCAGAAACTGTTGATTTACAATTCAGGTATCAGAGGATGCCTCAGTAAAATCCCCTTTCCATGTTTGTTCTCAGAAACTTAAACAGAGCTCAAGAAAAAGAGACCAGCAGGGTTCATCTCTACTCCATCAAAAGAAAATAGAAATAGTTTCTCAAAAGAAGATGGCTGAACTTCCCAGGATCAACCAAAAAGCCTGAGCTGTAAGAGGAAAAGATTGTAAGAACTGTTTGAGAATATATATATTTATGGCACTAGAGAGGAATTTTCTGGCACTGATGTTTATCATAGGCCAGAGAAGGTCTATTCACTCTCTTTTTTACCCTACCATTGCTAGAGTTTAAAAATATCCCCAAGACATGAGCTACAAAAATTGAGCAATTCTTTACATCCGGCATGGAGCCTCATCCTAGGTCACAGAATCCTCATAAACTGTCCACTTATAATAGTCTGCATCTCAGAATAACAGGATATTAGAGAAACTGTTGTCCTTGGTTACCCTTGTTGGACGAGAAGAAAATATTGGCCGTACTCTGGAATGACTTCCAGGAGTTCTGCCACAAACCTGCAGTCCCTAGTTTTCCTAAACTTAAAAATGTTCCGCATACCCTCCAAGATATTTTAAAAAACATAGGGTTTTAGTTTAGGCACAAACCAAGATAAAGGAATTTTTCAGACATTATTGTAAGCTGATGCTTTTTCACGATATGGCCACTGCTAAGCTTAGCCTAGTCCACAGGCTTCTGTTTTTTTTCCTGCTCCTTTAGAGCAAGCCACAGTCACAGGGGAAAGAACAGGGAAAGAAAGTTGTCACACAGACTTCAGTAATCATAAGTGTAGCTCCAGACCCCAACTTAAACCAAGCAAAAACTAGAGACTTCGGTAAAAATATGAAGTGATCTTTCCCTCTAACTTGGAGATGCAGGATCTCAGGCTGCTTCAGAGCAGTGCTCCTCTATAACCCTAGCATTAGCCATTCAGCAGCAGCTATATTCCTGTTTCCAGTATTCCATCTGCAATTTTAAACTTTCCTGTTACGCTGTGCTTAAGAATGGAGATAGTCAACTCTTCGGAAGTGAATGAAATAGGAAATACTTTTTTGTTGTAGCACTAGGTCATATTTTATTTTCCTGAGCCTTAAAAGGTACAGTAATAGAGTAGGTACTTCACTCCCTCTTCTTTCTAATCCTAACCCCAACTATAAATTTAGTAAAGGGAGCCATCCTGGGAAAAATCACTCACAGTGACTCACCTTTTACCATGGTTTACAGAAGTTCTATACAAGGAAGAGAAAAATAGGAGCTACTTTCTTGCTCTGACATCTTTTATCAATTTGCATCACTGCCAAGATTAGGGGCAAAAAGAAACTTAGAAGTCAGTATCTTCTTCCTGAATCATTCTTTACCACCTCTAAGCAAGTCCTGCAGAATCAGCAGGTTCCTGCTGTCCGTGACCCTGAGCACAAGACTTAAATCAGGGTTTAACAGTAAATCAGAGATCTCAGAGTACACTACCACTCTCTGCCTTGACTGAGGGGCTTTAGTCAGCAGTAATTGCAGTTTTTAACAGACTGTTCTGCTTAACCAAAACCCAAAGGCTCCCAAACTCGCTCGTCAACTGTAATTTTGGGAAATACTGGTCCTAATATCTGATATAAGGGAGTTTTTAAATGCATCCATAATAATGTCTTTCTCTAGTTCTGACCCAGTCCTTACCCTGTTTTTAAGGGTAATGCTTAGTTGATGCTTTTATTAGATTAGATAAAAACTACAAAAAACATTCTCCCTTCCAGAATCATCATTCATCAATGACTGATTAACTTTGTGGGATTCGGAATTTCTCAAGACCTTCTCCGTAATCTTAATTTAGGCTCAATGAAAGATTCCTAGTTCAGGTGTCATAACACTAAAAATTATTCTTCATTTATAAAACCAGCATTGTATAACAGTATCCAGCATTCTGGCAGCTACAGCACTTATTTCTAGTGCAGGAGCACTAATACAGAGATCAACATTAGTGAAGGGACTGAGAAAAACTCCTCTGCCTCCAGGATTCATTCTACTTCAGAACAAGCACCCAGGCATGTTTGGCAGAGGAAAGCCCTTTGGTTATTGTCCTCCACAACTTCCACAGTCTTAAGAAAAACCCAGGGAACAATCTGTGGACAGGAAAAAACATGAAACATTGACTTCTGTCATACTCAACTTTCTACAAAGTCTAAGTCATACAAGAGAGGAATATCTTATTTTTCTGAAGTTTACAACATAGCTCTTGGTGAAGCATAGGCGTCAAACATCTTAGTGTAGCATTCATATTAAAGTGGAAAAATCATACAAATTACAGTTAGAAGTGTAATTCTTCTGGCTTTTGTTATGAATGGATGATGTGGGTTTAAATCAGCTCCTGTCTGTTGCCTAGGCCTCTGGCAGCAGGCTGTCGCACTACTGAGGTGCCAAGCACCCCAAAAATCCACTACTATTTGCAAGTTCTTTAATAATGGCTCATTCAGCCTATTATAAAA
This sequence comes from Rhagologus leucostigma, assembly GCA_013397725.1. Classification (NCBI taxonomy): domain Eukaryota; kingdom Metazoa; phylum Chordata; class Aves; order Passeriformes; genus Rhagologus; species Rhagologus leucostigma. The sequence continues at coordinate 2,317,054 of VZTD01002621.1, forward strand.
TGAATTGTTTATTTATAGACACAAAACTCACAGACATAAGACTTAAAACAGGCTATTAATACACAGGGATAAGACGAAAAAGGGATACTAGTATTACACGCGGAGTTAAAGGTACCATTAAATTTACAGCTAGCTAAGAAATAGTATAATTTACGATTCAATGTTTCTTACCATCCAATCTTGATGGAATACACATCGAGAAATCCTCTCTCTCAATTCCCAGGGAAAGGGACCTAGAGTTGCATCCAAGCTCTAGGGAGAAATCTTCTCACACGTCTTCACGGAGTGTGTAAGAGACTTCTGCCTCTATGATAATTGTGTGGCCTTTTGTAGACATAAGAACCGTTTCTTTTGGTCACGACTATTTCTTTCATCTCTTCTCACATTTCCTCTCCAGACTAAGATGTTGATTCTTAGCTGGGTGTCTGAGTGCTTTTGGTGCCAGAGATACCCAACACTGGGCCTGTGACCCGCCCGAGTTATCTCTTGCATATGCACCAACTATCTGTAGTAGAGAGGGGGTAGACATGTCCTGCCAGAGCTCTGAGTTATTTTTTGCCCTAGCAGTATCTTTGGTGTGAAACAGCACAATGCAATAAACAACAATGCAATCCTGCTGTCACCACCCTGAGTGCACTACATGCCATGATCAGTCTCAACAGGGACCCTCACCTTCCATCCATGGGCCAGGAGCCCCATTTCAGCCTGTATTCTGGCTCCCTGTCCTGAGTTGAGAGGTAGGTTCTGGTTTCTGCTGTCCTGACTTGCCAGGTGTATTCCTGAGTGGACCAGACTTTGCCCTGCCTGAGGATTGCTGGGCTGCCAGCAGAGCCTGTTACTGTCATCACCCCTGCTCTGCTTCAATATGATGGGGCTGGGCCCTGTTGGTTCTGTCACTACCATGGGTTCACTCCCGGCTCTTTGGCCCTTGGGGAACAGCTCTGCTCTTGCTGTCTCCTGACACTCTATGCTCAGCCACCATAATCTTAATTCCAATTCCTTCTCATCTCATTCTTGTTCGAGGTCAATGAAGTGTCCGAGTACATCAAAAAGTTAGGGTCTCCTGCATATTATGAAGTTTTGTCTGCAAACCAAACATTTTAATCCCTTTAACCTAATCCATGGACCATTTCTTTCTTCTTAAAGCAGCCTTTGCTTAAGTTCAGCAGGCCTTGAGAACAGACCTTATTGGAATTATAAACTATAAATTCTCCTCACTGTAAGTGCAAATTTACTCTTAATAGTAACCCAATAAGTGAGTGCTGAGTGGAGCAAATGGTAATTTTCTCCTGAAGCTTGTCTTCATGCAGATTCAGGGAACCTGAAGGAGTTCTGCAAGGAGCTCTCTAAGTCTGTGCTGCTCCTTTGCCTCACGTCCCTATGCACTCTTCCCTCAATTAACAACGATCTAGCCTGAAAAAAACCCAGAAAAGCTTTCTTCATTTGCCTAGTCCATGTTTCTCTGTTTAACTGTGCAGAATCTACTTTATATAACCCTGTGTTTAACCACAGCACAAACTTCAAGATAATAATATACCTTAACAGTAATAGTTAATCATAATAACTAACAATAATTTTGCAAAAATTCAGCTGTGTGTGATCCTTGTCTCAATTTTATTGAAAACAGAAAATGAACTTTGTGAGAGTGTGTCTGTTCTGCAAGGTAACACAAGCAAAAACCAATTCAGAAGTGAAATCACTTGAGTCAATAATAGCAGTTTCTTGGGAGAAAAATACTGGCCTGAAGGAAAGATATAAAATTCTGAGAGAAATCATAGAGAGTAGAAGAATGGCAATTTAGCAAGATCAAGGATCATTCTGCTATAGGCAGTAACTTGACCTGATACTTGCCATCTGACTGATGACTGCCGGTCAGCAACGAGCCATTGGGTGCCTGCTGCTGGACTGTGAGCATTACCACTAGTTCCAATTATCGTCCACATATAGAAGATAACTCTCTTGTTCTCATTAGTTTTGTATAATCATACTTACAAATCCCCTTCTTTAACACAGTTAGGGGTGCTCAAATAGAAGTGATCTTCTAAAGAAAGAATTACAAGTCTTCTAAATAGTAATCAGAACACCAACTATAAGAAAAACCCCTAATAGAATATACTGTAAGTCATTTATCTCTGTAGTATCTGGACCAGTCTTCTGTTAAAAAGGGCTTACAAGAACCCAAAATAGAGCCTTTCTGTCTACAAAACTTATGCTTATGACAGCTTGCAGTTTAAATGAGGGACCTAGTTATCCTGTCTGGCATTAGAAAAAAATAACAACTAGTCTTCTTTTCTGGAATCTAACACTTTTCTGTCTCAGGGATGTTGCATGGGCAAGTAACAAACAAGGTTCTTCAGCCCCTGAATTCCCAATCCTAATCATAGAAGCAGCTCTTTGTTGATCTTTAAGACATTACAAGATCCAGCGTTAAGTATTTCAGTTCTCAGACTACTGATGTAGAGTAAGTCACTCATGGGATTCACAGACAGGTCACAGGACTGTGTGTCTTCGGTATGGCAGACAGAAGATGATACCACAGGGCTTCTGATATGGCACTGAGTGCTTGTGCTTATTCATCTGATCTCTAACACTGCAGAATTTAGTCCTTATCCAGACCACAACCTAACTTATGTTTAACTTCAGCTTGGTCACTCAGCTGAGAACTAAAGCCTTCCCTCCATTCAGTGCGACAGCAAGTGAGTCTCCTGAACCTCTGAAAAGCTCAGAGTGCTATGGAAAGGGGTTGCTGCTTCTGTCAGAGCAGACATTGGTGTTTACAGACAAAACCTGTCAGTTTTGAAGTTAGGTGGTAAATTCCAGCCCAATAGCTGGCCTCCTATTACTGACAGTAAAAATGAAGAATACCTGATTAGTTTTGAATTTCATGCCTTTTGAAACTCTTTTTACATTTCTTTTGTAGATGTTTTGGGTTTGCCACATCAAACAGTGACATGAAAGCCTTGCCGCATCAGTCAAACTTGCAAAATTCAAACTTGTGAAGCATCTCTCCTCTACTTTTATCAGATCAGTGGCATTAGGCTCTTCATGAGATAGCTGCACATATTGGTCTAATGTGGTGTTATCCTGATATTTTATTGTGATTTCAACAAATCACAACTTCAAAAAAAAAAAAATCTATTATTTGTACAGAGTATGGCTGAGTCTGGTATTTTAAGTAGTTCTTGACACTAACAAAAGTAATTTCCCATTTATGAGTTACACATGCTGAACTAAAGAAGGTAATTCAGTGACACTGTGCAGAGTGCCAACTGAGTGCCACTGCAGTTCCAACACTTTGCCTGGGCTGTGGATATTATTACACTGTTTAAGGTATTTATTTGAGAAAGAGGTTTGGAATAGGAAAAGTCCAGGATAAAAAATGTGTATCTTCTACCATTAGGTTCTCAGAGGTTGACAAGGATACAGCCACACAATATCTTGTAGTTACTATGATTTTCATATGTGATCACTGTGTTGATATACCTATTAATTTCCAGCTCAGAAATGTTTGAGCAAACATATTTTTATTTACACAGCTGTTAGGGGCACAACAGTTTTTTAGCATATCAATTACTATTCTAGTCTAAACAAATGTAATTGTTTATAAATAGGTTTATTTCCCATTTTTTCTATTTCTTTAAAGAGAAGTTTAAATCCTCACAACTAAAGAGTGCAAGTACTCACATGTGACTCTAGTGACTTGTTATCCATCATAAACAGTAAATAGATCAAGTGAACATTTAATGAAAACCTTGAATTCTTTAGTGGTTAGAGACTTCATTGAGAGACACGGGGCAATAATTCAAAGTGACTGAAACACGAATTAATCTCATTGTTCCTCCAACAACAGAATGAAAATCTTTTTAGGGCAAGAACCATCTTTTTGTTCTCTGCTGGTACAGCATCTAGTGCAATGATGTGTACTTGCTTAGGGCTCTGAGGTGCTTTTACATTATAAATGGTAATCATAATAATCTTCCAATAGATGTAGTAGATTTAATAAACCATTCTCAATGCAAACTCTAATTTAGAGATGTCATTATTGCATACACTTTGAAAAGTCTATTGAGGGAATGTTGAGTGACTGAGTCTAGGAAAAAATCTGAATGTTTAATTAAATTTTATTGGCTTTTCATTCTTGACAGTGATTTCTATGGCAATGCAGCATCTAAGAAGAGGGTGGCATATCCTCCAAAAGAGACACAACAATGAAGTCGGTGTATCAGTAAGATACACAGAATCTTTCATTCTTTGAAAGAGTTAATCAAAACAGCTGGGAGGAATGGAGAATTCCTTTTCACTGAAACAGGGCACACTTCTGGGAGTGTGGTTGAGACAATCAGTTCTGTAGTAAGAGCACTAACTCTATAATGATTTTCCTACATCATGGACATTAGATACTGCAATATTAATGAATTTTGATGAATGATGGAAAAACCAGTACTGAAAAATTAAAATCTTAACCCTCTGGTAGAAAAGTTAACTCCCTGAGAAACAAATAGGAATAGATACATACTACTGTATATATAAAAGAGTGAATGCTTATGTGTGTATAAAATGAGTACATATACACATGAGATACATATTCTATCATTCATTCTCTCTCATAATCTCCAGTTCTAAAAGACCTTGAATAAAAGTGATTATCTGAAACTGATTTGTAATCTTTTTTTTTTTTTAATTACAAAGACTGCTTCAGAACACAAGCTATCATAGAATCAAATAATGATTTGAATTGAATGAAAACTTTAAAGATCTTCTAGTCCAACCCCTCTGCCATGGGCTGGGCCACCTTCTGCTAGACCAGGTTGCTCAAAGCACCATTGAACCTGGTGTTGAACAATCCCAGGGATGGGGCATCCACAGCTTCTCTGGACAACTATGCCAGTGTCTCACTACCCTCAGCATAAAAAATTACTTCTTAATATCCAGACTAAATATTTCAGTTTAAAACCATTGCCTCTTGCTGCCAGTAAAGATCTTGGTAAAAGGTTCTTCTCTGTCTTTCAAGCCTCTTTTAGCTACCGGAAGGCTGCTATATGGTCCCCTCAGAGCTTTCTTTTCTCTGGGCAGCACTGTTGAGCCTTCTCCACTCTGAACATTCCCAGCTCCCTCTGCCTTTCCTCACAGGAGAGATGCTTAATTATCTTTGTTGACAGTCTCTTCATCATATTTGTCCACCAGGGCCACCAGGTCCTTCTCTGCCAACCTTCTTTCCACCTAATTGAACAAACGCTTCAATAACACCAGGTCAGATTCTAAGCAGTACAAGACATACTTTATAATAATATTGCTAGAAGCTCACTGGTGCTGCTGCCAAAAACCAAGTATGTAAAAAGATATAGCTTTCTAAATTTTAATGATTACTCCATGTTATAAAGCGGATAATACAGTTGAAATGGTAATAATTTAACCTGTGGCCCTGAAAAGAATTTAATCTCAGACTGTGTCTATCCACCAATCCACAGCTGGGAAAAATAAAATGGCAATGTAGAACTGTGGTATTTAATCACACACTTGGCTTATAAATATGATGCTCTATTTCAGTTCTTATCTTTTCACAACTCTTGGTTAATAGAAACTGTAGTGAGAAATGACTGCTATTTGTCGTGGCCAGCCAGATGGCTGTGTAGCTTTTTCCTAGATGTGGTCTGGTTGTAGAAAGTAGTTATTTCAGTCCAAAAGAGCCAAATTACTTTCTGTGTGGAGTGAATGTCCACATAGTAAGACTCTGAAGATTTCTATTCAGCGTGGCAGCATTTACCCACTTTAGCAAACTCACTGGATGCAATGGCAGCATGTGCAAGATTTACTGCAGAAAGAAGGGCTTTCATCTGAAAAACGGAAAACATTTTCATGGGTGGAAAACCTCACTTTTTTCTTTCCTTTAACATGGGTAGAAACTCAAGAATCTTGTTTTACTTAGCCAGTGTAGGCAACGTAAACAGGAAAAGTAAGCAAAAAACCATACCAGTGATCAAATATTAGAACATAATTAGCTAAGAAGAAGAGTTAGTTAAATACCAATGGCTGAGCAGGGGAAGGTAATGCTTCACTGCAGGGAAGGATTTACTGGTCCAGAAAACCACTTCAGTAACCTTTTTTCTTCACATTAAAGGAACAACAAATAATTAAGTTTCCAATTTTCACTCAGTTGGTTGCCTTCCTGAAGTTTAACATTTTGCAAAAATAGAAGGAAAATAAACTAAATCAGGATAAAACAGGGAAAAAGGGAGATCTTTGGAGATCTGACACATCTTTCAAAACATTGCTTGTAAACAGGACACAGCATAGAGCACAAATTGAAGCAATACAGGCAACCTCATCTTTTCCTATTATTTGACCTCTGCTTTGGAACTGGCAGTAAATATTGCTAAAAGCAAGGCACACAAATTCCCTAAGAGTCACCTCTGAGTCATTTTCCAGCACTATTATGCAAATATTGGTTTCTGCTCATTGCAGTTTGTATACGTGATATATGCAGGCTGAAGAATATCAGCGCTGAGTCATCTGCTTAAGAGTCCCACACTATAAATGTGATGGATTGCAACATTTTGCAGAGCACAAAAGGTAATTGAGTGGAGTCAATTAGGAAAGTAGGAGGGCTTAGTGAAGAAGAGGTGAGCAATCTGTAAACTACTGCGACATCTTTTTTTGCCTATGCTTTCCAAAACAGCTTAGTAGGCCATCTAGCCTTAAAATTTAACGGCTAATTAGAAGCAGCTACTTTGAAAATGCTGGCCTTTATACTTATGAAAAAATTGAGGGTCTGTTATTGTAGAGGGAAGAATGCAATTTTCAGAACAATTGAGGTTGTAAACAAATGCATTCCTTAGAAATGTGAGATGCTTTGAATGCTATCAAAAACAAAAGTTTATTGAATGCAGAGCCATTCATTACAACAGCTACTATATTTGCAAGTTAAAAGCAGTACTTCTTGCCTTGTTAACATATATTTAGAAAGCAGCTCCTTATAATACGTTACTTCTCTTTGGTTAGGTCACATAGTCACTGTGCTGTTGCTGGTTTCTCTGTTCTCGTGACCAAAATAATACGCCAGTTGCTTAAGCAGTCCAGTTTTCCTCAGCATATTTGTTTTGCAGGGACAGGAGTCCCTTCCATCTCAGCATATTCTGTGATTCTGTGAATTAATTGAGGAGACATGGCTGGGATCACCAAAAGAAAATGACTGACTGAACTCTCCAGAGCTTTCCTTAAGGCTATCCTTAGCATGTTTCTAATTAGAGAAAAAAGATAACGTGACAAAATGCTACTTTCATATTACATTTTAGAGGTATTTCTTCACACCAGCTGATTTTCTAAGTTATAACTTTGAAAGGCACTCTTTTAGCACTGTCTTTTTCATAACACTTTAAATAAAGGCTTAATTTTAAGAGGTAATTGCAGAAAACCTTAGGAGATCTAGCTGACAAGCTAACAGAAAAAAAACCAGAAGAGCCATAGTGGATAGTCACTACTGATTAATAATAATCAGTACTTTTAAAATCTTAATGAGGACACAAAATGGCACAGGACTCTGGTGCCCAAATAACAAGTAGACTGTCAAGGAGCCCTATGAGAGGTGAATTGAGGAAAGAAAAACATTCTTTAGGCTGAAATAAAGAAGTAATTTTACTCTAAGCACTAAGTACATCCCTTTTGAATTTATTTTAAAAAGATATTTAAGATATGAATATGTCACCAGCAGAAAGGAGGTGCCTTGTCTTACTCTTTGTATACGGAAAGCTTACTTGGTTCTTTGCTGCAAAACACACGAAATAACGTGGAAAATGGCATCTTAATACCTCACTTCAGAAAACTGCTAAAGTTATGATGATTTTAAGAATAGGAATAGTCTGCACTAATAATATTACACATATATTTGTTTCTGTGAGTGGGGGTCACACTGGATAAAATGTTTCTTGTTTGTGTTTTCTTATGGAAATACTCATCTTGATAACTGGACAAAACAATCCTCAACTCTGAGTACAGTCAGTCCTGGCACAACAGAAGTTATAATTCTCTTCAGAAAATATTATGTGCAAACTGAAAATCACAGTGCCTGTATGAGGGAAAAGCAGTTCAGAACAAAAAGCTTTGCTGTACTTATTTATCAATAATAATATCTTTGAAAAATTCCTATGCCAACTCTGATTATGGCTTTAAAGATTAGGTATATTGTTAAATAAGATTAGATCTGAGAATAATAATCAGCCTATGCATAAGAATTATTAGGGTGTGAAATTGTATGTTTGTGAATAAAATTTGGCTATATTCTCTGCTGCTCTAAGTTGATTTTTATCATAAATATCTATCACAAGAGAATTAGGCTAGGTTTTTTTCCTCTTATGTATTTCAGCATTTAGCTCTTGATAATTTTAAAGTTTGAATGGTAAAACCTTGCTCTGCATTATTACTACTATGATTGTTGCCACTGTTACTACAACTGTTACTATTATTATTACTTCTTATTGGGAATTTATTCTTTTTGTTACTGTACATATACATACAATTTATAGATGTAAATATATATATATATACAACTTGTCACCCATTCTTTTAAAATAGTTATACATACAATCCTTTTACATAGAGACAGAGTACAAAAGCCAAGTATTTAAAGCTAGTTATTTTATAAGATTTTCAAAATTTCAGCACAGAACCCTCAGAATTCATTGCACGCTGTTTTACAATTCCCATCACATTCAACCTGAAAAAAAAGGACTCTGTAAATGTAAATGACTTGCTGCCAAATCTATATCACTGTGTCCTTGACTGTCTTTACAAATCTGTACAGTAGGTGTATATTCTCTGACTTTTCTGGGTAACCATGGAAATCTAAACAGTTCAAAATGGGCAAAATTATCAATCTTTGTACAGGGTGAACTTGCACTTCTATTAATTGAAGTTTATTCTATACACAGACTGAAGGATTTAATCTCCTGTATTAAATATTCATTAATAGGAGCATATATTTTTCCTTAACATTTCTCATTAATGTGAGAGAAGAAGTGGAGACATAATGTAAAATACCAGCTTCTGATTGAAGTCAAAGCAGTGTGCCCTGGAGGCCAAGAAGGCCAAGGGCATCCTGGCCTGTATCAGGCATAGTGTGGCCAGCAGGACCAGGGAAGTCATTCTTCCCCTGTACTCGGCACAGGTGAGGCCGCACCTTGAGTGCTGTGTCCAGTTCGGGGCCCCTCAGTCCAGGAAGGACGTGGAGACGCTTGAACGCGTCCAGAGGAGGGCAACAAGGCTGGTGAAGGGCTTGGAACACAAGCCCTGTGAAGAACAACTGAGGCAGCTGGGGTTGTTTACCCTGGAGAAAAGAAGACTCAGAGGTGACCTTATCACTCTCTACAACTTCCTGAAAGGTGGCTGTAGTCAGGTGGGGGTTGGTCTCTTTTCCCAGGCAACAGCTGACAGAACGAGAGGACACAGTCTCAAGCTGCTCCAAGGGAAATTTAGGTTAGATGTTAGGAAAAAGTTTTTTACTGAAAGAGTGATAAACTTCTGGGATCGTCTGCCTGGGGAGGTGGTGGAGTCACCATCCCTGGATGTGTTTATTAAAAGATTGGATGTGGCAACCAGTGCCAGGGTTTAGTTGAGGTGGTGTTAGGGCATGGGTTGGACTCGGTGATCTTGAAGGTCTCTTTCAACCTGGTGATTCTGTGATTTTGTGATAAGAAGCTAGACACTGGACTTCTGTGTAAGTCAGTATTTGAGCAAAATAAATAGAAAATTATGTCTCAGACAAAATCTTGAATAGGAAATAGTGGAATTTTATGGTAGTTCTGCAGTGGCATATGACTTTACATATGTGTAAGAAGACATAGTTGTTCAAAATTACCTCAGAACACTAGAAAACACAATCTTCTACCATCTTCTTTTCTCATATTTTCTTACTGTGATAATATGATCTGCTGTAATCTTATTTTAGACTAAATCACTGCTTGCACAACAGTTCCCACAGTCCTTTTGCTTTGTGAGACATATCACAATTGTTCTATCAAAGAACCCATTTCCATTACTTCTTCTAGCCCCCACTACTGAAAACCCAAAGGAAATGCAGCTGATGAGAAATTATTGTCAGGTGGGTGCTCAGCTGGATTTGTTCTTAGCTAATTTAGTTCTGCTTTTTTTGCCAATGACTTGGATAGTGGAAAGGATGGCACCTTAAGCGTTATATCTGACATCAAACTGGGAGGATTACCACCTCATTCAAGGGCTGGTTCAGATTTCAATTACCCCTTGACTAAAGATGAGTAGAAAGCTACACCTGATCAAGGCTAAATCAAATGTACAAATGGGGAAGGACTGGCTAAGCCAATATTTGGGCAAAGGGTCTCTCACAAACCATGTACAAGTCAGTGCCATGGAATCGGGAGTGTTGCCTTTGTCTCAAACCTTCTTCATTGCTTATTGAATTAAGCCCTTGTCTCTCAAGCTGTGATGATTATTCAGTCTGCACAATTACTTCATGCAGCTGAAAGAAACTTGGAGATAACCCCAAAGTTAAGGCAATGTATCGGAGTGGTAGTAAGGTGAGCTGATGTGCTTATCTTTTTGTGTCTTTCATCACATCCTAACTGTACTTTCCACTTGAATGAGCTTACTAATATTTTGTCTGCAAGTTGTTTTTTGGTACTAAAAATTTCTTCAGGATAAATACAGATGAATATTGACTGTATCTATTGCAGTGTATCCAGTGTACCCTATACTTTTCCTAGACACTGAGGTCTACTCTTATGCATCTAAACTTCCTCATGCCAGAGCAGTGTAGCTCCAAATAAAGTAAGAATGAGTGCCTGACCTGTCCCAAACCATGCTCTAGAAGTGCATGGGAAAATGACAAGGTAATATGGGAACAAATTCTCCCTGTGACCATGCCAGAGAGCTGGCATGGCTGTGTATTGGTACTGGTAATTTTGTACAAGTGTCCAGCAGTACTCCCGGGTCTTGCTTCATTTAGAGGTGCTCAGGTTCTCATCCCACAAGTGGCAGAAAACATAACCAGGGTTTACTAAGTCGTCTCAGGAGATTGCCAGGCCCTTGTGGTTTTGGGAATCAGGAATCTGCAGCCTACTCTAAGATGACAAACTGGTACTCCAAGTTGCCAAGTGAGAGAGAAAAACTATTTTTTTGTAAGATACTAGTAAGAGCTTACAGAAAACCACCCTAAAAATAAAATGAGGATATGAGAATGGATATCACCTTGGACTTGTTACAGAAAACTTTAATTTGCTATTGAAAAGTAGGTAAACTCAGGTAATTTTTATATATATTACTAGGAATATTTTATAAGAGACCATGAATAACTTGGTAAGGGATGGTACGGTCTCAGAATATTTTTTTTCACTGTTTGGTTAATGGTCTTAAAGTAATATCTGAGCAAAATGCATCAGAGTCTAGGAGAGAGCCCAAAGACAGCACAGGGCTTTAAAAGATATGATCTATGAGGAAAGCTTGAAATGAGAGTATTTGTTCAGTCTAGGAAAGAGGAGGCTGAGTCATGAAATTATATTCTTGTGTTTAAGGGCTGTTATAAAACGATAGTGAGCAATTGTTCTCTGTCTGCTGAGAAAGGACGAGATAGAATTAACTCCATTTGGATCAAGGATTATCTAAACTGAGTACTAGGAAGCAATTGCTATTAGGATACACTCAGACAGTCCATTTAGAGAGTTCCTTCTCACTCACTGGCTTTAAGAATTGTAAGCAAACAGCTCTCTCAGTCTTCCACTGACTTGGCCTCACTGAATGTAGCTGATTTATGTCTTGGCCTCCTTTCTGGACAGTTGTATGTCTATGACTTGACGGTAAAAACCTCACATTGGTTCCCATTCAGAGAATAGGAATAGGGGGCTTTTACTCTCTTTCTCTCCTCCTGCCCCCTCTCCCCCACCCTTATGTTGCTATATGAGAAATCCTTGTAGAATTAGTGGCTTGCACGTCATAAAGGACATTTATTCTCTGCAAATTGCAACAGGTTCAGAAGAACCCTACTGCAATCATGGCACAGTCTGTGTAGCAAGAGCAGTGCCTGAATCCCCACATAAATTCAGCTGAATTGCAGTTTAGACCTGGAGGGTAATATTGGCAGTTTGTTGCTGCTAATTCAGAAAGCATAAAACTTTTTGCAGCCTGATATTGCACAAGGTAAATTTCAGTCTAAAATACTTCCCAGAAAGGCTCTGTTGCATGAGGCTTAATTGGATACCAGGGTCTGTAAGTGTAGTGGATGATGTGTGCTACTTTGAATCAGCTGAAGAGGGTCAGGCTTTCAATTGTCTAACTGCAACCAATAGGATCCATCATTTCTTTTCAATTATGTCATGCTGCTGAGTTTTATGCCTCCAAGTTGCCAGTATTAGCAGCCAAATATTATTTTGTTTAATAGGAACTTTTGCTCAAATTTTGCTTTTTTTGGATGCATGGAAAGGGACAACACTCAGTACTAGGTTTTATGACATAACAGGGCTTTATTCATTGAGGCATTACTTTCATATGAAGAATTGTTATACCAAACTTCGTAAAACTTCAGAAAAAGTTGCTGGTATTTTTAGTACTGTAAAAAAATAGCAAACCAGGATTTCAACAGTTTCTGGCCAAAAATGCTACATTCTTTATAATTAGACCGTGTCATTCTGGCTAACAAGTTTCTCTTTCCAGACCTTTATATTTTGAAAGGATGGAAAATGGCTTTGCTTTGACCTTATCAAACCATGGATGATCTCTGCAACAGGTTGCTGCACTGATCATCTACACTGGTTTGTGCTTGGAAAAGCTGCAGAAAAAGAGAATCTCTGGAGTAAAAGCTTCCCTGTTTGCTGTCTCCCTTTGTTATTGTTGTTGTTGTTTTTGTTCAGATGGACTTCCACTCTGATATCAAGTTAATTGGGTGAGGTACTGTTCATTCTGAGATAACTCACTGCCTCAGCTGCATTATCAAGCCACTGTTTTGACTGATAGTTTTCTGCTGTTCAAAGTGCTCTCTAACAAGCTCTATCCTTTCATACACATCCCTAGTTTAAAGGTTTGGAGGAAACTCAAAACATTGACATTCTTTATAAAGTGCAGCAAATCAGAGCTATCCATAGGAAAGTACTGCATATTAATTACGGAAAATGTTAAAAGAGAAAAATTGAAACTGCAGAGCTGTCTGTAAATACTTAGAGAAGAGCACTGATCTCATTTACTGTTATGGTGCTTTAATGAGTCAGTACATAACGTAGGCAGAAATGTCTAATTTAACATTATCTCATCAGGTTGTGGAAAGCCATCCAGATGACATCACTAGAACATAGCGGTCCTTATCCGGCCTGAAGGTGAAATTCTTCAATCATCTAAAATAATTTTGTGTCCTTGGACATGTTGTGAACCTTTAAGATAAAAGTTACTGGATGTAGCTTTGTCATCTCTGCTGTTCAACTCCTACTGTGGTGTACAGGGAAGTATAGACCATCAGCAAAAGATGGAATGGATGGTTGGAGGAGAAGGACTCTTCTATGGATCATTCTCCTCCAATGCCTTTTTGAACAGTGTACTCTCTGTTCAACCTCAGCTAAAAGCAACATCTCCTCATGGGGAGACCTGCTTCCTTGGTCTTATTATGATCCAGTAACTTAGAGTATAAACTAGTCCCTCAGGGTCTTGAACTAACACAACAGATAATAAACAACCTGCCCAAATTTTCCTTGGTCCCAGTTATGATACATTTGTGCACAAACCAGACTTTTAAAGTATTTAAAACAAGATAATTTGTGTCTCATAAGGTATTATTGTTGTGGTCATCAAGGCATTGCTGGCCTTGCAAGAGTCTGTTCTCCAAAAGGTCCCAATACTCCCCTCCACTATCTGTGAAGTCCAACCATTTTTCACAAAAATCATTTTTATCCATCTGCCAAACCCTGATGTGCATTTTTGCACTATCTGTAACCCTCATCAGATTCTTAGGTTAATCTCTGACATGTCCAGCAATTTCTCATGTCAAGTGCATAGTTTTCCATGTCCTGTTCAGCTCGCTTCCACCTCAGGGTAGGACAAGGCCAACTGCCCAGTCTTTTGTCTGTCAGCCTAACGTGGATATACTGAGTATTTTACATCTCCCATGCAATCAATATGTCACTTTTCTTTCAATGGAAATCAGGGAGAAAACGAATGGGAAAAGAAGGGAAAAGAAGATAAGAGGGGTGTGTGTATATATATACATATATATATATACATACATACATATATATATATATATGTATGTGGAACCTAGTTCAACCCAGAAAATGGAGTAAGGAAATTGTGTTCTCTGCTACAACCTCAGTATTCTCGGCATCTAAATTCATTCTGGTTGACAGAAAAAGCTCCTAGTAAAGTCTAACAGGATGTTTGTATATTCCAGTATATTTAATTCTCTCATTTAAAATACATGGATCATTTCTACTGATTTTATATACAAGTGGCTGCCCCTTGGTAGGATGCCCAAAGTTCAACGCGAAGGTGTTGGTAAACCTTACCACATTTTACAGGGTTAATCATAAAATGAGAGAAAAAACGAAAAAACTGAGGTCTTGCAATGTAACAGAACTAACATCTAACAATGTTCTCATTAGTAAAACATTGCTAAAAGCTTTTCTGTACATCACAGTATTTTAAATTCTACCTATTTCTGTATGCTAGACTCAGTATTGGAACACTGAATTGACTGGGTTTTCCAGTAAGGAAACCATATTGGTAGGGGAACTTGTTCTGTGTTAAACCTTTATGAAACGTACATTAAGAACTCCCTGACCATACTGATTTAGCTTGTCCCTCCACAGAAGACTTTTGTCCAGCACAAGGTAAAACAGTGACACAGCACAGGTGGGTTGATCCATGGAGGAGTATGCTGTACAGAAGCTAATATACATCTGAGAGTTCAAAATGGTTTAAATAGCTGCTTTTCTCAAATCAGAAGTCTTTCAAGCTGCAAGTAATAATCATACAAATAAGAATAAGCATATTTTTCTCAGGGAGAGTACTCAGGTATGGGATTCAATCGTGGTCATCTTGTGGTATCATAAATGAGTGTGATAAGGTCTCTTAAAGAACCACTGGCATAACTATCTGCAAAACCAGGTTTAATATAAAAGCAACAGCATGACAAAGTTTCTCAGATCGTAGTGCAGCCTGGGGTGGGGAGGCGGGATGCACCACTACCTGTGGGAGATGTCCACTACCAGTTCAGTTGAAAATGCAATCAAATACATTATCTTGCCAACTAAGCTGTACCTATTCCTTTATTAGCTTCTCTTATATTTTTTTTTCCTGAATATAGGATACTTAACAAAAGGGCAAGGCTTAGGATACACAGTGATAATATTTTCTATTAACAGAACACTTATATTGCTAAAACATATTCATTCTCAGTTTGAAAACACATTATGATATTATGATACAAAAGTGCTGTAACTGCTTAATGATGTTCTACTCAGTCACAGAAATCATATCATAACTCTCCATTGTCCCTGGACACAGCTCATTAAATTCTAGAAATATTATCTGAAAAACTTAAGTCATCCAAGTCTCTATCCACTCACTATAAAACTCTGAAAGGCACACAATGCTTAGGTGGGAAGGGACCTTAAAGATCCTCTGTTTCCAACTACCCTGCCATGGGCACCATGGGCACCATGGGCAGGGACATCTTGCACCAGCCCCATCCAAGCTGGCTGCTCAAAGCCCCATCCAAGACGGCCAGGAACACTTCCAGGGAAGGGGCAACCACAGCTGCTCTGGGCAACATGTGCCAGTGCCTCATTACCCTCAAAGTCAAGAATTTCTTCCTAATGCCTATTCTGAACTCTTTCTCTTTAAAGGCATTCTCCCTTTTTTGACTGCTATTGTAGTAATTTTTGAAATTTTTAATGCCCATTGTGCTCTTTCTTTAGCACTTTTTACTATGAATTTTGGGATTTTTGTACTAGTAGGTTTGTTTTAAGGTATTTGTGATTGTTTAGTGGCCTAGGTAAGTGTTTTGGGAATAATTCTAAACTTGTCTCTAATCATATTACAGGAAGACTTGATTAAGTGATCTAAGTGACTCTTTCCCATTTCTCTGTCTTAAATGGGGGATTTAGCTGCCAATAAAGATTGATCTTTTTTTAGTAGAGAGTACTCCCTTTTCTTTGATCACTCTCTTTGGGTACCGAAAATGAATAAATGGAAGATGTGATAATTAAGTCTACGTCATCATACAAGAGAAAGCTTTTAAGAAGTTTAAGAGCTCAGAAGAGTGCAGCTTATCTGCTTGTGCATGTAATGGCTGTGTACCTTCTGGTCTAATGCGGACAGTGTGACTTCTACTGCTTGTTCATTGATGCCTTCTTAATGTAAGGATTTATCTGTTTTGAGGAGCAGCAGGAATACTTGAAAATAGCTAATTTTATAATCATAATTCTTAAATAATATAATAATAATTTAATAATAATATTTTAGCCCTTAAAGAATAAGTGGATCTGTTTATGAAAATAGACAGTGGTTCAAATAAAGGGATTTTAAAATTTTAACTAACTTATGCAGCTGAAATATTTTGTTAAATAAATGGCACAATGAACTTAACTATGCATATCACAGAGGGAAACGATAACCTTGTAAATAAAGTTGTTTGCCATTTTAATATAACTTTGTAATAGTTTCTCCTAATAGAAGATTTTAAACACTAATAAGTAGATTAGGAGAACTCACATTAGCAAAATTTCCTATTAAAAATTGAAAACAAAACAGAAGTTTGTGCAAAAAGCTTTCTCCCTCCTTTTAACTTCAGTTCACTCCAATTTATTGGGCAGAGATAGAAGATAGCCTTACCTGTCTGGTCATGCAGGCACACACATAAACATCTACCTAGAATCAGTGGAAACAATCTAAAAGTTTAGCAGCATTTCTCTTGAAAGAGAAGCTGCTTTGCTCTGCTTCTGTTTTTGTCAAACTGATTAAGCAAAGAATTGCTTTTTGATGATTGGCAGTACAGAAATAAGCAGTGTTATACTTCTGTATCAGTTTTTTAATGTATGATTTGAAAATCTTGGTCTTAACCAAGAAACAGATTCCCCCAGCACAGTAAGCAAACTTCAGTGTTATGAATCACATAAGAATAAGTGAAGGAACAGAGACGTATAATTTCCCCCTCCTTTCATCATTCTGTGAGTACAGAAAGCCTTCTTGTAGTAAGAGGGAATCTATTCTGTAGATTGGTATGAGGAGGATTGTTGCCATGTGTGGTTCCCCGCTGTGGCATGGCATGCCACAGCCTTCCTGGAGAGCGCTGCCGGGGTCTTTTGGGGAGAGCAGCTATGCCGCATCCCGCAGCCTCTTCCAGGCTCCCCTCGATTGCTCCGGCTAGCTGTAGGCCCCACGACATGGTGACGATACAGGAGGCGAGAAGGCTCCCTGCATGGGGATTGCAGAGGATCTTTAGTCCATGGTGACAGGCTGATCTCCAGAGGCAGAGAGCCAGCACATGGCTGGTGCCCCAAGGCAGAGAGGGCGAGCACCTGGCATGCTGCCTCGGGTTTATCTGGGGATGAGGGGGACGGAGAGAGCACATAGACTAATGATTTCAGGGCATAGGGATGGTACATGGGCGGAGTTGGGGTAACAGAACCAATAGGAGAAACCTGAGGGAGTGGTTAGGACTAGGGGCGGGGAAGGGGCAACCATGTGTGGGAAGGGCAAACAGGAGTGGAGACGTACAGTGCCACAGAGGATACGTGTTTGTACTCCAGTAACTAAGGTGGATGTAGTTTCCTTGCAGCTGGATGTAGTTCCCTTGTTTATGTTTTCCAGTGGTGTTCCAACACGCATTTGATTCATTACGACTGGGTTCAGAGAAGACCTTAGTCTTCAAGTTTGCTTTAGGGACACCTGTGCAATGGAACACCACTTTCATATTCACAAATGCATAAGGACAATAATTTGGTTAAGATAACACATGGAAAGTTACTGTGTTTTTAAGTTTTAAAGCTTGAGAATTCCCAAATTAGCAGAGGGAAAAGCAGAATGTTGTATGGTACTTGCTTGTTATTCCTTATGCAAAGAATGCTTCAGCTCAGTATTTGCTCACACTCATTTGCTCATGGTAAAAAGGAAAACACCTGCCATTTTCCCACCAACAGATATTTTCAGATCAAAATCTTTTTCCTGTTAACCACATTCCTATCTCTTTCCAAGTCACTGTACCTCATAACATATAGGCACCATTAGTATCCATGAGAATTTCAGTGATAAAAAGCTAATGTGAAAGAAAAGGAGGGGTGCACTTACACGGAGAAGGCAGCTTTACTTGCATTTGGAACCCAGGAACAATTGAAATTGTGCATTTGCAAAAAGAAATTTGGCAAGATAATGCTTGTAGACAAATTCACATACCTCTGCAGTAACTTCAGGCTTATTTGAAATAGTAACTTTGAGAGAAGCTAGTGGGAAAAGAGATTTTCTGAATCTGTGAGGACTCATCCCAAAGTGCTCTTCTTTACCTGTTGTGCGGGAGATACTGCTGTGCAAGTGGCTGTGTATTGCACTCTAAAATGACACAGATCAAATGGAGAACTGCAGAGGTCTGCTAGACCTTCATGCCTGGCTTCATACCCTGCCAGTGCGGATGATATTTTAGTTGGTAAAGGGGCTCCAAAAGACTGCTCAAAAATTTTTTTCACCTCAAGAGAAAGCCGTTGATTAAATTCTTGATCATGACCCTTTTGGCTGATGTTAAACATGTGGCAGGAAAGTTAGGCTAGGACGTAACATTAAATTTCTAATGACTTAGACAACATAATGCTTAGGGTAAAGATCAGTATGAATTCTAACTAATGCACTGCTGTGCCTCACTGTGCAGCAGGCATAACTTTCATAAAATTTAATTTGTAACATTTTATGCTCTGCTTCTTCCAGTTTTTTCTCTCCTTTTCCCACAATTAGTAAATTTTTTTTGAAAGGAATACATGATGTTCTTATGCATTAAAAATGCCTGCCGTCCTATCTGGGTAAGCAGATGTGCTGTGGCATTTCTGAGTTATCTGTAAAAAACAAATGAGAAATAAGGTCAACAGAAAATATCATACATTATGAAAAATTAATAATTATTGCTTTAGTCTCTTGTCTATCTATTATGCCAAACTTTGTATGACCCAATGAATTCATAATATTTCACAGTGTTAGAACTTTCATAAAAAGAACCTGTGTATGAGGTTTGATCCTTTTCCAGGTTTTGATGAAGAATCACATAAAATGGCTGCAGAACTATAAACTGGAAAGTGATCATTAGATTCATGGATCTAGCTGGTTTATTTGGGGTGACTAAGGAAAATTAGTAAAGTAAAAAGATTTAGTGAAGTGCAGTAGCCGTACTAGCCTTTCCAGCTTGCTCAAAGAGTCAATTTTCACTGGAAAATTTCCCATGTAATGGAACTCATGCTGTTTGGCTATGCTGAAATATTTCTAAGAACACACAGTTGCTCCAGGACAAGATGTCTTGGCCTTGTCTGTGAACTGTTAATATGAATGACTTTTATGTGGCTCCAGTGATCTGAGGGAGAAGTTGAGGAATTAGAGACACTGGGCATTCATGGGACTGACTGTCACAACCCATTTTCCTGCTTTTGCCGCCACTGGGAGCTCCTGCCGTGCATTCACCCAGGTGCTGCAAGTTTCCAGAGCAACAAGAAGAAAGAAGATGGTTTACCTGAGATGAATGCAGCAGAAGTGGGCTCAGGTGCCAGCAAGTGGGGCAAGTAAGGACTAACACATGCCTTGAAGAAGTGGTGATGATAATGATGATGATGATGATGATGGTGGTGGCAAAGTACACATGCCTGAATTAGTAAAGACAGGAGAGGCAGAATGAGGTGAAGTTGGAGGCCAAAACCCACCTAACACAATTTCTGCTGCAGGCAGGCAGCTGTAGGAGAGCACAGTTTTTGTGACTGCAGGCTGCTTAGATGAAACACTGCTAATCTTTCTGAGGTCTTGAAAAATTAGTTACTTAAACTTATATAAAGTTCCCCACAACTGTCCTCTTCCCCTGGGCAGCAAGGAGTCTCTAAATTGTTTCTCAGAGCTGTGCCAGGAAATATTTTTAAGTGTTGGAAAATATGACAGATACTTCTTTAAAACCTTTTCTGCTTATTTAACTCCTGGTTCACCCACTTTAGCTACAGAACAAAGATTGTAATTTTTAAAATTTTCCTCTAACACATACAGAAAAGATGTTTTAATAATATTGGTTAGTATGAATTGATTTAGGGCTTCAATCAAAGGCTGTTTTTTTGTGTTTTTTTAAATTACTAGTTTTTATTATGATAAAAGACTCTGTAAACTCCCTCCCTAAATTATCCAACTATCATGTGATGAGAGAACTAACATTTATGCAAACTATTTTCTCAGGAAAATAAATAAATCTAAGTACAATAAACAAAAACCCCAAACCTCCTCAGGGTCATAGATTAATTTTTTTTTACAATTCCCCATGTTTGGGGTATTTTCTTGGGTTTTTCTGGATATAATGTGTTGCTAGTATATGTACACAAAAGTTTTAAAATAAGTTTGGAAAGCGCAGGATTGTTGTGTGAAACAGAAGCTTGCTAATCATTAATTAGCACTGCTAAAGTTAGAAAGTGCTAAAGCTCCTGTCAGAATCAGACTCATTTGTTGCCAGCTCTTGTGGTTTTAATGCAATAAGTGCCTTTTCTGGAAGGCCTGCCATAAGTTCAGCGATTACACTAGAATTTCAACTTCCATTTAAAAAAAATGCAAATTTAGATGTCTTGTTAAGCAAAGAAGCTTGAAAATTATATGAATTATATGTAACCTAGTATGAAATGAAAGCAGCTCATGATCTTTAATACAATCTCTTTATTTCTGAATATTAGAGAGCCAAACATACTCAGCTGGGGAAGTAAAGCTTTTGTTTGGCATGACAGGACTTCAGAGTGTTCTTTTTGTGCTAAATTTGATTTCTTGTTGATTGGTGGTTTTGCTGCCACAGTAATTGTCATCTCTTAATCTTAGCTCAGTGTTAACTACAAATGTCAGATAGCAGTCTGTATTTTTCAGGTACAGAACTTGTTTTCACTGGGAACTTTCCAGACAGTGTATCAGACTAATACTGTTATTGACTGTCAAGCATAGCTCATAATGTGAATACATGGGATGTACATATCTTCTTGTTCTTTTTCCCACTGCAATCAGTGATAATTCTCCGTATTCATCAGATGATGTCTTCAATCTATTAAAAGTGTGCAAAAAAAAAAAAGGGAATTAGAAGGGAGAATGTCAGACAACTTGGGAACACCAATAGGGAAATGTCATCTCTTTTTTCCCCATCACTGGTCTCCTTTGCTTCAGAGCTGTTGCGAAACTGAAGTCCCCTACAGCATTCTGCATACCAATTTTGTGAAGCTGATTCCTTAATATTTTCTGTGAATTTTATCGATATTCTTGGTCCAAGGATAGTGGGCTCTTGTGCTCATTTCTACCTGTGAAAACAAGGGTGAGCTTTTGTTTAATTAGTTTCCTTTGTGTAGCACTTTACAAATGAGATGCCTCACCAAGCTGTAGTGTTTCTAGAGTGGGTCTCTGCTCAAAGTCTGTGCTAACCCTTCTCTACATTCAAATTGACACCGTGGAAATTGAACACACTCTCTCTGGAGAGGTGCTGTCCATGTATTCAAAGCCTTATTCACCCATGTAACATGGGTGTGAGGGTCATAATAAAGTGCTTGAGAAAGTTAAAAGAACTTCCTCTTTTTCTGGTCAGCTACATGTAATTTGGAGGACGAGACCCATCACTGTCCCTCAAGGGCCTGTTTTATGGCTTATATTTTCATGTTTAGCAGGAGTCATTTACGTACTGTATTCTAGCAGGAACCATCATATGATGCAGGATATGTGATTTTCAAATGAGCGGAGGCTGAAATAGTGAGTTGCTATTTCACTCAGAAGCATTTCTATTTGGGAAGACTAAAGAAATTGTTTTTCATTGAAATCAATTTAGCACTGAAAAGCCCAAAAAGAGATTTCCCTGGATGTTTAAGTGGAATAGGTATGCCATATTAAGTATGATTTAAATATATTTGTCTGTGCGTATTGGAATACAGTACAGCAATATATCAATACAAAAGCAATAAAGTAAAAATCCTGAGCAGAGTTATAGTTTCATATTTTAGTGCGGTGTCATTGTTTTTTTTGGGATTTTTTTTATTTTATTATTTTTTTTAGTGATTATTTTTTATTATCGATATACCTACATGCTCTGCTCGTGGACAAGGAAATGACTATACAGGCATAAACAGAAAGATTCTTGTTCTCCAAAGACTTTAGAGTGTAATTGTAAGTCAGCTCTGTGCACTCAGCATACTCAGTCAGGGAAGCTGAGACACACCCCTGCCATATTGCTCCAGTGGAAAGGTGATCTCCTCTAAGAACAGTAGTGGAAAAATCTTGTTTTGATACACTATATTCACACTATTTTGTACACAGTGCTGCTCCTTAGTAGCTGGATCTCATTTCTGTTTGCTTCTGAAGACTGCTAGGGTATTAAGGCAGCCACTTAGGTGGGCTGGTCACAGGGAGTGCTGGGCAATTGTCAGTTCACGTGTTGATACGGCTGATTTAGGAAGTGGGAAGTTGGAATGCCTCGGTGGGGGTTTGCCAGCAGTAATCAGTCTTTCTTTGATAGTGGTAGTCTTATGTTAGTGGTCACTGCAGTGATTTTGAAGACTCTTGTTCAAATAATTATGTTATCACGAGAGAAATCTTTTATGAAGTCCAAAGGCAAGTTATTCAGGTGTTTTGGTAAAGATTTAAATATATGTTTATATAGGTAGCTTTTTATATAGGTAGCTGATTATTTTGCCTTTAGATTTTCTGTAAGTGGAAAGAACCAGAATTACCCGTGCCACTGAGCAAGGGTGAGATACTGACTTTTGTGCTTGATGAGCAGAATGTGTGGGAAGGTAGACTTCAAACATTTTAATTTGTTTTTATTGGCTCCAAAATACTGGAAAAGTGTGTTTTATCTTTTAAAAATGTTAATTGCCATCCATATTAGATAAAACATTCTTTCATGCAGCATTGGATAATAAAGTTTTTTCCTTCGGGCTCTGTGATCCTAACAGCTCTTAATTTTTTTTTGAGCCTAAGTTAGCCCATCTTCTTAAGCTGATAAAATGTAGAGAAAAGTGGATAAAAACAATACAATTTACGGTAGCTGGGAACCTTCTCAGCAGTTATCAGACTCGGTACCTGTAGCCGGTCTCCAAAATGTATGTGTTTGTTTCACTCAGCTTGATCAAGGTATAAATCAGAGAGGAGAATTCTTCCCACTGAACATTTTAAAGACAGATAGAGATGCAGATGGATTCACTAAAACGCGAGACTGAATCTAAATGTGAAATGAAATATAGATGAAAGCGCCTTGCCTCAGACAGTTTTAATATTAATACTAACATCTCTTGGATGAAAAAGACCAATATTTTGTGGTTGTGACATTTTCCACAGGTACAAAACAAGCAGATTTCCTAGAGATAGTTCTTAACTTGATGGAAAAAAATCTTTTTTATAAATGGTGGTATGACTTTAGATTTAGTCCAGAATGGTACATTAAGTTCCATTACCTGCCTACATTTTGGGTTTTAAAAATAAAGAAGGAACAACTTTTAATGGGTTTGAAAGTAGATATACAACTCTCTGATTCTACAATAACTGTTGAGTAAACTTACTTGTTTTTGTTGCTTGTGTAAAAATCCTTCAGAATCAAACATTCTATACAGACGGAGACTATGAATTCTGTCTTTGTCCTAGATAGCAAACACACAATTTCTAATGGAGTTGGATAGCATTAATAATATATAATTTTTCCACCATCTGTTAAAGATGTCTTGTGGGAAACTTTTTTAACAGAAAACAAGGTCTGATTTGTAAAACCTGAATGCAGATCAGATGTTCTGAGTGTTTGATCTTAAAATGAACAGTAGATGGCTTCAGAGAACGTTGCCACCAGTGATGGCTAGCTCCAGGTAAAGACGGAGGGCACAGCCACCAACCATGCAGAATGGCCACAAAGAGTTAGTGTGGGAAATCCAGATTTTTTTTTTTTTTTGCATACCCTGCTAGTAAAAAAAAAAAATTAAAAATATGACTGTTTGACTAAAATGCACTACCAAAATTCCAGATCTAATAACATTTAAAACACAGCTGTACTGAATTACATTGCTGAGTTTTGCTGAGCCTAGTGTCTCCTGTGAGAGAGAATCTTATATGACAAGGGTAGGGAAGAGGTTTCTGAAGAGGGTGAGTGTTTATTGAAGCTGACCTTCATAAGCCTTTCCAACTCCGTTTGATTTGTTGTATCCACAGTGTTATGGCAATATCATCTGATGAACCTTTCTGCAAATCTGCCTTTGAACACACAATGCTGGTTTCCATCACATTATAGCAGTGAACTCATAGTTCAGGTATGCACTTCATAGTAAAGTAATTTTTAATCACTCAGTTGCATGACAATCGTGACTTCATAAGCTGCGTCACGTCTATGTCACGATGACACAGAACCTGTAACTGTTTCTGATGCAGCTGAAGTTTTGAGCAGTTTTCTCAGTCTTCCTCAATTGTTCAGTAGCTTTGTTCTTTCTTGTCACCTTCTCTGTGCTTTTCTAGTTCTGCTGTTTTTGAGATAGTGTGATGGGTAGGTTTGCACAATGCCACAGTGGCACTTTATGGTTTTCTCTTTTTCTCTTGTTTAAGGTAGAAAACCACAAGTGTTGTATTGTTTGCTTCCTTACAGCCTGTTTCCTTACAGCAGTTGAAGGGGTTCAAAACCACAGCAGAGCACTAGTAAACTGAATTATGTTAGAGATGATTAGACCCTAAATAGAATATTTTTAGGTGTGAAGACATACCTTGCCCCAGATCTCCAGTTTAGTATTTGGATACGCATGCATCTTTTAACTTTGTGTCTAAAGAAAATGTGTAAATTGTCTCACACTATTGGAATTATTCCAATATTGGGCCACAGTATTTTGTTCCATGTAAAGAATCAAGAAAAGCCGCTTTTTTTCCACCTCACCTACATATATACGTTTGTGTATGTTTATGTAAATATATGAGAAAGGTTTTATCTTCTTCACAATTAAAAAATAGATGTAAATGCTACTTCAGAAAAAAATAGTGCTCCAAATAAACTCTTTTTAATATGTTAATACACTTAATACATTTTCTTCTTAAAATTCTACAGTTACAAAGTCTTGTGGCCTGTCATTAACAATGTTATTTCTCTCAAACCTTGAGACAAAATGAGAACATACTCATCTCTAGCATTTCAAGCAAGTACCTTTCTTTGTAACATTACATTTATAAAATGTTTCAGTAGTCATTCTTGCTACTGGAATTTATAGACTGAAAATGATAAATTTATCTGTAGAATTGGAGACCAGCTTTTGTCATGGTCCAGAAGGTTATAAAACAAAATAAACACTTGTTTACCAACTGGCTGATACCTTGCTATTCTATGTATGTATTTTTCTTTTCCTACTTAGCTTTTTTCATCAGTGAAAATCTCTAATAAGGGATGATTTTTTTTCTTGTCTGTAACTTCCTATATAAAACTGCAGAATTTACGGCTACATAACCAAGTTAGAATTATGCAAACAGTTTTAAATTATAAATTAAATCCCTTCTTTAAAGGAAGAAAAAGAATATGAAATCTAGTGGCCTTTTATCCTACTCTTGTCTCTTTTCCTCTCATATACATTTGTGTATGTACATGGATGCACTCACATGAGTTTCTTTATCTAGCTTCAGAGGCCAATAAATTCTATCACCTGGAAATTTATGTAATAAAATTCTGGGAAATTAGTTACATCAGATAGATAGAATGAACCTGTTTATAAATACTCAAGTCTCCTTTCTGCAAAGAGAAAAAAAATCTATATGCATGGCCTTAATTCTGTGCACAGGAGCAGTCTCCTCATCATACCTACATGTGCTGACCATCAAATGAGTGCTGTCAGGGATCTGCAGGTTTGCTGAATCAGAGCAACACATTGCCTGTCTAATGCCTCCCTAGCTCCTCTGATGATGGATATTGACAACAAGGAAGCCGCCTGGTTGTGTTGCTAATTTGTTATTTTATTTATAGGTCTTTTATGTGTGTGTCACTTTTATGTATGATGTATTTCCATTGTTGCTGTCTTCCTTCTGCTCTCAGTGGTGTTCCTGTGTCCCAGCAGATTCATATGTTTGTGCCAATGAAAGAGACAGAAATGACGACTGTCCTCCTAGGACACAGCTCATAAATTATCCCTTACAACCAAAGCACCACACAAAACAGTTTTTTCAAGTGGCCACAGATGAGCTATGTCCAAAGGAATTTTCTTTTTCAGATGTTTATTAATGCATCTGTTTACTGATCTAGGGCATGCAAACTGCAAAAAAGGTCATCATTTGCAGGTGCAAATGCATTTGCCAAAGGCCCCAGGAGACCAGCTTGATTCTGATCACAGTGGATGCTAGGTAAAAACCCAAGGTCTTAACCAGCTGGTTTCAACTGTTTTTTCTGGTTGAAGTGTTACACTGAGTGCAAAATTTTGTCTCTAGCATGGAGAAAGCACAAAGTAAAAGATGAGAGAGAAATGGAGGCAGAAAATAGAGCAATTAATATTACCAGCTGTGACTAAAGCTGCTATGAATATGGTGAGCTCAGAATATTTAATATATTTATTCCAAAAGATGCTTTAAATAATTGTAATTATATAATTAAATGAATTCCTGTATAATTTTATCACATAGAATTAAAGATAACTATATTCCATACAGGAAAATAAAGGCAATAATAAAAGGGGGAAAAAATGGGATATTCTTTCTGCAAAAATTTTAAAGGATGAAAAAAATGAAAAAAAACCCCAAATAAAAAGATACCAAAAAGTCTCTCTCCTGGAGCCTATTTTCTTTTGTACATGTAGGAAGAAAAAGCTGAAAGGGTTGGAACTCGGAACTGGGACTAGTCAGCCTCTTGTGCTGCTAAATTCCAAGATACTTCATTTCTGGGGATCTGAAAACATAGTGGAGAGTCACCATATTAAGTAAGCAGCAGGAGATCAGAGTGTCTGACAGGACACCGGTTGGATTTTAATACATACCCTTTGCAGTTCTTATGAAAGTCTTTGTTTTTGAGGAGTTGGTACTTGCAAAGCAGGAAAGGAAAGTACCTGGATTTTTTTAGTTGCCTTTCCCCCACTCAAAAAGAAAAAAAAAAAAAGGCTAAGAACTAAGCATAAAGCATTTGCATTTGCCTAATGTCATTAAACACACTTCACCAGCTAGGCTCTCCTTTCTCCATTCTTTTGCTGTTGCCTTTGGCATACGCACTGAAATCTTTCTTTGGTGTACAAATGTCTTGCTGAGGAATAAGATCCATCAGAGCCTGTGAACAACTATATTACATACTTTTCATCAGAACACCCTAATTTTGTGATTGGTACATTAGCTATTGGTACTACTGTCTATAGAACTCCTCACACTTGTTCTCACTGGATTTTTCAAAGTAAAACCGTGGGTGTGTCTACCCTGCTCTATGTCTGCACAGAAAAAGTCAACAATGAATAAATCTAGCACTCTACACAGGGATGGCCACATGGCTTAATTTTCTGCCTTGCTGACTCTGTTTTTTGCACCATGTCAAGTTCCTGAGCAACATCACCAGCCCTTCTGGCTCAGATGGATGAGCTCCTTCTGCCTACTTGGGCTGATCTGAGGAAGAACCAAGTCTGTAGATATATTGTTTTAGCACCCCTGTAAAAGACATTTTATTTTACTTATTCAAGGTATCATTGTACAGGATCCCATGTAACTTTATAACATTAGCTTTTAGTTTTGCAAGTGCAGGTTATGTGCAAAAGCTTGTGCATATTATGAAAGCTTTTTCTAGAAAGCCAGTGGAATGGCCTTACATTGCATGAAAGGATAAGAAACAAATCCAAGCAAATAATATTTTGTGTACTTTATAAGACTATAAAAAAAAAAGCTGTTTTTTTAAAACCAGCATCTTTTCTTATCTGAAATCAAATTTCAAGACTTTTAAGATTGGTGATGTGGCTAATTTGGTTTAATTTCACTTATGGATATTTGGTGAGAGGAAGGAAAATGAGACACTCTCCTAGGTCCATTTATGAGGAATTGATTGCAGAAAGAGAGGGAGAGTGACTGCAAACTCTCATGGTGCCCTAATTCAGGTCTCTTGATGACTGCACCTGGAGACAGTTTTGGCCGCTGCTGAGGACTGCGTTATTGTGAACCTATTGTGAAAGTAATTGATGCAAGCAAAAAGTAACGTTCAGTCCTTGAGGTGTTTTTGCTGTTTTCTTCAGGCCATGCAACACCAATTTTAAATCAACTTTTTTTCCAGCAAAAAGTAAGGAGGAAAGCTGAATTCCCCAGTTACATGCAGATTAGCTCTCTGCTTGTTTTCAATATACGTATCAGTTACACAAAGCTTGGTCAGCCCTCTTTTAAAGGTCTGATGAGGCTTTCAGCTTGTCCTTTTTCTTGTCATTTTCAGTGGCTTTTGGTGCCTTTCTGATTTCTTTATTAACCTTTATTCACTGTGTTTTATTTGTCCCAATCAATGGTAAGTGCACAACTTTCTGTTCTGGGCTCTCTGTAGACTAATACGGTTTTCTTCCCCTGATTGAGTTTTTCTATTATCGCTGTTTCTGTTTTCACTCTTAAAGCTTGCCTTTCTTTAATTCGCTTTAAACAAACATCTGAATAGCTTTAAAGGGTAGATGATACCAATACTCTCAAGATCCCATTGATCTTCCAACTGAAGCTGCTGGAAGGCAAGCTGGCTACTTTCTCCCTGTGTTTCGATTCTTAATTTTCGGATTATTTTGATAGCTGAGAAGTTTTAGTAGTAGAGAAGGTGAACTCATCCTTGCCTTTTCGTGTACACCTCCTTTTTGTGTTAGTCTCAGACAATATGGCACTGTCAGATAGTGTTAGATACAGCTTTTTATGTTGTCTGAAACAGTTTCTCAACTGCAAGCTGGAAATAGCAGTTTTAAAGCCCATGTCCCGGACTGAGTTTAGCATGTTGTGTTAACACTTATCTTCATTATGGTTATTTCTGCCAAATGTGTTCTGCTTTTCAGACAGTTCCAGACAGTTCAGTTTTCCTGAAGGGGAACATCTGTTGGGCATTAGCTGTGGAGGTAAATAGATGGTCACTAAGAATGCAAGAGGACAGAATTAGCATGTAATGAGTTATTTTTGTATATACTGAAAATCTGTTATACTGGGTTAGGTACAGGTAGCCATGTTCTGCATTTTATATTTTTATATTCTAATTTTTAGTATGTATTTCAGATTGTAAACTTTAAAAAATGAGCCTTTTCTAGGATAAAGAATGGTCATGACCTGAGGGTGGGTCTGCACCGTAGAGAGAAGGAGCTGCAAAAGTCCCTGAGCAGTTGGAGCTGTGCACCATTAAGTCTTGAAAGCCCAGTAGTGTCTTCAGGACTGGGTGTATGCTATGCTCACTGAAGACCCTGCTTTTGGGGTCAGACAAGGAGAGCCATTTCAAATATCTGTGCCCCTGATGTGTGAGGTGTAGCCCTAGATTTTGCAGTGATGTTTACTCATCGGGTTCTTCCAGCTGGGCCAAAAAATCAGGACTTCACACATTCATTCATTGCAATAAGGTACTTATCTGATTAAGATGGCCTGTAGGCTTCCCTGCAAGAAGTTAAATAAATCTTGCCTTCTTTGTCTGAAGCAGGATAGGAGAGTAAAGAAATGGCTCTATCAGGTTTGTCAGCTTTGGAATCCATAAGGAATTTCCCTCTGTCAAATTAGTAGGGATGTTTTCTATTGTTGCCTTGTAGTGTGGTGAGATCTATGCTGCAGGATTATTTGGCAATTTATCTAACCACACACATGGGGAACAGCAGTTTCAAGGACTGAGTCCAGGCTGTATTTATCTTATGCCTTATTATGTGGTGATTCTCTTGGTCTCTTCTGTTCCTTTCTTCTGGTTCTTCTTAGAGAACTTGAACAGTATGAATGGATCAAATAAATCTGAGTTCACCTCAAAATCTCAGTGGAGCATAAGCGTTGCACTGAGTCCACTATATAATATAACATAACAGAAAAGGTCTTTAAGTCGCAGTTTAAACTCATGTCTCTGTGCATATTAGCCTAAATCATCTGACATGGTTGTCCTACTCTGGCATAAAGCCAACACAGTGAATGTAAAGAAACTCTTAAGCCTTATAAGTAATACATAAATGTAACAAAAAATCCCCAAACAAAACGAATAAACACACACCCCACCAAAAAAACCTCGAAAAACCAAAACAAATTCAATCAAAAACCTCAACCCAAAATACTCTGGGACCTCAATAATGCCAGTTATTTTACTTCAGTGTTTTTCTAACACTAAGATGCTGTAATTTCCTACATTATATCATAAGCTGAAGGCACAAGAAAGCTCTTCTGTCCACTGACATCTTCACAGTACTTCAACTTTGAGGGATTTGAACTATCAAAAGCTCTATGATTGGCTTTAGAAATGCAGAGGCCTGCCTGAATAAGAGCTGTTGATTGCAGATTCAGAACTTCCAGCAGCTATACAGATAATATAATTTCAATGTATGTATTTTTTTGCATAGAAAACACAATTACAGTGAAGCATGCAGGCTCTTGTACAGTGCAGATGGTGTGATAAAATTTGAGATGCATGAAAAAAAGAAGAAGAATTTTTCATTTAAACTTATCAAAACAGTAAAATTATAGTGGCGTCAAGCTGTAAATATTATTGAAAACTGCCATATATTAAACTTTGAGTGTTTGCATATGTATATATCCATGCCTACATACTTTATCTCACTGATTTGTCTTTGTGTCTATGTAACAGCTGTACCTCTTTATGCTGTAATGGTAATGTGACCGCAGACACACAGTTCATGCCCAGAGTTTCAGTCTGTAAAGTCAACTGGCATCAGTTAAATTCACTGCTTCTAAATTAAGGTTATAATGACCTTACTGACACTGTAGCTTTAATATTCCTTGATCTAAAAGATACGTTGCCAAACAAAGCATCTTTGAACTAGAGAGGGAATAAGAAAATCAGGAAAACAGTCAGAGTGCAGTATGGCATTTTGGAAAGCAGTGTTGGAAGTCAATTTGGGGTTATAGAGGACAAGTAACTAAACTTGTCTTCGTGTTATGCAGCAAGGAGCTGGCAGATCCTTTGGTGTATAGGTGGGGGGCCACAAACTGGAGCAGCAAAGTGATTTTAATTCTAACTCGCAGCAGTGGTGAGCCTGGTACAGAAATATTGTGTGCTACTCTGGTACAGACATTTTCTAAAAGAATGTTGGAATGGTGGTACAGAAAAGAACTGTAAAATGCCCTTCGGAGACTGCACAATCTCTGAGAGATAATTTGATTATAGTGTTTAAGTATCTTCAAGGGAAAAATTCAGAACACTGAACCAATGACTGGGACCTGCAGACAGACAAGTTAAAATTAAAATGAGGTACAATATTCTTAAAAGTGAGATTGATTAACCATTGGAACAAAGGAAGTGCTTGAATTCTCATTGTATCACATTCTTCAAATCATGGCTGAATGTCCTTTCTGAAAGTCAAACACAGCTTATGGGACTCAGAGGGAAGTAACCAGCAGAATCTGAATGACCTGTTTGACAGAGTCTGCCAGAACAACTACAGAATTTGCTCTCTTCGATTCCTCAGTTCTCTGACATGAAGTCATGTATTTCACAACTTCCCTCAGATGAGTTGATTTCGGGGTCACATCTCTCAAAATCTCCCTCACATCAGACAGGGAATTCAGAACTCATGTTCTCCTCTGAAAATGACATCACAATTCTCTCTGATTAATATTGTTGATATCAAAATACCCCTTGTACTGTTGAATGTTTCTTACATTACCTCGAGGATGAGTATTAGTGATAATAAACCTGTACACGATATAAAGGCTTTCTGTGCTAAGTATATCCCTCACAGACAGAGTGAAAGATACAAGATATCTATATGTGAAAATTGGTTGTTCAAGATCAGTGTATATCCAGCATAGTGTAACTCTAATGAAAACCTGTTGGACTGTGGTGGAATCAGGAAAGCCCTCCCTCCATAAGTGAAATACTGTAATTCTATGCTCAAAGTTATTTCTGGTATTTACAAATTATATTTCACCTTATGACATTTAATTTAGGAACTCCATTGTAGCCTAGGCCTACTATGTAAACACGGACAAAAGTTTATATATAATAAAGTACTGTTCTATATAAAGTCTTGGTGCACCATCACATATAGGACTGAAACAGGCCACCGATTTCATGGTAGGGAACAAGTTACCACCCATTAGCTGATCTGTGTGAGCTGTCTGCACACACCATCCTACTGAGTGCTAGTAGCTTTGAATCCCAATTACCTGGCCTTTGCTGTGGGCTAGGAGCATATATAGAGACAGTTGCCATGGACCAGTTGATGCATGGTTACTTGCTTCCCTGTGATATGTCTGGTTTAAATCTGTATTTCTCCTGTTAGCTCAACACACCTGCGGGAGTTACTCAACTCAGGAATATACATTTATGCATGTTCAAGTGAAACAGTAAAAATGAAACAGCTGATCACAGGAAAAAATGCTGTGCTTTTTCTTTTTACTTCCTGCACAAGTAAGAGCTGCTGTTATAAAAAAAAATCTATTTACTAGAAGTTAATGGCAGATCTTGAACAGAGATCACAGTTCATGACAGTACTTCCTTGTGTGGAGTCAACTTTTCTATTTTTATTTGCAAACGATAATATTAAATACTCAGTTTTGGACTGTTTTTCCTTTCAAATTCAAAAATATTTGGCAATTTTGCTGAATTCTTGATATAGCATATCTTGGGAGAAAAGGAAGCAGCTATAAAGGGTTGACAGAACTGGAATTCTTGAAAAATAATGATACACAGACTATAGAGTTATGGTTGAAAATGCACATCACCTTGGAGTTATCAGCAATGATAAACAAAATAATGTTAGAAGCACCTATAGCCCTTGAAGAGACAATGGACAATGAGTGTCTATTTCCAGACAAATCTTCAACAAGACCTTCCCAAGCTGTCCTAGGTTACAATGTAAGATGTAACCAATAGTATATCTTCTATTATCATCTTCACAAGCTGTTAAAACAGGTGGGGCTGTGCTCGTTATCCCCTACCATGACTCACCCCTCATAACTCCCTCAGGGAGCTATCTCTGTTTAATGAGCTATCAAGGACCCACCTCATGATCCACAGAATTACATCAGCCCACTGTGAGATGCTCCGCCCAGGGGGGAAGAGCCAAGCATTCCCACCTGGATATAATCTGGGGTTTGGAGCAGCACAAGCAGCCCTTACCTACTGGGTTCCCAGAGGATAAGAGCTACCAGTGGATCTTCAGGTGAAGATCAGACCTTTCTGCAGGATCATTGCTTCAACAGGATCACTTCATCTGGACTGCTACAACCACCCTGACTAACAGGGTGTCAGGTTGTACCCTGACTCTGTCAGTGTTCTTGTACTTTTGCATTTATTTTAATTTTTCTATTAAATTATAATTCTGATACATGATCTCACCCTGGTTTGTTTTCAAGCTTGTACACAAGCACATGAAGCACTTCCAGCATTTTTACCATCTAATTTCTGGTTAAACTCTGAGAAGTGAGTCAGATGCTGTAAATGCATCCAGAGAGTAGTGGTCAATGGCTCAATGTCCAGATGAGGATCGGTGACAAGTGTCTCCAAGGGGCCAATGTTGAGACAAGTATATTTAATATCTTCATCACTGACATAGAGAGTGGGATCGACTGCACACTCAGCAAGTTTGCAGATGACACCAAGATGAGTGGTGCTGTTGACACATCTGAGCGATGGGCTGCAATCCAGAGGAACCTGGCCAAGCTGGAGAAGAGGGCTCATGCGAACCTCGTGAAGTTCAACAAGGACAAGCACGAGGTGCTGCACCACGTTTGGGGCGCAACACCTGGTATCAATACAGGATGGGAATGAATGGACAGATTGAGAGCAGCCCTGCTGAGAAAGACTGGAGATGCTAGTGGATGAGAGGCTGGATGCAAACTGGCAAAGTGCACTCAGCCCAGAAAGCCAGCCTGAGCTGCATTCAAAGCCGTGTGGCCAGCAGGTCAGGGGAGGGGATTCTGCCCCTCTACTCTGTTCTTGTGTGACTCCACCTGGAGTTCTGTATCCAGCTCTGGGGTCGCCAGCACAGAAAGGACATGGACCTGTTGGAGTGAGTTCAAAGGAGGAGCACCAAGATGATTAGAGGGCTGGAACACTTCTCATATGAAGAAAGGCTGAGAGAATTGGGTTTGTTCAGTGTGAAAAGAGAGGTTTTGGGGTGACCTGAATGGTGTTGTTCAAGACTTAAAAGGGTTTATAAGAACCATGATGACAGACTTTTCTGTAGGGCGGCCTGTTGTGATAGGACAAGGGCTAATGGTTTCAAAGTAAAAGAGGATAAATTGAGATTAGATATGAGGAACACATTTTTGTTATGATAGGCATGGTGAAACACAGGAACAGGTTGCCCAGAGAGGTGGTAGATACCCATTCTCTGGAAACCTTCAAGATCGGTTTGGATAGGGCTCTGATCAACCTGATCTACTTGAATATATCTCTTCTCATATAGTCAGACTAGATGGACCTTTAAAGGTCCCTTCCAACCCGAACTATTCTCTGATTTTATGACTGCATGATTCTATGATGATCTTTCTGCTCCAAGCCTCCTGTAAATTACAAGAAAAAAACAGAAACAACAAACCTTTTCAACTTAGAATGGATTGTATTTTCATTAAACTGATGGTATTCCAGTTTCATCTTTTTAATATGTAATGTCTAAAATACTGTTTTATGGATGAATTTTGTTTCCTGGTTCTCTTTATCCTCACAAACGTATTTTCAAATTCAGGCCTACTGCTAATGTCTCATTTAAGGTATTGTACTACCATTTTATTATTTGGCACATACTTCCTCAAAATTCTGTTGAAATAACATTGAACTATTTATATCAAGTGCTTTTGTAGCTGCATTTTCAAAATACTGAGATCTAGAAATTAACTTTAAAGTCGCATTTGGTGTGAATAAGAGGTATAAATAACTGGTTTCACAGTTCACTGTTTGTAAGTGGATGGATACTTCCCTAAACCCGTTAAAGGAAGAGCCCCAGCGAATGGTGCTGCAGGATTGGATCTTACACTAGAGTATATAAATAAAAGATAGGAGGAAACTCAGTTATGGTAATGGGGAAATGGAGCTAGGGTTATTTATGAGATTATGCACCTCTTCCTTTCCCAAATTCACATTTCTTTACCTTTTGTTACACGAGTAAAATGATTCAGTGAAGTTAGTGCACTCTGGCCCAAAAGGCAAAAATGATTTGCTGAACTGCATGAGGCTGGGGTCTTTTGGTTTCCATTTCACTTCTTGTAGGGGCTTTCCTTGTTGTAATGTCTATTTTCTTGATTCCCCATGGAAGCCCACACTGAATAAAATTTTATTAATAAATTTAAATGGACTCAGCTGCATAACACAAAGTCAACCTGCTGCTCTCAAACTCACAAATCATGAAAGTAGATCTGTTTAATTTGAGTCATTCAATAAGGTTAAAAGACATTTTCCAAATGAGAAAAACCTGGAATTTTCAGTCCTTAAAAATCCTAAACTGAAATTAGTATTAAAGAATAGGTATGTTCAGCTCTTCAATATTCTTGAGGCACTATTGTCATTTCATGGTCAATGCCAGGTTCTGCTAATAATTTTTATGCCAATTATCATCCTGAGACTTATCTGGTCTATTACTCTCTCTCTAAAATAAAGATGAGTTTCACTGGCTTGTGTCAGATATGGTCCCAAAGAAGGGAATAGCTGAAGGCAATTTATCCCAGAACTACTTCCATCTGCTTGCTTTGAACACTCAGGGACTTTCAGTTTCATGTTTCCCTTGATCAGGGACTGTTAACTCCATTGAAGTACTGTGATTTCTGCAAATGGATGCCAAAATGAGAAGATCAAGCTAATTTTCTTTTATGATCCAAGCCTGGATTTGAGGTTAGGTCTTGAGGAATATGAGGACATAAGGCTAATACTCTTTTTCATTCTATTGTTCAATTGCTTTTTGTTTCCGCTTAGCTACCCTGTGCCTTACTCATAGATTTATGTTATAGATTTAGGTCACTTCCAGGGTTTTACATCTGGAAATAAAATTTTGCTATA
This sequence comes from Rhagologus leucostigma, assembly GCA_013397725.1. Lineage (NCBI taxonomy): Eukaryota > Metazoa > Chordata > Aves > Passeriformes > Rhagologus > Rhagologus leucostigma. The sequence continues at coordinate 2,353,358 of VZTD01002621.1, forward strand.
AAATAGTAGCAGTCAGGGGAAAGCCTATTTTAATGCCACAACATAAAAACTGCATATATTATTTTAGTTCAGAGATAAAATGAAGGCTGGTGCTGTGAATCTGTGATACAATAAAAGAGCAGATGAAGAAGTTACATCTTGTTCTGGTGTCATACAAAACAACAAAATAGACAACTGAGCTGAGGATTTTCATTTCAATTTCCAGGAAGCTTTTCCATTTCAATATATGTGGAAATGTGGAGCATTCCTTACTTCTGTCTGACTGCAGTCTAATCTAAATAGTTAAGGGCATGGTAAGAATTGAGAGAATGGAGTATTAATTTATTTATTTATACATTCCTGTAAAACTTTCATTAAACTAATGTGCAGATACCACTGAGGAGTATGCTCCATATCTTTCCATTTATTATTGAGATTTTTTTGACTTACATATATCTGCTCATGATATTCAGGTTACTGTGAAGAGGGATTCGCCTTAATAGATGAGCAGCTGAATCTCCAAGATACTACACTGGAAAGAGAAAGATTATTTGTGAGGCTTGTTAATTTGTCTAAAAAGTGTAGTATTCATATCAGTGATTTACTGATAATGGCTTAATTGCATGTCCTGAGCAATACTTATTTTGTACCTTCAAGTCATTAGACTGACCATAAGTGGCGTGTTAAAAAAAATATGTTTACAAAGGCTTTTGTAGATAAACATGAAATAGTATCATGTTAAAGAAAAGGCACTGAGACTAGTGGTGTGGAAAATACATTCTATGTTCCTCAGCTGATGTGCTTACAGAAGGGATTTTCTTCAAAGGCTTTATCACAGCCATACCCATAAGCATCTGCGTTCAATTCACAGCTGCTTGTTGTGATCTAAGAATTGAATTTATATTGTTGAATGAAATGTATGAAATTATTTCCCTGGTTTTACAGTTTGCTTTGATCCCGCATTTAAAGAAAAGAAAACAAAACCGTTCTCCCTGCAACTAACCCCGCATTTTAGGAATAATAGTGATTAAAAAACCCTGAAGACACTTAATTTCATCCAGCCACACTTTTAGATGTGTTACGTTAAACCCCAAAATTGCCCTGAAGTAATCTGACTATTTTCTGCTTCACACCTGACAGACTAAATAAAGAAAAAAGAGAAGACCTGCTCTAGCTCCTAAATAAGGGCCTCTGGATTTGTATTATGACAGCTAAGATGCTAATGGCAAGGAAAGATCATCATACAGAATCATAAATAACATAAAATGTCATTTTAAAATAAGGTGAAGGTGTTATGTGCTGGTACAATGATAAAATTCAATGATTAAAATGATTATACAACAGGTGGCATTCAACAGCATATAAAATCCAGTGCATCAATCATTCAGGAAAGGCAATCAATTAAAGTAGTGAAAATGTAAGACAGAATATTAAAGTCTTAAAGCTATGTTATAAAGGCTCTCAGGTTTCTTTTCTGAAAATATCTGAAAATATCTCAGGTTTCTTTTCTGTAACAAAATTCAAAAAGAAGGAGTTGAAAGAAGATTTAAAAAGATTCATTGTAACTCTGGGGCTCTGTAGAGAAATCAATGGTCCTAAGTACTTGGTGAACTGTGCTTGTCACAGTGATATTTTATAGTTTTTTTTTTTCAAATGACAAACTTAGAAGTTTGAAGTCTAAATATGAAGTCCTTAATTTCTATTTTAAAAGGATTTAGTTTGTCTATTTAACTGAGCCTAATTATAGCGATTAGATTCTCTTAGGTATTTGAAATAAGCCAGGACTGCAGTTCCATTTGTGATGGTAACCCACAGAAAGAACAAGGCTCACTGACACTAATAAACATTCCTGAAATGCAAGAATAGTAGATGCTTTTAAAAAGTTGTTAGTGCTCATATAATTCTTATTTTTGGACCTAAAATTCCCTCACCCTCCCCAGTTTTTCTCCCTACTTTTAACAGTCATTTAAGGAGTGTTCATAACATAATTATTTCTAAGCATGATAAGTATAAAATGCCTGGCACGGTAACAATCATATCATTGCAAAGTATGTTAATAGTTGCCATATCAATAAACTTCCACCACATTTAATAGAAATAGTGTTCAGAACTGTAGTACTGGTAGTGTCTGAAAATGGCATGGTTTACCACCGTGGAAGGTGTTAGAAGCCATCTTTTATTTTAACGAGCAGTCCTGGTCTGCAACGTTTGCCCTAGTGATCAGGTCTTCCCTTGTACAGGTCTGCAGGGGCCAAGCTCAAATTCTGTGTCTACGTGTCTGTACAAGAGGGAACATGCTCAGGGCCAGCATGTCTCAGTTCCAGAAAAATTATTCCCCTTGACTTGTTCTATCCTTCAAGATCGATCTAGTTAGCTCTAATGGGTAGAACAGAAAGATTTGCTTTCACTGCCACAGAGAGAACTGTAAAGGAACTTTGTTTTGTGTTTCTCCTTCTGCTGTTATTCTGCCCTTAATATAAATTTTCTTTTCAGACTTTATATGTTATCAGACTCATTCAGTACTGGATTTGGTTGAGATTGAGTTAATTTTCTTTGTGGTAGCTGGTATGGGGTTACGGTTTGCATTTTTGCTGGAAACAGTGTTGATAACTCGCAAAGTTTTTTGTTACTGCTAAGCGGTGCTTGCACAGTCAAGCCCTTTGCTTCTCACACCCCATCCCACCACTGCAGAAGGATTTGTGAGGGGACACAGCCAGGACAGCTGACCTCAACTGACCAGAGGGATATCCCACACCATATGACATCATGCTCAGCATGTAAAGTGAGTGAGCTTGTCGCCCTGAGTTTTGCAGTCTTTTGATGTTTTCTTTTCTGTGATGGAGTTCTCCCACACTTTCTGTAAATACCGTTAAGTTCTCAAGCACTTTCTGTAAACGTAAGTCATGTTTAGCTAACGTTCTCTTTTGTTGTCATTCTTTCTCCTGAGATGGAGAAAGTTTGATGGTCTTTTCCTTTGACCAGTGTGGTTGGAGAGGTGGTAACTTCATCCTCCAATCCATGGTCATTCCCAGAAGAGATTTATATGATGTGAAATAAACAACGGAGCCCTTTTTCAGGGTCTCGGCCTCTACCTGACTGAGCTGGGTCTTTGTGGTTCCTCTCGTGTTTGAGTAAGACAGTGAGCTCAGTGAGCCTCGGGCTGAGCTGCCCGCCAAGGATAAACTCACACCACCTTACCTTGGGAAAACATACACGCAGCTGTTTCTGTTTCACGTATACTGGTGTTTTTTATTCTCTGTATAGCACACTGGCTTTGTGTGCAGTGCAGATGTGCCCAGTGGTGCTGAGGGAGTGGTTCTTCACACTGCAATGCCTTCTGTCGGTCGGCGAGCCAGTGCTGTGCCTGGCTGGCTGAGACTGTCAGCTTCACACCACGGTAGCCAGCAGCAGCCCATGACCTTCGATCCTCTGCTAATACCTCTTGACGTCTTCCAGACTTGCAGGCTAGATTTAAAGAAAAATAAACAGATAAGGAATAAATAAATAAGGATAATTTGCTGTGTTAAAGTGGATTTTTAAGAACAAAGAAACAAATAAATGGTTGACCCTGTAAGTTACGGATTATTTCTTTTATTTAGACATTCAAACAGGAGAAATTAGCATACTATTTTTGTGCATATAAATTATTCTTCTTAATAAATATTCTGGGAATAGTTTTACACATCTTGGAAGCTGGAAGTCCCCTGGTTATAAATCATCTATGTTCCGTATGGCACAAGCATATTTTAAACAGTGTACCCACTGGAAAAAGCTGTATATTGTTTTTCTGAGTGCTTTTCCCTTGCCCCCTAAATTTATAAATCATACTGTCACGTTCCTAAGTGGTTTGTGGTTTATTTTCTAAATTTTTGTCTGTCTGCAGAGAGGGGAGAAAAAAACCAAGAGGTACCAGGTCTTTTCTTGTAACTGTACTATTCCAGCTGGTAGAAGTGATGAAAGGCTCAGACTATTAAGGATTCAGCTCAGTTTTCAGATCACCTGCATTGCTATTGAATACCTTTCCTTAAAACAAGTGCAAAGAGCATTTGATTGCCTACCTAAAAATAGTGCCTTTTAATGGAAAGTAGGAGATGCTGAACCTGCAATGGAGAGTGTAGGAAGCAGCTGGGGCTGTGCTGGCCTCCATGCAGCCACAGAGGATGCTATCAATAGAAACCTAGGTGATTTGGTCTGATCCCAAATGATTAGGCACTTATGACAGTCACAACCCGTGCCAGGTTTTAGCTCTCCTTCAGCAAATGACCTCCAGGATGCCCTATAGTAGTAAACCTTTCAATACTACTTCTGGAAAAAGGAAAAGATTTCATTGATTATTATTTTATTTCAGCAGCTTACTTTTAATAAAATGCTCAGACTGCAGATTAATGCTCGAGGTAATTATATTTCTGTCCCTTGGAAAGGATGCACAGATTGAAAAGGTTGATGTATGCTTTGTTGAAATACCACGCAGCTATTATGGCATTACTTGTACAGAGTGCATTGCTCTATCACATGCTTTCTCCAGCTTCTCTTGCTGCGCTAGAATGCTTTGCTTTCTGGTGCATAAGTTACAGAAGCTCTCAATTTAGAATTTTGCTTTCATTCTCACCCCACTTCTGGTAATGGCACACAGGCTCATCTTAATGATTTTATTACCTCTTGTTTTATGAAGTTGAATCATACACAAGAATAGATACGGTTTTGATGATAAATAGTAAGAACATAAAATATATCCTATTACACTAGTCAGAGATTACTCAGGCAGGGAGGATTGTTAGCTTTATACAAGCCCTAGACGTTGGAGTACTCTACAGTAAATATAACCATCAAAATCATACAGATATCCAGCTTCAGATTACTTTGCTGAGCACCCCTTAGAATGATGGCAGGTGCCTTTCATCTTTACCCTGCTAATTTCCCTGTCTAAGCCTGTGAATTTGAACCCACTTCCTAGAAATTTCACGACTTCAGTAGCAAAATACTATTTGTGAGAATGAAGTCTCACTAAAGACGACAGTGCCACTACTGCTACTGCACAAAAGGATAAGATCTTTGCCATACAGCCTAAAGCTGAAAAAGGAAGCAGTAGGTGAGATTCATAAAAGACTGTGACTCGAACCAATGTTGCCAATTGTAAGTTGCCAATTAATTCAATGAATTAAAAATAAATAAATAAATAAATATTTTTCCCTGACTCTACCTCTTAATTGTGTGCCAAGATGTAGAATCTCTCACAGTTCACAACTATCATGAACAAGCATTACTTTAGGGAAACAAACCCTCCCCATCCCCAGGTACCAAATGTTAGACATCTGAGTTAACTGAAAAATTCCTCACAATTCCACAACAAAGTCAGAACAAAGACTATGACGTGATTCCTACTTCACAGGAAGTAGTTTGACATCACCTGTTGATGGAAAGCAGAGAATAAATATTTTGTTTTCCTTTGTTGGCGGCCTTTGCTTTTGCTTTATTAAACTGCCTTTATCTTGGCACATGAGGTTTTTTTCCATTTTATTTTCTCCTCTGCATTGTCCTGCAGAGGAGGGGAGTGATAGAGTTGCTTAGTGGGCACCTGGTGGCTAGCCAAGGTCAAACCACCACAGTGTTGTAAGAAAAGAACCTCACAGACTAATCGAGTGGAAATAAAAGAATTCATAGTCTGCCAAAAGATGAATAAGGCTAGAGAGGGAAAACATTTTGGTCTTAGAAACAGAAAGAAATATATAATGACATAAAACGTATGAAAAGTTGTACACTTCATGGAAAAAGAGCAACAAACCTAAAGGTTCATATGCTCTAAAGATATAAAAATCCTGATGTTAGCAATTATAAGATGAACTGGAAACAAAAGTCCCTTTTTTCTAGGTTACCAACAGTCTTTTTGAGCCTGTCACTATGCTTTTTAGTATATACTCTCCTGTTAATAGTGTCTGCATGAATGAATATGTAGTATGAAAAAAAAAAAAGGAAAGTAGTAGGTCCTGAACTTATTGTGTGTTTCCAAATCTTAGTTTTTGTGGATTTCAGAATTTTGGTCAGATATGTATCTTCTGCCTGGGGGAGATGAGAGGATAAGGATCTTCTCCCTGAAGGGGATGAGAGGAAAGATGTCGCTGCTGAGATGGGTCACGATACATATACACACTGACAACTTCAGGCAAAGAGCTCATCTTTAATACCACACAGCATCTTTTATCGTTTCTTAGCTGTTTACATAGTTTTAAAGCACAACAAGCTTAATTCAACCAATCACCACACACCACTAGGTGAACACATGATAATCCCGCAGCATGTTTTCTTACTTCTAATTCAGCTATGCCTCTTTCCCACGGTCTTTCTCTAGCAAAAGTAACAGGCCTGAACCATGATTTTACAAAGGCAACAAGGCCTTCATTTTATAAGGTTTTACCTAAATGCCAGAGAAAGACACCAACCCAAGAATTACATAGGTTGGAACTAACCACCCGAACAGAGAAGCAGTGTGGGACATTTACAACCCATCTTGTATTTTTGCTGCGGTGTGATGTCCCCGAGACAATAGGGATGGATAAGCTCTGTCTGCTTCCCCAAAACATTCTCTCTGCAGGTAAATGCACAGGTTACAAAGGCTCTTATGATGTCTGGTTCTTGTGCATAATCGTATTGCTTTATCAGGGCATTACAGGGCATTATCTCAGTGAAGAAGTCAAAGCTAAAATATTGATCTCCTGAGATCCAGCGACCTGTCACTGGTAATCTTTGAATCGTTTTTAATCAAACCAATATCAGCAGCGTGAAGCAGCTCTGTAGTGTTACTGGAGGTCTATTGCACTCTCTGTCTTCTTTGCACTCACAGCTTCCACTGACTGTAACTACTGAAGGCACATCTGTGGCTTGGCAGCCCAGTGCTTAAACTATTCTGTCTCCGCTCTTGATCTCAGCAAGCTCCAGACAACACCTGTGGCTTATTTCCTAAAAATGGATTTATTTACTTCAACTCTGGATGTTATTTGGGTTCTTGACATTATAGCAGCTCTCACCTAGCTCCCCATAGAGCCCAACAGTAACTGGATGCCCAATTAGTTATCACCTTACTGGATACATACTTTGAAGAAGGCAAGCAATGATTGTTAAGGGATGTATTGATTCCATTTTGTGATTTGGATTCCCTTGCATTTGAGCTAAAATAGTGTTTATTAAAAGGTGCTTGATTATTAGCTCTACAAAAGACTAGCAAGTTACACTGACTTGAAATAAAAGTTATTCAGTAGTCTTGAATACACTGAAAAAGAATAGGGAAGTAATCATGCTGTGTAGTTTCTGTATATGCAAATTTGAAAGAGTTTGTCTTTTTTCATCTAGGATTTCCAATACACTTTCAAAGAAGGATTTGCATAATGTTATATGCAATGACTAAACTTTCCACAGTGGGAATGTCTGCACTCACGTTGCTTTTAGCAACATTCCGTCACTTTTTTTTTGGTGGGTGATTGAATTAGAGTTAGGTCAGTGAAAGAAAGAAGTGGAGAAGTGGATTATCTTGCTGGTATAGCAAGAGCTATACAAAGTATAAGCATATATAAAGCTTTTTCCACCTTCATTCAAAGATCTATTTGGGGTTCAGTAGCTTTTATTACAAATCAGATCTTTATTTTGCTTAAAATTGCACAGTAATACTACAGTCTGCTCAGCTATAGATGATGTCTGTATTGGTAATCTAGAGCAGGAAGACTCCACAACTGTTAACCTATTTCCTTCCCTGAAATATGCTGTATATATTATATACAATTATTTAAACTAATCTAGTACAAATTGAGATTAGCTGGCATTGATTTACAAATAAGAAGAGAAATCACACTCATGGTACGCTCTTGTGTTTGTGGGATAAAGCCTTCCTTCTGAACAAGAAAACAGGTTCTTATTATTAAACAGTTTCTCTTGTGGATAGAAAATTACTCACTGCAGAACACCATCACAGCTGTGAGTCTATCTGCAGTTGGATAGAAGTCTGCTCTGCCAGATAAATGTCAAGGCCTGAATAGCCCTTTTGTGTCAAAACCCCTTCTGGGTGGAATATGGAACAGATTTTGAACAGGAAAGGAAAGTCTTTCAGGCCAGATGGTTAATCTGATGGAGTCGTATTCCGACAGAAGGAAAGAGTAGTATTGTGTAGTTTAGCAGTTATGTCAGGGAGAGAAGAAAGCCCTTCTGCTAAGTTAATGGAGATCCATGATTGTGCTGGACTCTAGGGTAATATGACAGTTCCTAATAATACATAATGGGAAACAGCTAATATGGTATGATAAAGTTTTCTTGCTGTTTTACTGTTTCAGCACTTCCTCAATGACAATGGCTGAGAACCATATTCTGGCAAACAATTCCTTATTATTTGAAGTGTGTATTTCTATCTCCATATATGTGATCTGGGCTTGGTTGTCTTAATCTGTTCTCATAATTTTTGTAAGATGCATCTCACTCATATGAAATTCTGGAGAGGGGTTTCCACTAGATTGTAGACCTAGAAAGGCTTTATTCATTCTATGGAAAAGATTGTAACTGAGATTACCAGCTCCTATTATAGTGTGTCTAACTTGTCATCAAATGAAATAATTTTTAATACTGGATTGAGGATCAACAACTTATTAAAGAAGAGCAAAAGCCTGTTATAAAGGCTGGTTTAGGATTTTAGTTAAAAGGGCTAAGAAAGCCAGAACATCTTGGGCAAGGAGGCAGTGAAAGGCAGCAACATGCTGAGATCCTCATTTCCTGCTATCTGGGCCTCTCAGAAAGGCTGATGCACTTGCTGATAAGACACCTGTGGTTTCTGAGAGGCAGTGTCTTTTGGTCTTCACTGATATTACTCTTTGACCTCTTTGATGTCCAAGTTAAGAAAGAAAAGTGCAGGCTGGCATGCTGCCTCAAAAGATTGCAAACTTTCTCATCAAAGAGTGATCCCTGAGAAAGCAGGACCTAGTTTTTATGTTTGTGTTTTATTGGTACAGAAAATGAATGTAAATCTGAAAATAAAATGCATGAATAACAGGTTTCATTACAGCATCATAAAAGAACATTGATGAGAGAGTTCAGTGGATTGTATTTGGAATATGTCTGTGGTGAGCACTCAGGAAAGGAATTTATTTACAGAATATTTAGGCAGTTTATGGAAGTTCTAATTAACCTCTTCATCTGTAAATATGATCTATGGTTTTGAAGTCTGAAGTAATTTGAGAATACCGTATAATATTAGTATGGTACCACTCATTAAAAAAGTAATCTTAGTGTCTCCTTTCATTGTCTTACATCTAACGTGCAAGTCATATTCTTTTGACATGTGATGTGAATTGTTGGAATGAGAATTGAGTAAGAAACAGAGATGAAGGAACAGAAGATTTTTAGTATATGGATACAATTTAAAAATAGAAATAGACAAGATGTTAAGAAACCTGGAAATGTAGACATCAGATTTTTCAAAAGCACCTCAGAGTTAATTCTGTGAGTATGTACTTATTAACAGAAGTAAGATAGTAAATTTTAACTCTTCTTTCAGATCATATTTCAAAGTTATCAAAGCAATTAAAATAAACAAGTTTTTTATTTTTCACATCTGATAGACACAGAGATTACCTAATAGATTGCCCCATAGGTTACTAATTCATAAAGCTAGTTGCAGAATCATGGGAGGACTCTGGTGGGAAAGGACCTCAGGTGATTTCTAGTCCAATTTCTGGCACAAAGCAGGATCAGCTATGGGATCAGACCAAGTAAGTCACAACTTTAGCTAGGTGCTGGAAACCTTCAGTGATGAAGAGTGCACAAGCTCTCTGAGAACAACCTGCTACACTACTTGGTACATGGAAAAAACATTTTTACTTAAATCCAGTGGGAATCTGTTTAATTTTCAACTTATGCCTGCTACCTATCTGTCCACCATGCACAACTGAGAAGATCCTAGTATATCTTCATTGAGATCTTCCTGATGACCTCCTCTTATATGCTGGTGAACTGGCATTAGGTTCTCCTGAAGCCACTTCTCCAGGCTCGGGAAACCCCATTTCTCCAGCCTTTGTTAATGAGGGAAGTGCCCCAGCCCCCTCCACTGTCTGGCAGCCCACAACAGTGAGTTGAAAACTCACTCCATTTTACTAAAGTCTGTCTGGCACTGGGTGGATCAAAACCAGATGCACTATTTAGATGTGCTCTCATGAGTGCTGAGTTCAGGTGGATGGCCCCTTCCCTCTATCTGTGGGCTGACAGACTGTTAATACAGCTCTGGGGTGCTGTTGACTTTCCTTGCCCAGTGCGCTGTTTGCCACCACGACTGGGGCATTTCTGCAGATTTATGCTGCAGACAGGCAGTCAGATCCCTGCCTGTATTACTGCAGGGGGTCCTTCCTTCCCAGCTGCAGGACTCGGCATTTGCCTTGCTGAGTTTTGTCAGGTTCCTGTTGTGCGGTTCCTCCAGCCTGTCTGGGTCACTCTAAATGGCAGCCTGCCTTCTGCTATGTTAAATGTGTTCCCCAAATCTAATGTCATCTGCAAAGTTGATGGGATCACAGTCCACTGCCTGCTCCAGATCACTGATAATGGTATTAAACATGACCCATCTCCTTTTCTATCCATCCAGACTCTGATGTCCTAACATGATTATGAGAATGCTATGTGAGACAGTCTTGCTACAGACAAAGTAAATGACAACCACTCCTCTGTCCTCATTTACAAGTGCTCTGTGAGTTCACAAGGCTATATGGATTTTTCTTCAGTCAAACTCTCTAGAATGACCATTTACAGAAATTTTTACACTGATCAGGAAAAATTACTCAGAGACCAAATCAGAGTTATTAAACACCTAAAATTATATGCAATCTGCTCACATTACACTGTTGATCATAACTGTGATCATGATCCCTTTCAGTAGAAAGATGCTCTCCGATGTGATAAACACTGCTTTTGTGACTTGTCTTACAGACATATGCTTTGGATCTTACAATGGACTTGTCACAATAAAGTTTGTATCAAATATGAAAGAGAGAAAAATCCAGATATCCTAATTTCTGGCATTAGTTAGGGCTCATCTGTGCTGCAACAGGATGGACTGTAGGTGTATGCAAAGTGGTTACTCAAAGGAGGTGTGTGAGAAGCTGTTACTCACAGGGGCGCTTCAGTGAATCGAATGTCCTCACACATTTATAAGATTGTGCAAGATGCTTTCATCATCTCAAATGCACACTGGCAGTTTATTATTTTCTTTTAGCTGTGCAGGTTTCAGAGTAGCCCTGATGAAACATGCTATTATATCTATGGAACAGTATCAATAAGGTGGATTTGCTATAGATTTAACACATAATTGTGGTTTTAAAAACAGAATAATGGGAGACTGGCATCCTTTCTAGAGCATAATAATTATATTATTATGGCTTATAATTGAGTCAATATTGCTTCTAGAACCCATTATATGAAGTCCACAACCTTTCATCATGATCCTCAAAGAGGAAAAAATGCAATATATCTAATACAATTATCATTAAAAATTCTTGAAGTACTGCTTGGTTTACGAGGTATAAGGTTATGGTACAATGAGAGCCTTGGGGAACTCGAGATAATAATGTGGTCAAAACTATTCTGATTGTGAATAAGCTGTTAATTTGTTATCATAAGTTAGTTTATTCAATACTTCAGCATTTGTTTAATGAGCTGTCTAAATTAGAATGGTACCAACAGGAAAATATTAATAAATCCTATGTACAGAAAGGATTTTACACCATTATTCTTTCCTCTTCTGTGTAAGGGCTTTTATTTTCTCATATGAATTTCTCTTGCTACACAATTCTTTCAAAAACAAGACATGAATGGTACTTAAATCACAAATGGCAACAGAACATTGAGTTTTATGCATTTATATGACAGGGTCCTTGCTGTGTTTTCGTATTGAGGATTTTGACATTAACTGAATCAAGTATATCGGCACAGTGGCTATGGTTTTGCTGTCAAAATGCAGCTTTAGAACTGTATAAAAATGTAGGAAACCAGCAGCATCCTTTCAGAAACCTTGTCCATATTTACTTCTATCCAGACAGAGAAAGCAGAAAGTTTGCCAGATTCTGACAGATGCGGACATGGAATTTGCCACACAGATTCAGAATGGAGGTCTATTAACCTGTTCCTGACAGCGGACAGTACCACCTGTTTAAAAAAATTTGAGAGAAAACAAAAGATGACAGTGGTTTTTGGAAGAAATATTCTTTCCCTAATAGTCTCGCACTTCTTCCTATCCCAGCAAACAGACTGGTCCATAGAGGCTGAGCTGCAGCTACAGTATCCAGATGACAGGGGGAAGGCTTATGTATGAGCTTTAAAAGGTTAGAGGGAGCCTGTGATCTTTGAGAAGATCCTACAGCTGAAATCTAACTTGTAACTACAGCTGTAAAAGGTTGGACATTTTGATGAAGGATACTTTGAGCTCTGGTGTATGAGAACATGTCTAACAAAATTCCTGATTAGGCTTTTATTCTACTGTAACTGATATAATTATTATAATGTTTTTACAGGTTTGATCTTCCTCTGAAACCTGGCTGTTTTATTAGCATCAGCAATAACTTGCAGTAGGAGACTCCATAGTTTAATTGCTGTTGGGTGAAAAGGTTTTTCTGTTACTAGATTGATGTTTCAGCCTTTCAATTTTGTACAATTCCCTTGTGCTCTTCTCTCATGAAAAAAGGGTACTTAGCAAAACCCCATCTAATTTCTCTGAACTACATTTAGTCATTTTTCTGCTTGTCATTTCTGGAGGAAAAATGTTTCAATTTTTATTTTTTTCCTAGCTTCTTCAGCTGAGTTTCACTTTACACAACCTCTCTATTGATTTTTTTTCCTTGAGTTGTGATGACCAGAGAAATTATTATGGTAATTGTCTTTGACTTTTATTGGTTAAAAACCCCCAAGTGCTATGTACTGTTGTGAATAAACAAGGTGATTGAAGAGGCTTCCTTGCATGATTCCAGATGTAAATCTTGGAGAGTAAATCTGAGATTACAGGAAAAGACAGCAGTTTTGTCCTGGATTTGCTAAGCCCATCCATCAGTGATCAGGATTTCCTACTGTCCACATGCACCAATTTCGGATCACATAAAGATACTAAGATTTTCAGGTGTCAATGCCTTTGTAAACTTTGGCAGAACTTGTGAGATGTTGGTATAAAAATGTCGATAACAAAACATGGTATCATCAGACGAAAGACACGTATTTTTATTCTTTTAACTTTTGAATACACCGACTTGTGCAGTAAATGCTCTCTGAGCACCTGAAAGCAGGCTGCACAACAAACAGATTCATGATGTATGCCACTAGAATTCCACGTGTCTTTCACATGGGAGCAACTTGAGAGGATTAGATTAGTGTGGAAAATTAAATGTGTACTTCTATTTATGACAAAGGAGCCCATTATTTTCCTAGTTAAATTGTTTTATTTCAGAAGATATTTATGTAAGATTTAATGCTTTCCATTGGTACTCTAGTCAATGCCAGTTTCAGCTTTACTGCTTCGTCTTTTCCAGCGTATTCATGTTAGCCTAGTTTTTCTAAGGTTATGCAGTTAATAAAATATTTACAAACAAAAAGGATACAAGACACAGAAAAGTCATATTAATCCATTGTATATTAGCATTATTGGTGCAGAGTCGAAATACTTAAATTTTTATAACTTTGAAATCTAGTTAAGCACTGAAACCTGAGTTTTATTAAGACTGATTTATGCATATGTTTATATCCATAAAATAGGTTTATCATAACATAAATGATGGAAAAGTGACATACATCCCTCATTAGTCACAGTTTTATTTTATATAGTAACACGGGATGTATCTGCTACAGTTTTCCTGCATGTCTTTTTCTTGCTGGGATAGAACACATCTCTGAATCTTTTTCAAGGCTCGTTATATTAATATGAATAAGTGATATTTTTCATGGTTAGCATAGCAAAACCTTTTTTTGGGGTTCATCATTCTTTACATAAGCCTATAAACATAAAATATTTAATATTTGTCATTGTAAGGCATCAGATACTTGCTCTACACCTATACCTGTGAATCCCCCGTCCTTTCCGGATAAGCAAAGCGTGCTCTCAATGGCCAAACTGCAAAATTTTGCAAGTACTTAGCAAGCATTATGTGACCCAGGAACCACTGGTCTGTCAGAGAGGGGCAATATTAAGGGTTTAACCATGAGAATGTAGCCATTCCACCTTCAGCCAAAAGTAGCAATATTTTGTTGAAATTTTTGATGGTTCAAGAATTTTGATGGGGAATAAAAGGACACCATCAGACCATGCTACCTCTCGTGCCAAAAAGTTGATATTTGATGCAAATTTCAACTTTTGAGGCAGCATTATACCCGTGAGTTAACCGTCAGTCCTCTTTCTGTCTGTATTGGAATATTGATAGGTAATGCAAGAAAAGTTTGATTTGTGAGAGAGAAATGAATGCTTACATGTGTTGATATTTTTCTGAAAGACTGAAATTCTCAGGGAAAAAAAATTATAGGGAAATTATGCAACACTAAGTGACTCAAGAAATGAGTAACATAGCACAGCACAATTTTTAGTAAAGAACTTTAAAAAATGATTAGGATGAAGATAAACTATCTCAGTGAATTTGCACGAAATGAAGACATAGGTGGAGAGATTTGTTGATGTATTATCTCAAATCAAAAAATACATGCTCTTAGGTACTTCACAGACAGTTTATAATGTTCTGCATCCCATTGCCCCTAATGATGAAGTATGAGACTCTTTAGAGTGCAGGCACACGGGAATGACCATTGATCTAATACTTGTGATAACAGTAATCTTATCACTGTGTGTACCAGATGGAGGCATGCTCAGCAGTTGCAGCAAGGTCAGAAGACTTGGAAGTAAAAATGCTGGGTCAGCAATAATAGTTGTAGTATTCATTATCCTTTTTACAACTTCATTAAGTTCTACATCTGCAGTAATTGCAACATGTAAAGCTCTTGTCTTCATACGAAATTTCTGGTTTCAGTTCAAATATTTTCACTGCATTTTTTGTTATAAAAATATTATTTTGTCAAAAGCAAAAAGATATAGAAGAATTTATATATTTGATTTAATATTTAACTTTTTTTTTTTAGTTTTGTTGTGGGAAGTATTTTCCAAAAAGAGAGTTCTTCCACGTAATGTTTCTGACTGATACTGAGATACTTATTTTGACACTACATGAAATATTTTACTACATAATTATTTCATTGTGATTTTTTGAACATTCTATACCTCCATATCAGAGTTTTGATTCCAGAAGCAGTAATGCTCATAGTTTGGGCTAAATGTATTTTTGAACATTCAAGTGATAAAAATGCCATGATTTTTCCAGATATATTGTTATTCTAAACACTGTAGACCATTCTAGGCATTACATGACTATTAAAACACTTTGGAAATGGTGAGTTACTGTACTTTCATCAGTCTTTAATTACACATAGTATTCGCAATAAATTTCACATTAAAAAAATGAAAACAAAAATTTGTGGTGATTTATGCTGCTTAGCTCAGGAAGAGATTATTATCTCATATATAGGATTTTGCCTCTGAGAAGCATTTGATAGTGCACAAATACACAGTGAACTGAATAACTTTAAGCTTGTCAAGCCAAGATTAACTAACTTCAGTTTGATTCATTAAGATCTTTGTGTGCTCCTACCTGAGTCTAGGAATATGCCAAGACTAGGCCACAGGGAAGGAAACTTGCATAGTAATTAAGTGAAAATTTATTTTCCTTCTCCGAAAATTGCATTTACCTATTTCTATTATATTACCCTCTGAATTTATTTTCTAGGCTTTTAATATTTTCAAGGGCTTGCTTCTTATTTGCTTATGAGACAAGAATTTTGATGAATTAGCTGCTACAAAAGCACTGTGTTTGGAATTGTTCATTACAGACAAAAAAGGGAATTCTCTTTATTCAGTACAGTAAGCATCCTCAGTAAAGCAATGGTGTGTACAGAAGAATTATAATGGGATGACACCTACATCCAATTTTGTCTGGCATCTTTATAGCAATGTGCCACTTGTCACATCTCTTTGATCATGCAGACCTATGTGTGTATCAACACCACTGATGAACACAAAAGGCTTCAAATTTAAGAATAATTTGTCTTCACCGTCAGGCTCACTTCACTATAGGGATGTTGCAGTAAAGATTTGAATTGTAGTAGGAATGAAGTGAGAAAAAGACTAGTACACAGGATTTTGTGCTGGAAACAATATTTCAGAAACTTTGAATTTGCATTGTTGCCCTCCTGCCTCTTCACTCTAAATGTAACTCAAATTTTCAAAACTGATGTTGGCTCTGGATATCCAGGATTTTAAAGGTACAGAAGATACTATTTTCAAACATGCACAACTGGACTCCATGAGAATGCCATTTATAGACATTTTCAGTTCCAGAGTGCTTGAAAAATCTTCCTTGAATTAGGCATATAACTGAGCAAAGGAGAATGCAAATAACTCTTACAGGCACAATGAGCAGCTTCTATTTTCCTGTGTCCCTGTGTGACAGTATCACTGGGATGATCCAATGTTCCAACTGAAACATAAGCACCAATTCTGCATCCTGTCATATATAAGATTATTTTTATTCTTCTGTATTATGAATTTTTTTCTTAATATGAGCTGACATATTTATAAAGGGAAACAGCCCTCTGGATAAGCTAACAGCTACCAGGGAAGGTGAATGTGAGTGTCCGTAGCCAAGTCCCTTCCCTCAAGCCTCTTATCTTGCCAAAACCAAGACAGCCCAAATATGAGAGCATCCTGATTTGCCCTTCAAGATGCTTTTAAAACCTTTAGTCTTTTTATACCGACTTCAGAATATTTCTTACATTATCACTGAGTTTAAAGCCACTGCTTAGGATTTGTACAAAAGAACATTGCAACTCGTTTTTGTCATCCTGCCACACAGCTGAGTTCATGAGCCCAAGTTAAATGCCAGGGCTCTCCACATGAGGGGGCCTAGGTGCCTAAGAGTGAAACTGGCATTTGCTAGCAAGTGTTAACTAGTCACTAGAAAATGCTGAAGTGCTAAAGCATGACCTTATCTCAGTCATGCAAATATTTAGGAGTATACTTTGTGATCAGTTAAACTCACAGCTGCCAAACCTATCCTACATCTCAGTTTCAAAACCAGGTCAGACACTTATTTTAAAAGGAAGACCCAAAGGTGAAGAAGAAATACGTTTACGTTCTTCAGCTGATATTTTACTGAGGAACCAGACCAAGTAGAGAATTGTAGGTTCAAATGCTTATGTATCCCCTGTATTGGAATGAGGGATAGACACAAGTAATTTCTCTCTGCTTTCCTTTCCTAAGACGTAAAATTACGTGTCTAGATTGCCACCCCTGTCCTCATCCCGCTGAATCATTCCACAGATGATGAGGACAGTGAGTTTAAGAATAGACTAAAAATAGAGCTTTCATATGTGGAAAAGAAAAATAATTCTCTATGGGTATTTCAGACAGTCATGTAAGCTGTTGATTATTGTCTAATTACAGAAAAAGATGGGTGAGGAAGTAGTCAGCCTAGATCACGTTTGATGTACTAAAATTATTCCTGAACTGCAGGTTTGTGTTCCACACCAAGACTTGAAGTGCACTGTTGAAGCCTGGATTCTGATTTCATAATCTCCTTGTTGCAGCTGCCACTCAGTCTTTCAAATCACATACATCTTTGATGTCAGACCATTGTTCCATTAAGGTGCAGCTCACTGCTTTTTTCAACTCAATCTCTTTTAATCTCGCAAATCAAATAAAGCTCAGTAATGCAGATAATATGTCAAAAATGTCCTTACCTCATTGACATTCCCAGTGGAAGCCTGCTTTTGAAATAATTTCTCAGCTAAGTTCAGACATGTTCTGTAAACCATGAAACATCATTGGGAAGTGCTTAGTGCACATCAATAAAAGGCAAAAGATGGCCAACAGGTATCATAATAATAGTTAACTGCCGGGTTTTTTTGCAGTAGAATGTGTGGAAAAATAAAATCAGATTTCATGTGCCTGCTATTATTGCTAAATATCACTTCTTTATAAAAATAATACCAGATTGTATTTCTAGTGATATATGAGTGGACAGAATAATAGTTGACTAAACTTGCTTGGAAAGTTTTGATACTACAAGTAAATGGTTGTTGCAGGTCTTTAAGCAATGCAGCCTGTTACGGGATTTATACTTGCTGGTAAATATTTCTGTTGGTAGTTTGAAGACTTAAACAAGCTTTCACCTTGATGTAACATCGTATGCATATCTGAGGTGCCAGCATTTTTTTCTAATGTGCTTCTGTAAAGCAAGACTTAGATAGGAGGGATGTAACAGTCTCTAACTCGTATAAAGGTGTCTGAGCTTAGTGGACCAGGAAGACAGCGAAGACTTGGGAACTCTGCTGCTGAATGGTATTGAAATGAGCCTCTGATTGCGTTTGCGCTGTGAAATATTCACAACATGTTTACATATTTAAAATGACATACTGAATATAGAAAGGGAATATATAAAAATCATGTAAAAAGTGACAGCTAGATTATATTCCTAATACAGTTTTGTTCCTTTATCAGTGGAGGAAAGGTAGATTTGACAGGTACAAGTTTTACAGCACCTAATCCAGATGCAAAGCCAGTGTCAGTTGAATACAGATGTCACAAAACCACAGAACAGAGAACGGCTGAGGCTGGATGGATATCTGAAAGTCATTTATCCCAAGCCCTCAATCAAGCATGGCCAGCTATAGCCAGTTTTCCGGGACTGTATTCAGATATCTTTTGAGTACCTCCAATGACTGAGACTCCAAAACCTCTCTGCGCAGCCTGTGTCAGTGCTTGGTTACCTTCAAAGTAAACAGTGATTTCTGACTTTCAGATGTAAAATGATCAGATTTGTGCTGAATTTTCTGTCCCAAGCTCTCCTTCTGCACAAGGCGTGATGATGCTGGAAGTCTCAGCTGAATCCTTATCATGATATGCAAGTTTTCATAGCCTTTCTGATCAAAAGACTGTCCTTCTTCTTTGGGACTGAAATACATTTATGTTTTATTCTTTAAAAATGTAAGGACAACAGGAAGAAAATAGGTCGTGAACTATAAGAGTAGAGAAATCAAGACTCAACCATTTAAATCTTCTTGATAGTACAGAGTTATTAAGAATAGTATATTCTTTAGTGTTTAGTCTTGCCTAATATGTTGCTGTTTTCAGCATGCAGACTTCTGTCATTTGTGCAAGGAAAAATCATCTCCTTGAAACTAGCTATGATTTTCAAGGAATCAAATTAGTTTACCTATAAGCCTTACTACCTGAAATTCTTTTGATTTTTTTTTTGTTTGATGTAGCTGAATGGTTTCCACACAGTTCCTGTTATATGTGCTGATCTTGCTGTAAGCTCCTTTTGGTTCATCAAAATTACTGCCCAGTAAAAGCACACTCTGATGCACAAGTGACAAGTGGTGGAATGCTCACCCTGGAAAATGTATCTTTAAATTTCTTTCTATATATACACTTTCTGAAGGATGGAATAGTATTTTCCTGTAGCAAAGAAATTCAAGGAGACATGGTGTTTTTATTTTATTCAGTTATTTTTTAAAATCAGCTTGAAATGATAAATATATGCTCAGTGTCCAGTGATCCATCATCCAGTGGCACATACTGCAGTAAAATGTACTTCCAAGAGGGACATGGAAGAACAAAAGCAGGAGCGAGAGGAGGCTCAGCTCCGTGGTAGTAAATCACTTGTAAGTTGTCTCTGGTGGTTTTGAAGATCTGGCAGTGCGGATATAAATGTGCCATGCAAAATCTTTTCTTGTGGTTTGCCATAAAAATTTCAGCCATACTATTTGTTATATTTGTGCTGTGAAGCCGTGCAGATATACTAGCATATTGTATTTCAGGCATTAGTAATGAATTGAGATACAGTTGGCATAAAAGCACCAGATCTCTTTTTGGAAATCACAGTAATTGAAAAAAAGTCAAATTTTTAATTTCAGATGGGCCTATAGACAGAAAATCAGATTTTTAACCACTGTCCAGTCCTTTCCTGCTTGATATTGTTTTAGGGTGTATTTACCATAAAAATGAAGTTTAAAGTGGCTATAGACTATAGATTAGGCAAAGCAGTTAGACTTAGCAGGGAGCAGAGGTCACTACGGAAGCATTTATCTTCATTAATAGTCATTAAAAAGCTTAAAAAACTTAGGGTTTTTTAAGGTACTTATGACCAGCTGAATGGTGTTAACCAGACCATGGTGCATGTTGGTATAGTTCTAACTTTTATTTAAAGTATTTATACCTATTTTTTTTTCCCTAACTGTATTTAGATCCTAATTATTAATTTTGTTCATTTAAGTTCAAAAATCATAATTTTACTCTCCTTTTGGTTACAAAAATAAGACCTTTTTCTCTTATGCCAGTATTAATAACTAACTGATTTGATTTAGAACAAACCCAATCCCGTTTCAAAACTAAAAATGAATTATTCATAAAACCAGCACTTAAAATTGTGAATATATTTATAAAAAGTTCCTCTTCTGACAAGAGAGTGGCCTTGTATGAAAAAAGATTTGCTGCCCATGTAGGAAACATAAAAATTATTATTTGATACATCTCAGAAAATACTGCAAGAAACAGCTGTTTTCCAGTAGCACTTCTGTTCTGACTGTACTACATTCTCTTTTATGTACATTTGCTGCAAGAAAGAGGTTGAACTGAATTGGTACTATAAATATTGCAGAAGCAGAATTTCAATGTATATGAACTGGCATATAATTAATTCAGATTTGTGAATTTATATAAGTGGACAGTCACAAGTGAGGAATTCTTTTGTAATTTTGAATATATCAGACTTTATACTGAAGAAAAATAATGTTAATGAAGTAAATTTTATACAGAGTCTGGGCTCTGGAGATTTTTAAGCAGAAAATATATTAGTACTCAAATTTATTATTGAGAACTTTCTGTTTCAGTTTCTGATGATCAGACAGTACTTGAAGATTAAAAGAAAGATAGTGAAATCAGAAAGCATTCTTGGAACACTTCTTCAGGAGCATTAACCTAATCTGTAAAAGTCTGAAGAGCTTTCTAGCAAATTTCTGATCTACTGTCTTGATTAAGAACGAAGTCTTAAAGTTAAAAAAAAGGGCCAAGTAAATTTTTAAGTATTGCAAATGAAGCTTGAATGTATACAGATATTGAAGGTTTTTTCACATCCTGATAAGGAATACCAATCACTGTACAAGGATGGAGTATAATTTGCCAACTACCTTAATACTGCATCAATAAAGAGATACAGATGTTAATAGTCAGGATAGTAGCTGGAGATATATTTTTTCTAATTAAAACAGAAAAGAATTTATCTTTACTTTGTCATAAAATCATCAAGAGTATAGCATTGCATTGTGGGATTTTAATTTTGGTATATTTATGTTGAAAGTAAATACTAACACAGCTTGGAATATAGTTTATTATGTGCAACAATTTTGTTTCATGCTTATTGTGTGCTTAAGAAGCCAGATTTGTGATAAAGCTAAGTGTGGAATGATGATGATTCTGAAGGTAGGCCAGAAATTTCTTGTTATGTTTTAAGTTAGTTTCTTTCCAGTTTTTGTGAATCTTGGGATTTGTGATATGCATTGGAAAGTGAATGCTAAAGAAAATAATTGGTTGATTGTACATGATACTGATAACATTACTGTCATCAGTAGATAGAGGTGATGTTCTATTAATGAAATGAAAGATATATACTTTTTGGAAATAGAATTTAGGATTACTGCTGAATAACAACTTGAAGGACTCCAAATATTAAAGCCATTCATTCTTCCCTGAGTTTGTGTAGTATCTGCCTCAGCAATGAACACTGGGTCTTCCTGGTGCACTATGGAAAGAGAATAATTAAAAACATGTCAGCTATTAAAAACAACTGAAGAAAATGAGATGTGGTACGAGCAGGTGCAATTGCTATGACTTCCATGCAAATTCATCCAATTATATCAAAGGTTATTGATGATTTATGAATCCAGTTTTGCTTCAGTTTCATTTGTTAGGCTTTGACTGAGTAGATTTCTCTTATTTTCATCCAGGGTTTGTTTTGTCATGTGTACCAGTTTTCACAAAGGCTGATTCTCCTAGAGGGTATTTTGTTGAGGGATCTATTTAGTGAAATTCATGTTGCAATTTCTAGGAAAATAAACATGGGCAAATAAATCATATTCTTTCCTGTACTTTATAAATTTTACTTGAGATACCTCCAGACAGTGTGACTGAGTTTATGGAAACAGATACTGGTCTTTTTAGTGCTCACTGAGAACAAAGGAGAAGCCCAGAGAGAGCTGGAGATACTGTAGAGAACATTTCTTTTCTGCCCTCAATACTGGTGTGCTTTCATAATGCCTTTGTGCAATTAGCTCCTAGAGGACTGTGCCCAACAGACGAAGCCTGACCCTGAGAACACGATGTCACTGCATCCAGTTCAAATCTTTTTGATACATATACCTCTGGGGAGTGAGTATGGCTGTGTTGAGAGCTAGTATTTCAAGGAGGCCATACAAAAGTTGCTTTCAGTTGAGATGCTGTAACTCATTAGCAATAGATTTCAAGGCCAGAAGGAGCTGTCATGGTCATTGCAGTCTATGCCACACCAGAAAGACAATTTTGCCTGGTATTCTCCCTAAGTTGAAGGAGCATGTTGAAGTACAGCACACATTTTAGGAGCATGTTTTATCTTAATTTCAGTGTTTCTAATGATGGAAAAATCCTTTCCTTTGGCAGATTTTTCTGGTGGTGAATTGCTTCCATTTCTAAAACTCTGCCCAACTCTTCTTAAATTTGAATTTTTACAATTGTTTTTACCATTGGGTCAGTTCTTCTGTTTCACCCAACCATGACCATTACATCTGTGCTTCTCAGAACATATCTCACTATCTTCAAAGTTTATTCTTCTTAGGCAATTGTCATGTAATATACAAACAAGACTTGGGTGTGTGGAATGGTCTGTTTTTTTATTTAGTTTGTCTAGGACACTTTCCTGAGAGCGGTTACTACTTACGTAAGTGGTGACTGTCAGCCTAATCGGCTGAATTTATAAAGTCTCCGTAAGTTTCTGATTAAACCTGGGGAATTCCCAGTATTCCAACCCTGTCTTTCATGGGTGGTTATTTAGTGGCATTGGTTAGCTCTGTTTTTGCTTCCATTGTGAATATTAATTAAATGGCATTTGCAAATGGCTTTGATACTTGTCCTAGGTATTGATGAACTAAATTTATTTCACTGAAAAGAAAATGGCTGGAACATTTTATGATAATCGATGTAAAGATTACAATATGTTCTCTGAATAACTTGTGAAGAATTTAATGAATCTGATTACCTACCTGGAATTTATGCAAGAAGTGCTGATAGTGATTTGTTCACAGTGTCTCTTCTTATTTATAGAAGAAACAACTTGAGTGTAGAGAGACATATCACTAGAACCTCTATAATTACTAGAGATTTTGGGTAGCTGGCAGCAAGTCTTGCACATATATATTCAAAGGTTATATTTGGCCACAGGGCTGAGTTGTAACGGATGGCAGAAAATTTAATATTATCAGTGTGATGAAGGTTGTATGTAGAATTTGAATTAACTCAAATTCACCCCTGAAAAAACAAAAAAAAATTAAAAAACAGCAGAATTCGAAATGTGGAATGTTTCATAAGCTTCCGCAACCATCTTTGAGGTCAAATTAAAGACATTGTGGTTCATATCAGGTCTGAACTTTGTATATTTTGGATTTGCTTCTTATCTAATTCATAGCTTTGGTGTATTGAGTAACTTTTATTGTAAAATAAAGATTGTTTTTTGTCTTATTATAAGTTCAGCAGATTTTGGAATTATTATGTGATTGTAGTAATTTTTCTAGCCTTAAATTGTTTTGTGATACAGTGCAGCTCTGGCCAAAATGGATATAATGAAACTTTACTAGATGTTACATGTAGCTACTCCTATGCAGATAGTGCACTATGCATTTGATAAAATAATGCTGTGAAAATCTTGTGTGTTGTTGTAATTCAATTTATTAAAAGTCCCGGCTATAAGTCTATAATTTTATATATTTAAGTAGAAAATTTATTCTGTGAAAACTGGTATTTTGTCATTCTTTAAAAAGGGAAGATAGGCAGTTGCAAGAAAGAGGAAGTACATCCTCTAAGGCAACTCTATTTTGGCCAACTTCTTACATGTCCTGGATTCAAATTTTCCTTTCACATTTCTGAAATTTTGGCTCAGCATTTTTTCAAATAAAATTCTCATAGGAAATGAATTAAATATTATGTAGAGCTCACTGGGTGCTTTTAACCTGAGTTTTCTTCCTCATAAAAGCAGGTTTCATCCAATCAATTAAAAATAGAAGAAGTTAAGTTTCAATAGAATTCTATAAGGTTTTTTTTCTTAATCTAAAACGTTTTCTTGTCCAAAATAATTACTTGTTTTCAAGGAGTACCTACACTACAAAAATTACTTCAGAGCTGGCTTATCCTTAAGTATACAAATATTACAAGGGGATTTAATATTCTTATGAAAGGATTGGCTGAATTTAATCCATTCAGAACAACTGATGGTGAAGCAGGGAGTTCTGAAAGGATGTACCCTCTGTGGATCCTCTTGAATCCAGCAGACATCTCTGGTGACCACAGTCCTTCTCTGCTGCAATGAATTCCATGGTACTGTGGTCCCCATAACTTCTGGTGAGAAAAAACGGAGACCTGAGAGGCTGACTTTTTTTTCCAGGTTACTTCTCTGTCCTTGTCCAGGACAACTCCTAACTCTTTAAAATCTCATGTTTTAATTTCTTCATCAATGACTCTTTTATTCCTGTAAATCAGTTCTGTAATACTGTAGTTCTAGGGCAGAAGTCATAAAAATCAGATCTTCTGAACGTATTATGAGCAAGTAACCACTGGAATAGAATTGAATGTCATTGTTTCCACTTGAAAAATCTACTGCCTTCTCCAAGGACCTAGAAAATTTCCTGAAAGATGCTAAAGTTCTTTTTAAGTTCAGGTACCTGACAATTAGGACATGCAAACTTTGTAGTAGCCCAAACAATTAATAAATCAGCATGCAAAGACATATTAAAGTAGTGCTAAGATGTATGTAAAATAACAACATCTATGCCCGTAATGGACATAAAAAGTGATGTACAAAGGTGAATTATAGAATATTGATATATATTTCTGAATATTTTGATGTTATGGTATATATAAATATACAGTTTTCTTACGTTTCCACTGCATGTGAGTTTACTAGCTCCTTTCCATCTAAGTATTTTTGTACAAATTCAACTTTCTAATATGTTCTAACAATTACAATTAAGTGTGTGATTAGGTGTGCATGTACTGAGGGCTGTATAATGAGGGATACTCTCGAGACTTTATTGATACTTTTGCTGAAGAATGAAATGATTAATTGTAATGTCAACAAGGCCATCACTGAACAGGGATGAAAAATGACCAGAATGATGCTTGGTGCTTATCTTGCTTTTCCCATTGTTTCCCTAAGAAATCAGCACTCATTAATACGGTTTAGGTAACACTTAATCTGAACTCTTAAGGTATTAATCAAAAAGGAATGTACAAATAAAGGCTTGTTGCAATTAAGGGGCTAGAACTAATGGATTTACCAATGAGTTCAGACATCTATTTTTTGTTCATGAGAGAAAAGAAAAAAATTTGATCACATGTGCTGTGATTTCAGTCCATGAAGTAGAAAGGCACAGATCTTTAAATCATATACAACTGGATCAATATTTGTCTGA
The DNA here is from genome assembly GCA_013397725.1 of Rhagologus leucostigma. Classification (NCBI taxonomy): domain Eukaryota; kingdom Metazoa; phylum Chordata; class Aves; order Passeriformes; genus Rhagologus; species Rhagologus leucostigma. The sequence continues at coordinate 2,379,146 of VZTD01002621.1, forward strand.
CAAGAGAAACACACTTGATACATTATTGATTGGGAAAATAATCTGATGTTGGAAATTCCTGACCACCCTATGAGGTAGCCATGTCAACCCACAGGGACAGGTCTCTCATTCTTCATCATGTTCTCCGTTTCAGCTGTAGAATTTTGTTAATTAGTGAGACTCTGCTTATAATCCAAAGTGAAGTAAGTGCAGGGAGAGCAAAGTTCTTGTCAGTATTTTTCCAGGTTAAACTACAGGCTGCTGAGTAAATCTTTAGCGTAAGACAAATGCAGTTAAACTGTTTAGCAGAATTCTTCAGACTTCTCACGCACCCCTGACAGCAAGTCTTTAGGAAGCATGAAATTCTCCAATAGTCAGGAAGGCAAGAGAGGAAAGAAGCAGAGTGGTATTGTATTTTCCCCCAAAATAGCAGTGCTCAGATTGGCATGGACTCTTGCCCTTGTTCTGCCATTTGCTGTCCTTCACAGGCCTTACTCCTTACAACCTCAGGGTTGGCTTGTGCCCTTTTTGAGATACAGCTGGAAACTTACAGTAAAAAATATTGACCTTTTATATCAATGGCTACATTTCCAAATAATTTCAAGAGGCAATTGAAAGTATGCTCATACTATAAAGTTTTCTAATCCTGCTTTAAAGATTCAGTGATAGATATGTTACCATGTTTTTCAAGAAGTATCAATAATTAATTTACTTTCCAATATTTTTCAAAGCACTGCGCCTAAGGTTTTCTCCTTCTAAGTCTAGTCATTGTACTGTGTTTTCCTTCTGTAGTTCGAAGTGTTCTTTTTCTGCTTATGTTCACAGTCCTGTCACTGCTTCAGTTTTTTGTACAAAATGAATTTATTGAGCTCCTTAAATTGCTTATTCTCGGAACCCACTTCCAGTTCTCAATATTCATTTTTACAATAAATAAATAAGAACTAGGCAGACTGGGATCTGTCTGGCAATATTGGGTATCTTTGGGTTAGAAGGTAATGCAGTTGCTTGAAGTTCAACAAGGTTGTAAAATACTATTACTCTCCTTCCAAGGAGATTGTATGATCAACCTCAATCAAATCCACCTTTATGTAGAGAGAAGTAAGAACTATAAAATCCTCACCAAGACAAAACATCTTTTCTCATTTAAACCCACAGAAAAATGTAAATCAGTTGTCTTTTCCCCAATACTAAGATAACATTTATAATGTATCCCAGGTATAAGAAGTCATGAAATATTTCTCTATTAGATTTGGCAAAGCGTAGTGCAAGAATATGATTTAAATAATGAATGTGTCTTTGAACATAAGCTTTTGGGTTGCTTTCCTAAAATCTGGCAAGTGCTCAGAATATGGGATATCTGCTCTATATACCATTTTAATCATTTGTAAAGCCTAAAGTTGGAAAATGAATTACTCAAATATATATACAGAAAACCAAAATTAAACAGACTGTCTAAGAGATACGATAATCTTTTAAGTATCTGAGTGCAAAACATGTGTTCACCATAATTAGAAACTGTACTAAGCACCAACACTTAGGTGCTGTATTTACACAAGTAACTGTGATCTGCCTGTGAGTATTCTGCACCACTTCAGTATCTGCGATTTCAAAACATCTGAGAATACTTTGTTTTCAATAGTCATTATTATTAAAATGATGAAAGATGCATTCATTATATTAAGATTTTAAAAGATAATGCCAGACAATATGCAAAATCAGGTTGTGAGAAAATGAGAAGTATGTATAGCAGCAATGTATTATAGCATGTTATTAAAGGTAACAAAAAATTAAAAAAATTAGATATAAAGATAATTAATATTAGCATATTGTATTGATGTTATATAGCCACTGAAAAAGAGACTATTCAGAAAATGTAAACATTATTTCTAGGGAATATCCCCTCTAAATTATATATCTCAATTCAGGTTTGTACTGTGTGAAACCTAATTACCTTGTACATTTGCCTAACATACTCATCAATTATCAATCTTGCTCATAAATGCCAGTCTTATTCCTTTCTTTATTGTGAAATTAAATAAAGGACTGAAAGTATTTGACTCCTGCAAATAACAGACATCGTAAATATAAATAGTCTAAGAACACATTTATAATTTAGTATTTTCAATGAGAAGTCTCTCAGATATTATTTGCAGGTAACTATGATGATCTTGCATCCAAGATTAAACTTCTTAAGGTGTTATCTTAAGGAGGTTTTAAATTTGCCTTCTATGTAGTTCATGCAGAAGCCTTTTTTTATAAATACTCCCCCAACTTGTACCCACCTGTCTGGTACCTTTTTTTTGTGTTCTGCTATACCACAAGATTTTTTTGCTCCATGAACATCTTTTAGTAACTGGGGTTTTAATGAATGGTGCTGAAAAAATGCTTGTTTTTGCACATACCTAAACGACCTTAAGTACGGCCCTGGTTCAACAAAGGCCGTACTTAATTTTAAGCACTTGACTAATCTCATGAACTGCATGATGAACTGCTTGAATAAGTGACTTTTGCTGGAGCAGAGTCTAGTGACTAATTGAAAAAATAATGGGTTCAGCTGTTAAACAAAACTGTCTAAATCCTATTGCTAATACATAGTAGGCAGTACTGACTACCAGAATCACTTTTTCTTTACAGAACAATGCAAATCAAGTCAGTTTTACCTTCTGGAACCAGATGCCAGTGAAAGCCGATACTGATGTCAAACGAAACAGTTTGGCCCTTTCGTCACCTGTGGCTGGTGTGTTTTTAGCTCAAGTGTGGGGATGCGCAGTCCAGCTGGTTACCCGGCGAATTACTTCTAACATCAGCTTTCAATGTCTCTCATTTTCCAAGAAGACCTTGTTACAAAGCTGTACAAAACCACATCACCTTAAGCATTTCAAAGAAGACCTCGGTGCTCTGACATCAAAGTAACAGTGTTTCTGGGGGAACAGTGTAAGTTTATTCCTTAATATTCTCATCTGTGGAGCTATACCTGTACGTGCATTTATTTTTATTTTTTTTTGTCCTTGTCTGCCTTTTTGTTTTAACTACAAGTTCCAAGGCTCAGAGATGAAAAGAGAAAGGTCAGGGAAATATCTTATGTAGGCCAATGTCTTGTACCATTTAGCAACTTTCCAGGGAATTGAAAATGTGACGGAAACTATTCTTTATTTTTAATAAAGCATCTAGTGCAAAAATCTATACCTGTCTGGTCTGAATTTCTGTTCAGATATGTTTTTTTTCTTTTATAAATGCCCATATGGATTTTCTTAATGGCTCTGTGGAGCTGCATTATTATATATTTATAATTAATCACAAATTGCTTAAGGAATGATGAATATCTGAATTCTCTCCTGGTCTCACAAGCTGGAAAAAGTATATAAAATATATCAGGCAATACAAATTCTGTTTTAGGAGGTGAAATTGAAAATCTAGTGCTCCCCAAAGCAAGCAGCCACTGTGGATGAATGTTTTTTACTGTGAAGGCTTCAATATTGCCTTATATGATACTTTGCCCTTGTGTTCAAAATTAGCGCTTTTTACTGTGTGAACACTTTTATTTACATTCTTGCTGAGAAGAGCTTTGTCCAACATCTCTCGTGTTTCCAGCGGATTTGATTTAAATCCAAAATTTAATTACAAATTAAGCTGATATATGCTCAAACTTTCTCAGTGATGTCCAGTAAAGGCAAACCTACAATACTACTACTACTACTACTACTACTACTGCTACTACTACTACTAACAATAATAATAATATTCCTAAAATGGCCTAAAAATCATTAAAGTTATAATCATAAACATACCTAAAATCAATTGAACTTGCTCCTTCTTTTAGTTAGACTGCTAACTTCCTTTGTTATATATTTGTTTTATAACCAATTTTAAGTGTCATCTGGTAGTTTCTGTTTCAGCTGTACAATTAAATAGCCCCAGTACATGACAATAACCACCTTTTCATGGTACATGGGAATAACCTATAACCCAGCACCCAATATTATGAGTCAGTTGTGTTACAAAACAGACTCTCCTCCTGTGTGAGTGTTGTGGATCAAACTTTTACAGATATGTGTGGGCCAGTGAATCTAAATCTGTTTTCCAAGGCACTTTTTCTGATCCCACAGCAAAGCTGCTGCATATGAGGTGCTCTCCTACATGCATGAGGTAAAAGGACTGCACAGAGCCCTCACACCTTTGACCCTCTGTCTCAAAATGAAGGAACCACCAGGCTGCATCTGACAGATTTTTTTCTCTCTTCTGAGTGGTTGAAGTTGGGAAAAATTGGTAGGAAATTGTAGGAAATGTTCCTTTTGAAAATAGAAAGCAAGCTAAATATCCAATTAGTGAACATTTTGCCATTGTTGTGCTGTTTTTGCATTAATTGCGTCCTTGCACACATGGTTTCAACTAAACTATAGACAATAAACAGAGAAATGTCTTGAACACACAGCAAATGCCATGAAATTGCTTGCAATGCATGATGCTTGTTTCTGATCCGTGGTGAAGAGGTACATGGCCTGAAGGCTGAAACAAATATCACTGATCCTGTGCAGCTGTGGAGCGGGGTAAGGCAGGCTGGGTTGGCTGGAGAGTGTTAGATACTGGTGGAGGAAACAAACAGGCTATGCAGAAATTCAGTGTGGCTAAACCATACGTGGTAGAGCCAGGATTGATTTCCTGCAGGCCTATTGCTTTGTTTGACACATAAAGCCAAATCTTGGGTTATTTTCTCCGAAGGGATAACCTAATAATTTGGAAATACAGGTTTGTATGCGTGAATCTCACTGTTTTACATGTGGGGCTTAGCCAGGTGTTTTCTGCCATAGAAGGTTGACCTTAATTTCTTAAGGCAAATTAAGGTCTTAATTCTTATTTTCTCTCATCTTTAAGACTTAGCAGAGATCATTGTCATGCACCAAAACAACAACAAAAAAGAAACTTGTCATTGCAGCACGAAATCACATTTTTCAAAAAAACTGTATATGCACGATTTGCAAAAAGACCTGAGAATGGGCACTGCCTGAAGTGTGAATAAAAAAGGTTGTTGTCTAATCAGCATAGGCACTGAGATTTTACTAAGCTTTGATTATTGCATGTCACACTTGGCTTCAGGGAAAAAAACATATCTGAGCCTGTCATTTTTGTTTGTTCAGAGTTCCTTTTTTTTTTTTTTTTTTGCTCGGTCATTTCTTCATATCAAGGCTACTTATGTCCTTATATATCCTTACATTTTTCTCTATTTTCTTTTTTAAAACCTTCCTCTTAAATCACAGTATAAAAGAACCCACTTAGTCCCTACCACTGTTTCACACTGAATAAGAGGAAAATACTCATGGCTGAATCTTAAAAAGCCTACAATAGGAGGCCTTTTGAAATCTAAACCTCTGCATTTTCATTCCAGCCAGAGATGATGAAAAAAAAAGTGTCTCTGAATCTGAAGGAAAAAGGAGAAGTAGGAGGTTTTCAGAGCACAAATGAGAGAACACTTTTACAGTGATTCAAAATACTTTGTCTATTGACGATTTTCAGTTGGCAAAGTATAAGGCCAAACTTGGAGTTGTGTATATAACTAGGCAGAATTCATAATAGGTGTCATTTCAGTGAGTGCTGGTAATAATAATGTTTGTGAGAGAGAAAAGAAAGGTAAAAAGATTCATCTTGACATCCATTTTAAAGGATATTGTAAAATGAAGAATACATAGTCACTAGAAAATACAAAACCAGAAAATGAAAAAAACCACCAGTAATACAGAATAAATTGTAATAATTGGGTTTTTTATACTAGAACGAGAAATTTACCCAGTTCTTGATTTTTTTAAAATGAAAAACTCTTTTTTATTATTTTAAAAATATTTATACCGTGTTTTTTAATATATGATGGGATACCATCTTAGAATATTTGAACACTTATCCTACTTAAAATACGAATACTCTTTTTCCAGAACTTCAAAAGTATATTTTGTGTTTTACAGTTTTCTGGATTTTGCAGGGCTTGTGCCTAGGCTGAAATTTGTTCTGTAATACGTTCCTCCTTTTATTCAAGTTTTGTTTCATTTTAAACAGGAAATGTGACAATAAGTCAGTGGTTCTGTTGTTAATGATTTCTGGAAGATGCCATATGACTTCAGTAATTTCAGTCTTTTTGATTGGTGGAATTATTAAGAAGCAAGTTAAATGAGATGAAAAATAACATATTTATGAAGGAGACACAACTGCATGGAATTAGTAATCATTCTAAGATTGCAGAAAATTACAATTAAAGAAAAAAATAAAAAGGTTTTATTGGTTTATAACAGTGAACTACCTTATCCAGAGGTGGTTTAGGTATTCTCCAAATTAGTGTTCCCACTGAAGCACTCCAAACGATGTACTGCTCACTCACTCTCCCATCCTTTTTCCTCTCTTCCTGCTGTGAGATGGAGAGGAGAATTGGAGGCACAAAAGGTAAAGACCCTGGGTTGAGACAAAAACAATTTACTGGAAACAGCAATGAGATAAGAAAATGAACAGTAACAGCAACAATATTAATAAAATAGTGTACAAGGGAGGTGAACTATTCACAAGCAAATGCTCACCACGCAGAGCCTGACAGTACCCAACCGTTCACTTTCCACTACTCCACCAGAAGGGACTCCTTTCCTCGCCCCCAGCAGGGATGTCAGGCAGTACAGAACAGTGTCTGGGCCCTAGCCGTGCTGCTACTGGCTACTGCAAAAATTAACCCTGCCTGGGCTGGAACACATGATAATTTAATATATGGCAAGTAAATTTTCTTAAAAATATTAAAATATAAGCCATATACCTTTTTTAAAATTTTCTTTTTACAGACATGTAGTTAGCATGCGCATGTTGGAAGATGATCAGATGTATTTTAGGTTAGTAGGTAACTTACCTATTAGAAAGACTTAGATTTAAATAAATTTATTGTAGATACAAACATCTACAAAGCCATAAAGACTTGTATTTCTGATGGATCTTGTGTTTCTATTCCAGACCTTGCTGCTCTGGGGTCCCATTTCCAAGTCAATCCTTTGCAGGCAAATGTATATATCAAAAAATCAAAATCAAGTAAATAGTAAAAAGCATGGCTCACCTACTGATTTCAGTTAGATGAATGGCTCTGCTTCTAGGAGTCCTGCTTATGTTTCCTGGCACCAGTATTTTTCTCTTCTTAATGACAGAAATTATCAAGAACAGAAGAAGGGTCAAAAGCTTTCTTCAAGTACAATCCAAACCTACTGTACAGCAAATGTTCATGTCTTGGCTCCTTAGATCAAGATCCATTTTTGCCTCCTGCCTAATACTGTTCTGTGGCTCTTTGTCATTGTCCCTGGGTAGAAAAACCTGTCAGTCAGTTGAAAGTGCCCTTTGCATTGGTAATAGTATGCTGATTTATGATTCTTGTAATGTGAGTAGTCACCTTCTAAAAGAAATCTGGGCAGAAGTTTTCATTTGAAACTACATCTAGAAGTATTCCTTTTGAAAGTGCTATGGTTTAAAATCTCATGTATCAGTGTTTATGTAAGTTAGGCATAGATTTACATGGTTCTGATATTTTTTTTTAAATTAAACTAGTTCTTAGTATCGCTGGAATGAACAGTATGCTAAGAAAATCATGGCTGTACAGCTGCAACATCTTGTCTCTCTTAATGTAACTTTAGACTTGATTTATAACGCAGTTTTTTCCCCAGAGACGCAAATGAAAGTTTCATTTTCAGTATAAATGTGCCTAACCAATGTTAGGCAATCATAAGTGGTGTGAATTATATTGATCTTAGATTTATAATCTGCCTGAACCTATCCCTGAAAATCATCTGGCTATTTGTAAGGAATATCTTAGAAACTTTAGAAGACTTATGCAGTCATTAAATTCTCATCATATGCACACATTTAATAGGATTTTTTTGTTGCTAATCTCAGCTAGGCAGACTTAGTCCTTCCCTTGTTGCCACTATAATTTATATGTAATCACAATTTGACAACCTTAGTCTAAAGCTGCACTCTGTCCTCCAAGGAAATTTAATACCTTCTGCTCTGTACACTCATAGCATTTATCACTCTAATAATAGGTGTATATGACCCTGTTCATTTACCCTCCAGTGTGTGCAAGGAGTTGCTTCAGTACAACCAGGTTCCCAACATAATATTTCAGTGATTGTTTTTAGCTGTTGACTTGCATGTGGGGTGTTGTTGCTCTCTTCAAACTGAGTTAAATTTTTAAAGAATTTATTATTTCAATGAGTTTTCTTACCTTGCTTTCTGATGTTATGCTACCAGCAAAAAGTAAAAGATAAGCATATATGATTGTCATGCTTTTACAAATATACAAACCTGATTTAAATGTTTCCTATCTCTTGGGAAGTGCAGCTAAGGTTTATCCTGAGGCATACAGCTAGATATTTCTGACAACCAGATGGGTGTTTGTATTCTTTGCCAGTTTCCACCTCTTCTTTTGATCCACCTGTTCTGTTGTGGTTATTCCCTGACTATCAGCCAAATGCCCACCTGGATATTAACACTCATTCTCCCTCCTCTGTGCGACAGGGGAGGGAAACAGGATGAAAAAATCTCATGGGCTTTCCTACCTCAGCTCTGCGGAACTCAGACTCCTCCACCCCCAGCTCAAGTGGCACAGGGAGAATGGGGAGGGCTAGCATTAGTCCACAGCAGGTTCTTGCTGCTGCTGCTTATTGCTTCTCACAGTTACCCTGCTCCACCATAGACCTGCAGTGGGCTGCACTGTGAATATCTGCTCCAGCTTCTGCTGTGCCACCTCCTCTTCATCCTCTTTCTTTTCTGACCTTGCAGCTGTTTTTTACTTTTTTTGTTTCCTTTTTCTCTCTCTGAAAGAGTTTGGTTGAAGGTTTTTTTTGCCTTTTCTTAAATATGCTTTCCCAGAGGTGCCAGCACCTTGGCTGCAGGGCTCATCTGTTCCCTATGGTGGGTTAGTTATAGCAAGGCCAGCCAAGGCATCTCCTCACAGAGAGAAGAATTTCTATATTAATTAAAAATTAAATATAATTAAATATAGACCACTAAAGAGTTGTTTAGTCTTTATTAAGGAAGGATATACTGAGCATGTAGAAGTGCCTTCAAGTTCAATCATTGTTTCAGAGAAATCATTTGAGTAGATTTGGACCTTATCCTCATTTGCAAATTCTCCTTGACCAATGAGTATCCTTTACAAAACCGTGAACCTCTGAAGCCAGACATCTGCTCGAAACCTACCCAAACATATTCCTTCAATTAATTTTCTTGCTTGCTATCTAAAACAAAAATGTGACCAGACTTTGTGCCAAAGGACCGAGGGTTCTATCTAGGTTCTTTCATCATCTTTCTGACATAACCAAAAGTAAGAGCCTGGTTGTCCCAAGTGAGAGCTCTAGGGAGTGAGGTAAGACAGACATTTGGTGTAGATGATTTAAGAAAGGTAGACATTTGGTGTAGATGATTTATGTCCCTTCACACTTTTCCTTGCTTTCTGCTCAATCCCACCCCTACATTAGGTGAAGCAAATACGAACTAAATAAACCAGCTACCAGCTCAAGAGAGGAGGAAGCAAGATACCTTCTTCTGTCTTTCAGGTCTCTGCAGCTGGAGCAGCAGATAGACTGCATCAGGAGTCAATCACATCACTTTCACATTTACAGAGATTTCTTGGATCATGAGGATGTTCTCCTTTCCTGGATTCACCAGTCTTTGCCACTTTGTAGTTTTGGGAAAGAGTCAAGTACGTGAGACATTAGATGCTTCAGTATTTTTGCACCATGCTTACAAGCTCTAAAGAGTTAGGTATTAAAGTAAAACTAAGAAAGTGGGATGCTAAGACTAAATCTCTTGTCTGCAAATGTCTTTCAGCCAGTTCCTGGCATAAATCAAGTCAGTGTGACCAAAATACTGTTGAAGTTTTATTTAATTCGTGTTTCAACTAATATTTAATTGTTTTAGTTTGTCCATTAATGCAGGTCTGCATGTGTGGCTGTTGCTTTGTCATTTCAGTGACATGTCTTGCAGCTTTGAGTAGACTTTAGTAGAAGATAGTTGAAAGCAGAAGTCTGGACTTAAGGCACTGAAATACATAGATACATGCAACTGTTGCAAATCACCAGATCACAGGCACAGTACCATCTAAAACTACAGCAGTGACATTCACCAGATTTCAGTTCTTACTTATCTAAGTAAACTGAAATTCAAACCTACGTTGTGACACAAGGGAAAAATTTGCCAGCTGAATATCCGAAGAAGCTGGAAAATCTTTGCTTCTTCTCTCATACTAAAAAAAATAAAATAAAAGATTATATCAAATAACTCCTAGGAGTAAAAAGAATTGCCACATGGTGAAGGAAGACACTACCCTGATAAGTCCAAAAAGTTTCGGTTTCTCTGAAAACTTCCATGTGCCATGTTATCTTTCTGTCTTCAATTGTATAGAGGAGGTCTGAAATAAATTATATTGGTAAGGCTCCCTAGGCATGAAAACAAGAAGGCTCAGAATTATATTCTGTTTTTTTTAAATTATGCATTCTCTTTAGGGCTTAAGGTCAGGAGGTACTTTATCTGCCCATCATGTGAGTCATTAACCACAGCTGCAGTTGTGTAAGATATGATCACTGTCTTGATACAATCAAGTGCAACATCCAACCAAAGTACTTGATCCTGTCATCATTGATTGTCATTTCCCTTCAAGAACACAACTGGGACCCCAGTGGCAAATTTTAAAAAGAATATATCCACTTAGCACACTTGGTGCTGACTTTGACAATGTCTGATTACACTGACTGCCGAGTTTTGTTTTAGCAATGACTTCTGATTGCAGTATCCTGCCACAAGCTACACCAAATGATCATGAAAAGGATTGGCCAGCTTATCAGGTACTGCATGACTCTCGCTGATCTCAGTGTTAAAGTCTCTGGGACAGCGAGTGAAATTGAATTTTCTCCCATCCCATCTGGTAAGCAGAAAAAAATTATGACTAGAAAATACCATTACTTTTATCCAACAGTCAGGGGTGTCTATTTGGTTCAGTACTAACTATAAATCACCTTTGTGAGCCATGGACCTTTCAAATTACATTTGTGAACACTTAATTGCTTTCTTCTCCGTGTTCCTAGCAGTTGCACTTTGTATCCTTTTATTATAGTGAATTATGCCTCTTGTCAAAGAGGCAACTGTTTTCAGGAGATAAAATGCAGAGGCAGAAACATTCAGGCTGCTGAACTTTTTGTGCGTGAAATACTTCTTTGTTCTATTTTTAGATATTTTTAATATATTTTAAAGCAGGCAAGACAAACAAAAATGGAAACAATAAATAAAACAAGAAAACAAAGAAAACCCTGAAACATTTCTGATGAATACAGCTGAAAATTCTAGTAAGTGAAAATGTGATTCCAAAGAAAATTGAGCTCTGAATTTTAAAAAGCTATATCTTTTCCCAGAGCAAATACAAGTTGTGTAATATAACATTTACAAGAAGTGCTGTGGGCTTATTTTAGTCTATGAATGATCACTGTTTCTTAGAGTTTATTTCCTGGCAGTATGATTTACAAGAAACAAGTTTTGTGGTTACTTTATTACTGGTATACTTGCGCACTTCTCTGAAGTAGTGAATAGTCTTTCAGTTAGTCATAAAAATAAGCTTAGGGCCAAAGAGTGAAACATATATTTTTAGGCACAAAAATTTTGGTTGTGTGCAGAAATCTTTAGATTTAGCTGTGAAATTGGGCTGTAGGGTCATTAACTTTCATTTACTGGATTGGGAAAACCCACATATTACATCTTTCTCATTAATTACACCACTTATAAAATGACAAAAAATCAGATCCTTAGAGACTTGAAATCATATAAGATATTTATCATTTGTTGTATAGAATGAATGCACTGATACTCTGTTTCTTCCAGTGAGGGAGGTGGGGTGAAAGGGAAAGGAGGCTTGTAATAATTTCCTACTGTGTTAATTTAACTTTATGATGGTTCCTCTCAGGAGACCATAATGAAAAGATAAGAGACTAATGATCCATAAATTTAACAGAACCCAGACTGAACAATCTTTCAGTCTGACAAAATTAATTAACATTAAGACACATTTTCTTGAGATGAGTATGTGTATGTGTGTGTGAAATCAAGCCTCAAGATAAGAACATTTCATAACTTTTCAAAAAGTTCGCTTTTAGACTGCCACTTTAACCTCCCCAAACTGACTCTTTTCTGTTTTCACAATCTAAATTTGCTCTTTTCAGTTTTATTCATGCTTTGTTTTCAAAAATACAGCTGTCAGAGCTCATACTTCATACTTGATCTTTTACTTGGATATACTGTCACAACTACTTATGTAAGTAACAAAACTAAGGATTTTTTAATGATTCCTTTTGTTCTGATTATACCTCTAGTATCACTAGTAGCAACATAGCCAAGGTCTTGTGTTTACTTGTGGTAAACCTAAACCAATCTGTAAATTAAACATAGGTTGTATATCAAGTCGCATCCCAGTACTGACAGCTTCAATTCTTATATGGAGTAGTTTTTGAAGCCAAGTGGAATGGCCTTGTCACCTACTCTCTCAATGACTCTGTCATTTCATAGTGTGGACACCCTCACTAGTGGGTATGAGAGTATATTCAGAATTAAGTTCTCTCTAAAATTATTTTTAAAGGAAGTTAAATTTCCCTCCTTCCTCATGGTGAGTTGCTGACACAAGCATAGGCAGACCAGCTGAACGCTTGAGTTTCACCATTAAGACTGATCTTGACAATGTCTGCCCACAAATACAGGCACACCCTATCTCATTATAATACATGCATCTGCATAAAATCAGTGTAACTGAGGAGCTTAGGAATATTTGCTAAGATTGTATCAATCCCTGTGTGCAATAACACAATTTGTGCTTGTACTGTAAGTTATCACAGCCTGTATTATCTTTTACTTCGGAACTTCTGATAGTAATGAATTCTTGAGGACTAAGCTTTGGATTTAGGCATGCAGAAGCTGAACTGTCTTGTCTCATTCACAGGTGGCTCGTTCATACTTGCCTAGCTACATTCATGCTCTTTCATATGCCTATGCATGCTGAAATCAGATTTCTGATGGCAATACAGAAAAGATCTGTATTCTTTTTTACTTGTGGTTTTGGTGGGGTTTGTTTATATCTTTTTCTCCATGGCAGACAAACTAATAAGAGACTAAAAGTTATGTATTATACAGATGACAGATGCAAATTTCACAGATAGGAATTTTGGTTAACGGACTTAAAAATTCTAACTTCATCGATCAGTAAGAGTTATTAATATGTTGTACAGCCCTCTGATTTTTTTTCCGCTATTTTGTTTTGTTTTTGCTCTACCTAGTGTGCTGCATGGCAGAAAACACATGACATTCTGATTCTGTCCTTGCTTTCATGCCTTTTTCTGCCTGGTTTCTAAGGAGCAATTTCTTTCAGAAAGAAGCAGTTCATTTTTCTGTGTAAATTTGTAGTATCTTATCAACATTTTGCTTATTCTCTCATCACTTTTCAATGTGACAGCACTCCATATACATGCTGGAAGCAGTGCTCTTCATAATCATTCCCTCTTCAGTAAAAGTCATTAAGTCTACATTGTCAAATCTTACCTTGATTACAAATGTACATATTTTCCATACTGCTAATATAAAATAAATGTCATGTATTTTTATTTGCAGCTCTAGCAAAGTGGTTGATATTAAGGAACCATTAAGGAAACCTGAATCCCAGATCATTATTCATTCAACAGTCAAAAAAAGCATCTGTGCATTAGATGCTATTAGCACACGCAGAATGCCAGATATAATGATCCCATTAAATCAGATTTGATTAATAGTTTATAAAGACTGAATTTATGTTATTTTTGGAAATACAGTTTATATTATCCATTTGCATTATTTTTTGGAAATATTGTTTCAGTGAAGAACAGCCTGAAGGCCTTTCCTTGGCAAGTATATAGTGTTCCATCTATTCTGATCCACTTTCACCTAGACCAAGGAGGTAGGAGGTCATTATACGGAGAAGATTGGATTTCTCCAAGCTCGTGTGTACAGAAACATACTTTTATTACCCGTCACAGCATTAACATTTCTAGGTACTTAAAACTTCCTCAAGGATTCAGCAAAAGTTTCTACTTTCTCTATCTGATTTACAAAAAACAATGTTATTGTGTTTGTAGTTTTAGGAGTGCTGTATTAATTAAATCAAGTTAATTGCAAACTCATCTTATGCCACTTGTAAGATTGAAATGGAAGAACTTAATTTCAAATGGACTTAGTCCAGTGGGTATTTTCTTTTGTTGCTTGGCCTGCAACAGCTGAGACAATGTCTCTGTCAGGATCTTGGGTTTTCCCTTGTTCCCACAGAAATCTCCAACCTGAGCTTTTGTTTATTACGAGTGGCTAAATTTCCAGGGCTGCGAAGAATGACAGAAAAATACATCGTTTTTTCGTCTGGGCTAAAATTGTCTTTGCCTTTACTGACCTAGCAATTCACTCGGTGACTTTCCAATGCACCTTGGTTCAGATGGGTTGCGTAGAAAATGTGAATGCTTGGTACCCCTGTATTGCCCTGCCAGCCTTGGCCATTGCTACATCCTCCTTTGCTCTAGCTACAGCTTTGTTTAGCTCTGGTTCTGTGTTACATGAGGAGTGTGCATAGCTTTAGGTTCTCTCCAGAGCATGGTAAAACCTTTATCAAGTAACACTTCATTTTATGGATTGATATGAAGGATTAACATTATCAAAGATCTCATCTCTTCTAATCACAACAGGGAACATTTTTTCCCCCTAGCAATAGAAGGAATTGTAATTCTTTTATTTGGGAAATTATAGCTAATCTATACTCTGTTCCTTCAAAGGAGATCTTGGTCTTTATCTTCAAGCTTAAACCACACACAAAGATTATCTCTTTTGTCATTTTAGAGGAGCTGCAATCTCACATACCTGAAGAAGTTTCTAAGTTTTTTTTTTAATTCCAACTTCCTGTCCAAATGTTAAAACCCTTTGTACTCCAACAGACATTACATATTTTTATCACATTCTGAAAATGCTTTTTCTTGTTTAGCTGTCTATTTCAGCTTTTTATTGTCCTGAAAGAAGTTGCTGTTAAGAACTGATGCAAATTTAAACAAAGATGCAGTTCATAGAAACAGTGGATGGACAATCTCGTCAAGGGGAAAGATTGACTGTTTCAGCAGGCAACAAACCCCTGACTGTTTTACGCACAAGCCCTTCAGGAGAACTCTTACTTTTGCTCACTGAACCACAAAATTGAAGTACCATGGAAGAAATCCAGACATGCAACAATGACAAAATATGTATCACACTATACGGAAAGGATTCAAAATTACTGTATTTACACAAGGGTATTACTGACAGAATAAATGAAAATTTTATGGTCTAAGAAAAGAAACACAGTTTTAGTTAACTAGCATTTTTCTACTGCTCTAGAGCTTTTATTGGGAGCAGAGGGAATTTGTACTCAGTGAAGTAGATCAGTGAAATGATAATTTGTCTTTGAATGGAGTACTTTTATCCCATTAATTTCAGCCATTATGGTGTGAGATAAGATGTAAGCCAGTGACTAACTGAAAATTAAGGTCCCAAAAAAGAGGCAACGAAACAAAAGAGTACCTTATGCAGTATTATACAAAGCACATGCTAAAACTAATTTTTACTCAACCTTTTATTGTAGCCACTTTTAACCTCAATTCTTTATGCACTTAATCATGCCTGCTTCTGCTAGATTTAAATATATTCAGTTTACTCATCAGATCTCCTTTTAAGGATATTTGATTAAAATCCTTTCTTGTTGCAGTTAAGAGAAAAAGGGCATTGCAGGGGAGATATGCCTTAGGTGAATGTACGGCATTGAAAATTTTCATTCATTTCCTATACTTCAAGTGAAGGAATAATTTAGTATATTACAGAGAAGCATACTTTAGCTTGCGTTATTTTCAAAATTAATCTGGCATTGTATACTATTACTGACAATAATCCTTTTACAAAAAAGTGTAATCACTGTGATGTTTTTTTGAAAGTACATTTCAGGGTAACAAGAAAAAAGGAAAGGATCATGGACATATGTTGTCAGAAGCAATCTCCAGAGTTCAAGATGTTTCATTCCATCTATTGCACTGAAGCTGGATCATGTAAAACTACCATATGCTTGTCTAATCTGTTCTGAAAAACAGTGAAGAATGGTTCATCACATCCTTGGGTAGCCTGGTGAAGTGCCTCATTACTCTTCATTAGAACATTTTTACTGCTCCAAACCTAAAGCCTTTGCTGATTTCTACTTGTCCTTCCCCGATCTGTATGAAGAACAAACCATCTTCTTTTTTCCTAACTATTTTACAAATAGTGTTTTCTACTAGCCAAACCATTCATTTTTTTTGGACTGAACACATCTCTTAATTTTCTCCTAAGTCATGCTTTCTAAAACCCTTTGTATGTCCACATTTTCTCCCATTTTCCCTGCTGGAATCTGCAGTTTGCCAGCATCATTCTTAAGATACCCAAAATGAGCTTGAATCCTTCAGGGACTTCTTACTATCAGTAAACAGGGCAAAGATAGCTACCTGTCTTGCTCTGTCTAGGACTTCCTAGGACACATCCTGAAGTGAGATCTGTCTTTAAAACAGCACTCCTTTATGAATTTATAGTATGCCTCTGATCTTTCTATGTCCTTAATACATTTTTTGCCTGACAGATTTTTTGCCACTGGGAATGATGCATTCAGTTGAGTTGTGGCTATTATCCTCCTTGAGTACTTTCTGCTAGGTTTTTTGAGTTCGTCTTGTTGAACAATCTTGTTAACATTGTCCAGCTAAAATGTCCCAGTAGCTATGCTTTGAAAAAGCAAGAGCTATCCATTACTAATCCTTTGGAGATTGCAAGTAAATCTTTTCATCTGAAAAGGTGAGAAAATTCAGTCTAAGCTTTTAGAGGCACATCCTGGGATGTCCACCCTTAATGCCACAATTCCACCCACAGATTGTTTTTCCTTTGTTTCTTTCCATAGTCTGGCAGATCAAAATTCTACATGAGGACTCTACAAGTTCTGCTGTAATGGAAACATGAAGAAAAAGAAATTACTTTAAAATAAAACAGGTTTCCCAGTTCTATGTTTTTCAGGTTCCATCAGGTTTATTCTCCACTGTCACCCACAAAATTTATTTTTAATGTGTGATTATTATTCATGGATGCTCTGGGCAGAATTTCCATCTGCTCACCAGATCTTCCCACTGATATTGTTAGTTAGCTAAAATATATCATAACATCATCGCCCTCCTCATGTCTCAAGAGGATTAGATTTAGGGTTCCCTGGATAATTTCAATACTCACTGGCAGAAAATGTGATGGTAGAAAAATTCAAGGCAGAACTGAGTGCTGGGAGCTACATGGCTGTGCAAGTGGACCGCTTCCAACCAGGCAAATGCATCTGGCTTGCATGCACACAGAAGGCAAAACAAAACTAAGAGGGTTTCTTGCCCTCTCCTCAGCCATTCACTCCTTTTTTCTCTGCCAGAGTTGCCTGTTGCTCCACCTTTGCTGACTGACCAGCTCACTGTGTGTGTTTGCACCTGCTGAGAGAGCATAAACTTCTCTTAGAGACTGCAGCTGAAGCAGAAGTTGGAAAGCTATTTTAAATTGATAATAAAAAGATAAATATATGATCACTTGTTAAAGTGATAATCAGGAAACATTAAGCACTAATGCTTATTATCACAAAAGCCAAGTCTAATCAGCTTTTAAATCATCTTTTAAATGTATAATTAAATTTATATTTCAGTAATTATCTGAATCTGGACTATGTTTTAGTTGGGAAACTTTGTGAGATTGCAAAGCTAAAAATATAACTAAGGGACCCAGAGCTGATGTGGAAACTTAAGTACTGCTGCAAGGAACACGGAACACTCTATAGAAAGTTCTATAGAGATCTATCGAGTTTGTAGAGGGAAGTCCAGAGCAGGGTTTTAAACAAAAATATGCACATGCAGCTGCAATCTGACTTGTATCACTATAAGCCAAGAGGCTGAAGCCATAGTATGGGTTTTATAAGTAAAGCCATTTGTGTGCAGGATCAACGTTAGATGAATTATTTACTTCTTCTGAGGAAGAAACAGAAGATAATGGAATCATTGATAAAATCTTGGGAAAGGCTTTATTTTGTTTTGTCTTGTTTTGTTCTCTTTTTCTCCAATAGCTTGTAAATATCTTCAAGATGTATAATTTCCAGAAAAACAATTGAAAGGAGACTAAAGAAGAAGGAGGAAAGAATTGTTCTTGTCACGGCAGTAAAAACAATGTTGTGGTGCAATCACTACCAAGAGTAATAATATAAAGCTCAATTCAGAAATGTGTTTTGTTGTTGTTTTTTTTTTTGTAAATGAGAAAAGAACAATAACCTTATTAAATGCTTTACACTGAGTTTCAAAGAACTTTATAAATTATCCTGCCATTAAGTTAATTCTTGTATTCAGTATTAATTGGCTGGGAATTAGAACCCTCTGTAAAAAGAAGTAAGGGGACAGAACCAAAGAGAAGACATTATACTGCAGAATCTTGTGGTGTAAGGCAGAAATTAATGCAACTTATTTTTGGTGGTGGTAGCATACATGGTTTACAGTAAAACAAAAAGGTGGAGCTTGTAGGCTGTTCATTTTATTACATATAGTTCAGTCTGTTTTATTCAGGCTCTCTGATATGGGTTAGCTTTTCTAATTCCTCTCGCAGGTTTTAATCCTCACAAACAAATGAGGGGAGTAGAGGCAGTATAGGAGGACATTAATGTATAAAAATACTAGGTCTCCCTTTTTTTGTAGACACATCCACTAGGAATATCTCAAATCTTTCAATCCTTTTCATTATTTTTTTTTTCCTTTTTTTTTTTTCTGCCCCCACTGTCTGCCAGCTGCAAACTGTGAGAGTGAAACATTTCTATTAGTTCCTAGTTTGAGTGCCTTGGCCTAACTCTAGTTAGACCTGACCATATGTATGAGGTTGTGGAAGTGTCAAAACACAGTACTTGTTCTTAACCCAGTCATCCCCAAGAGAAGAAAAAAGAAGCAAAAAAAAAATGCACAGAAAAAGTGACCTGAGTGATTCTCAGTACTGTCCAGGGAGCAGCAGTAGTTCCTTTGGTGCTATGGAGAAGGAGAGCAGTCTGATCAATGGAAAAGGTCATTACAGAGTCAGTTACCATGATGCCTTTCAGTCCATCTGACTTCTATCCCCCTGCTGCTGTTAAGTTAGAAAGGTTTATGTGGGACCCTCTTTTATGCTGCCTTGTATATCTTCCCTTCTGTTTAGGACTTGCTTTCCATTTATTTATCCTATCTGATGAAACAGGTGGGTACAACTACCTACAAAAAAACCAAAATTAATGATGAATAGCCATTAAGGAAAAAACAAACAACAGCAAAATATGAAGAAAAAAACCTAACCCCCAAAAATCCTATACTAAAATAAATATTCTTAATGCTTTGATATAACTGCTGCAGTTAGTTGACTTCTTAAAATTAAGAAGAAGCATGTACCATGTCTTAAAAAACATTTGTAATAAATCAAATAGAGTTGTAAATGTATGAGTACATTGTTACAATGGGTTACGCAATATTTAATGTTTTTCAAAAAATGAGGAAGAGAGACATTTTGCTTATGTTTCATGTTTTTTTAAAATAAAAAAGACAACTCAAAAATTAAAGAAGTCTCTCCTTCTCCAAAAATGATGTCATGACTACATGACTGGAATATAAATTTATACTATGCAGATAAAAGATGGAGTAGATAGGGATGTCAAGCTAGGATTTATACAATCAAGACCAGATATAGTTTTATTTTTTTTGGTTCCACTTACTCCTTGCTAATAATGCTGTGGTCATCTTCTATGAATTGAAACTCTTTTAATTACTGCATTTTTCTTTCCCTTTTATGCCAATTAACTTTTAAATATAACAGAAAAGTTAAAAAGATAGAAATATGCCAATAATAAAAATACTAATTTGGAAAACGAAAATAGTATTTAAATACTGACTGTCAGCACCCTCCTAGGATGCTTTAGGATGAGTGTTGTTTGCAGGTTGGAGCTGGTGATCCACCTACTCTATTCAGCTTCAGAGAGACACATCTGGTGTGCTGGGTCATGCTCTGGGCTCCTCAGCACAAGTAAGATGTAGACTTACTGGACTGAGTGCAGTGATGGACCAAAAAGATAATTTAGGAATTGGAGGATCTCTTATGTAAGGAGAGGCTGAGAAAGCTGGGCTTCCTCAGCCAAGAGATGGCTTGTGGGGGATCTGAGTATTGTGTATACATACTTTTATACTCAAACCAGTTGTTTTGTCTAGCTCACAGTAATATTCATACAAATATTCCATACATCATCTTGGTATTCATATGCTCTAATTCATTGTCTTTTATTTTAAAAATTTACAAGTGCTAAAAAATTGGAATTAAGTGGGATTCTAAAATATATCTGCTGTGAAAGGCTCAGCAATCATGGCAGTCCTCTCCAGAAACTCAAGAAATGCAGGTCAAGTCCTTCTGTGTGTTACATACTACCCTAAGAGCAATAGGATGAGCTAGTTCTTATTCCAGTCTTGAAATTAAGGTACATACAAATTTGTTTGTGGTTTTGGATTGTTTGTTTACTTTTTGGTTTTGCTATTTTTTTTAATAATATTTTTTCATCTTCCTGGGAGAATGTTTATTGGTTTCTTTGTTTGTTTAGCTATAACTATTTTACTTTGTTTTTGCTAGCTGTTGCCTCTGGAATGCAAATTTGGAACACAAAGGAAGTAAGTTTAACTCAAGTGTAGCAAAGATATTTAGATTTCGCTTTCTGCAGGTCCTCTTAGGAATAGTCTGGCATCCAGTTCTTCATCCAGCAAAGAGCAAATATGAAATCGTGTGTCAGCCCTGTGCAGATGCTTTAGACACAACTATTTCACTAGAATAAAATAGAATGCTAATCCATTATAGTTTTTTAGCATGTAAGACTACAATCATGTTTATCCTTAGACCTTATATTTTGAAAATATTTTTCTTTAAGCTCTTCTGTGTAATTTTGAATGTCTCTGTTTTATGTGGTATAAAGGTATAGTGGCTTTCAAAAGATATAGAAGTAAGGTGGACACTCAAGTCACAAGTCAGAACTCTCATATAGCAAAGGATTAAGTAATTACTTAATGAAAGCTAGCACATCAAGCTGACATCAGGCACTTTAAAACAGGACCTTATTCCATTATGCTGTGTTGTGCTTACTTATTTTATGCTAGAACTGCTGGACCCCTTAATTTAGCTGACATAACACACATATCATATAAATTACTGGTATGAGACCTGTATAAATATAGAACTAAATCAGGGCCTGAGTATCTTGGCTTAATCTCCCCCCTCCCTAGCCTTTGCACTGCTTTTGCACAGAAGACAGGGAGCAGAGCTCTGATACAGCCTGTCTTGTGGGCTGTACCTGTGGCGCCCAACAACACATCACCACTTTGCTGAGCTGGTGGAAAAACTGCAGCTGGTCCTGCAACAAGGGTGCTGCACCAGGTTCAAAGCTTTCAACAGACAGGAAATCAGCTCATTGATAATGGAGAAAAAAATGAGAAAAATGGTCTGGAGGAGACTTCTAGGAGGAGGGGTTTCTTGTCAAAGTTTGGGCATGAAAGGGGTGATCCTGTGGAAGGTAAAGCATTTTTTAAGTAGCTTTCATAAATTTAATTTTCAGTGTATATCTAGATCAGCCCTAAATCTCTAATGAAGGAAAATAAAAAGTACCATTCTATGAGCTCAGTCACAGCTGTCATAAAGTTATTTTTAGGTTAAGTTCCCAAAGTTATAGAGACAAAACAGAGTCAAAGTAAGTTTCGACTGACAAAGAAGAGAAATGAGGTTTGTTAATGTTCCTAAGCCCAGCCGTTGTGATAAATGAACAGTTTCTTTCCCTTATGCTGAATAGCATTAGATTTGTTGGTATTTTTTTCCACATATACATTTTCTACTCATGTATTCAAAATGCTTTGGTATTTTGCAGGAATTAATGACAGTTTTTAGAGGGTCAGGCCATTATTTGAAAAAAAATAGTCAGTGAGATGGAAATGAGCTGCCCCTATTGTCAGCTCCTGTGCTGTGTGTGGCTCCAGAGTGCAGAATGCAGCAAGCCAGCACTGATCCTGAGCTGTGCATCAGCACAGCTCCTGCAGATTGATACAGCACCATCAATCTGGTTTTTGAACCGACCCTGGTAACATCTGACTATGTTCTATGCGGCATTCTACAGAGAAGATCAGTCTGCTCTTCTGTTGTGTTAAACCCTGGCCACAGCTTAGTGGCTGGGACTGGTTTCCAGACCACTGTTTTCTTTACACAATTTTGGTCTATCTCCTGGCCACCTTCCTATGTTCTTAGGACACCAAGCCTCCTTGCAAGGCACCATGGTGTCACAGCAGTTCCTTCCTATGGCAGCTCATTTCTGTTGCGTACAGAGCCAAACAGGATCACTTTTGAACATGATCTGTTTGAATAGAAATTACACTTAGATGTGGAACAGCTTTTTTTAGTAAAAGCTACCAACAGCTGAAACAGTAGATTGGTTTTTAAGTATTTATTTTTCTCAGTACCTGGAAGCTTGGACAGTTTATGCTCATGCTTTGCAACTTTTAGTACGATTTTCTGGTATCTCCAAAAGATATATATCAACTAAATTTTAGAGGAGACAATAACGTTTCCCAGTGTCTCTTTTTATTTTGATTTCATGAAAATACTGGAGAAGTTACATGAATATCAAACCAAAATTTGTTTTAGAGCCTAGAAATATTAAGTATTTCATCAAGCTTGTTTTTATGTGGCAGTATTGAAAACTTTGTTGATTTTAAATATTGCATTGTCCTAGAGGCAAGGTAAATCTACCTCAGCCCTTCTTTTTGTAAACAATAATACAAGGCCAGCTCTCTGTGAAGTGTGTTTTCTTTGATTTGTAACAAACTAATAGAAAGCTGAGAGGAAAATAAAAACATTACTGTGCAAATTTGGCCAGAAAAGTTTCCAGATAAATAAAATATTAAATTCAGTGGTTTGATATGATGGCAATAAAGTTTAAGGATTTTTGTAAATTTTGGCAGTGAACACAATCTTTCTTTCACTCCAGGAAAGCTGTAAGAACAGGTCCCATTACGGGCTACTTTGCTAACAAATTATACTTGTGACAACAAGTTCATTATACGAAAGGTGTTTACTAACCATAGGAGTGATTTAAGAGAAAGTAAGTTTTCTTCTTTGTCCTCAAACCCATTATTTTGACACCTAAGTCAATCCTTTTACTCCCATAGTGACACTGAGACACAGTGAGAAACAGACTTAGGGATGAAACCCTTATTCCCAATATTCAATAGTTTGATCACCCCAAGACCTCAACCAAGGCACTTGCCTAGGAGGACACTGTATGGGTACTGACTGTATTCTCCTTACAGAGTAGTAAAAGCCCTTCAGGTTTGGGTGGCAACTGCAGGGCTGAAATCTCAATGGCCAAGTTTCTCCCTGAAGCTGCCTTCCCCTGTCGAGCTTGACCTCTTCACTTGTGTGAAAACTGTGCTCTTCGGTAAGGTTTTATCTATGGCTCACACCTCAGGCTGAGATCGGCTCTAGCCTAACATCAAGGAAAGAGACAAGCTGTGGGCAATGTCACTTAATTCAAATATAACCGTATTAAAGCAATTGCCATGTCATGGGGAGTAAAGGACAGCAGCCTTGAATCAATCAGTGAAGTCTTTTTGAACAGACATCAAAAGAAGGATTAAACATTTCCTCTCTGCTGATATGATATGATCATGGATCCTTAAGAGACTTCTGCTGAATTTGTGTTCACATATGGCTCACTTACAGATTTGATTTCTCCTCTGGGGAAATACCTGCATTGGATTTCAGGGGAAAAAATCCCAAAATTTTCCAAATAATCAACCTGTCAATCAGCAATTGCCTCCAGTAAATGTCTTCTTTCTCCTTGGTAATGTAAGAATTGTGGGGTGCTTTTCTCTCAGGGTCCTTTACTGCAGGCAGTTCAAGCTAATCCAAGTATAATTCAGTACGTAGTTTTGTAATAATAGTTCCTACTGGATAGCTGGATGCATGTAGAGATTCTTTTTGAATGTCTAATTGCCATTTTTTTTCTAATTTAGCTAAAATATGATTAGGCATAACTGCTAACTGTAACAAGCTGATTACTAGACTCAGGCAAACCAAAAAAAGAAAATCTTATTATTTCATTCCATACTTCAAAATCAGTACATTTCTTTTTTCTGTCTATCAGTGGCTGAGACACAAGTTTAAGTCATCATGACCAAGCTTTGGCCCTATTCTGTAAATAGCAGAAAGTGTAATACACTTAAACTTTTTTTCCTTTGGCCGACTGACTCTCTTCTGTCCTCTGCAAATTTAATGAGTGTCTAATGAAGACATAGACTTGGAGTCCAATCTATGAGGAGACCAGAAGGAAATTTAAACTACAACAAGCACTAGGATCTGAGGAGAGACAACAATACTTTTAAGACCTGTTTGTAGTGGTAAAACTGATGTTTCTGCTCTGTCTCTGTTACCAAGAAACTTTGCTCCCTAAATGCAAATACGTTTTGGCTACTGCCAATTTATTGGTAAATCTGAACACCTGTATTGCCAATAGTTTTTTCCATACAGTGGTAAATATGTGCCTCCAACAAGACCTCAGGTTGGGTTATGCTTCTTGAAGACGCTGTTTACTTTCAAGTCAATAAGAACAGTGATGCTAAAGCACATTAAAATGTCATAATGATGCTTCATTACCAGCTATCCTCACCATTAGCACATTGTTATTGTACTTTGTATGTGCATGTACCCACTCATATATCTGCCAAACCTGACACGTCAGCATTCCACCTTTAATTGTTATGAATGATTTGAGGAATAGTTTAGTAGGAGAATGAGAGCAAGTGTGGAAAAAAAATAGATTCTCTCACACTTCCAAACCCTGCCAGTTTGTTTTTTGTTTGTTTGTTTAGATTTTTGTTTGTTTTTCTTCTTTTATGTCCTTTTAATACATAGAATTTCTTGAATTATATTCCTGAAAATTAACTGAAAAAATTTTAATGACATAAATAAGTGCGTTCTCCTGATTCATCTGAGTTTGTTAGAGCCGAACACTCTAAAAGTATTTTTGAAGGTTTTCTTCCAATTGCGTTGATTTGGGGGTTCTTTAAAAAATTCAGCAAAAAAGTACTCTTAATCAGGGGAACACTGAAGTGACATTTCACTCAGCAATCATGCTTCATAGTGACAATCAATCCAGAATGTTTTGCTTGCCAGATATCTATGATAGGTATAAATAACTAGGTGGGATGATAAATTATATATAAGAAAGCCACTGTTTTGTTTCTTATGGGAAGGATTCTCTAAACTGTTCTAATCCTCTATGACCCTGTTCAGCTCCAGTGCCATCTTCATCTCTAGAATCAGTATTCTTGCTGCACTGTCAGATGTTGTGTACAATTAGAAGGGTGTTTCACTAGGATTGTTTTATCACAGACTACATTTTTACAGTCCTCTCTGCTGTGAAATCCCATAAGTCCCACACAGTTCTCCCCCCACACTGCACCGCTTGAGGAGATTTTATTTTCAGTTAGATCCCTTTCTGTCTACTTTCTGCTGCCAAACAATAATGATGAAAATTGCATTTCAGATGTCCACCTTCTCTCTTTTTCCTTTCTGGGAGAACTGTAAAATATAATATTAAGATCTGTGAATGCCTGAAACTGTTATTTATCTGTGTTTTTTCATTACTCTGTCTTCTGCAGAAACACCTGTTTCTATATGTGGGTCAATTTTTCAGCATTTCCAGACAAATTAAATGACAATAAATATTGAACTGGAAAAGCATTTGGTCTTAAGTTTTCTTTTCTAAATCTAGTTTTAATTTTGGCAAATTGTAACATTGTTTTCATTCAGGTGTTCCCACATTACTTCCAAAGCATGACAAGAGAGTCACCTCTTGTATTTGCCTTTGAAAGGAATGTGTGCTATAGAGGTACCTTGCTCTTATATTGACCATTGTTGCATTCGCACATTTTAACATTATCTACTCTTTTTAAGTCTTACAAGCAATTTTCTGCCTCTCCTCTTTTACTACTCTCATGTTCATTGATGCAATTAGAAAGGACTAATTCCCATATTTTTGGAATCCAGAACTGCAGAGGGAAGTGGAAGTGATTGGATACCAGGCACAGAAAAAAAAGGCAAATCTTCTGTGCTGAACACAGAGGTTCTACAGTTACCCCCAAAAATAGTCTTTCTCAAGGTCCACTTTCATTTAATCATTGAAAATCTGCACTAGATTTTATAGAAGGTAAGGAGCAATAGATACTATTCTCACTGGAAAGAGGTCCTGTGAGAAGTATGAAGTAAGATGCAATTTATAGTGCAGTTGTGGTGAAATTACCTGGGTAATTTTAATCTAAAGCAGAATTATTTCTGAAAAAAAATGACAAAACAATATATTGGTAGTAAGAGTGACTAAGTTTTTTAGAGCATGTTTAATTTTTTACGAATAAAATATTGAAGAGCTGTACAAATGTAGAGGTCTTATTTCAGTGGTACTGCATCATATGCCACTAAACTTCTGAAATCAGGATTTTCATTACAGTTGTTTACACTATTATTTTGAGTGGTTTATAATTCATTAGTATAAATTCAATGCAGGCTAAATTGTAACATACAACTTTCTAATCCACAGAAAACTTTTCTTCTAGTAGATTGCTTTTATCAAGTTACAGGACCCATACCAATTTTTATTATATGGACACTGATGCTGCTTGGTCTTGTTCTTTCTTTGGGACATAATATCTTTATATTAAAAACAATAAAGAAAAGAACAGAAAAAGACAAAGAATCTTCCTTCTAAAAATATCACCTCTATTTTCTCTCTTAGCTGATGTAGTAGTAGAATAGCTGTCCCTTGTGTATTATGGAAGATGTTCAGAATTCCCCTAAAATTGGAATTTGAAATTTATTGTTATTTCAGGCAAACTGAAACAATAACTAAAAAGTAAAAGAAGAAGGAAAAAAAAAATGGAAAAACATTCCAAACCCCCAGCCAACTAACCAAACCCAAGAACAGAAGCAAACTTGGTAAGTGGCAATCAGTTGAATTTCTCTTTAAGTTGTCGGATCCTCCAAATCCATCCCACTTGTTGCGAAACTCATGCAGGCAGATGCAAGAAACAATCTCTCCATTGCCCTGATCTGGCTTTTCGTTGAAGGGCTCTGCTGCTCCCATCTAGCCTAAATGCTTGTATTTTACTTGTACGGAAACCAGGAGCTGCAGACATAGAATGAAAGTCTGGACCACCACCAGTCCTTCAGACTGCGTTGCAAGCACATTGCTGTTGTGAGAGTGCCTGGACCAGACAACATGGATGTGCTTCTGGATACAGTATTATAGATGCCACTTACAATGTGGGGGTTTTATTGGATACATGAAAAAACTCCATCCAACTGCTGTGAATAATTAGGGTTAAATAGTTAAATAGTTGTGAATAAAATATATGTGCATATCGATGCCATTCACCCTCTTAAAGAAGAAATCACTTGTATGACATTAGGAAGAGCTATTTGGTTCACTCTGCATGTCTATTACTAGGATGTCATTCAAAGCAGATGCATTTTGCATTGTAATCTGAGAGTAATTAGGCTCAGTAATGAATACAGAACAGTGTAACATCTTTCTCTCGTGGGCCTCATCAGCCATGGTGTTTCCTCTCAGCACAGCTGCCGTGAACACGAACAGAGAGGAGTAA
The DNA here is from genome assembly GCA_013397725.1 of Rhagologus leucostigma. Classification (NCBI taxonomy): domain Eukaryota; kingdom Metazoa; phylum Chordata; class Aves; order Passeriformes; genus Rhagologus; species Rhagologus leucostigma. Next base: position 2,406,928 of record VZTD01002621.1, read on the forward strand.
TTCTTGTGATGTATCAGTCAAGCATTTTCATTGCTGCAAAGTCTCAAAGTCAATAACACATAGTCTGAATTGGATTTAAACTCCAAGATGGGATTTATGCCAAGTATTTTTTTAAAATACAAACTTTAAAAATCATGCTGCAGTTCATCACTTCTTGTTGCAATGAGCTACGTGTTTAGGTTTCTCAGGAACAGGAGTTCACAGAAGCAATGGAATTTAAAATGGCAGTTGTAAATGGCCTCATGGAAAGAAAAATCATTTTAGGAAGGAGTAAAAATGATGAGTATGCATACTCTTAGCAGTGTAAAACTGCTAAGCTAACAGTAAAACTTGTTATCACAGCTCTGGTTTATGACAACATGACTGATGCAGCAAGAATAACATTTAGTTCTCATCTTTGTACAGCTTACAGAGATTATGGTGTTAATGGTTATCAAAACACAACTTTCCTCTGCTATACTATAGTTTAAAAATGTGTCATAAAAGACACACAAAGAACATAGAGATGTCTGTAACATAATGGGAATACCGTGTGCGCTATTTCATAATTATTTAGGAATAGTTCAAGCAGGAAAAGCTGCACATAAGTAGAAGTGGAGAGGGTGGTCTGGTTACAGGTGCTCTAAGATTACCTGAGGGTCTTCAAAGAGTCAGTCTTTTATGGGTGTGATGGTAAATAATGGTAAAATCATGGCAAAACTGAGTCTCTTGTCTTCAAAAGAATTTAGGCTTAAAATATTTATTGCTTGCCAATGATTATCCTAAGAACATAAACATTTTTTAACAGTGAGAATAAAGCTGTAATGTACTCATGATCTTGATGGTCTCAGAAGCATACAAGCTAAACTCTCCTAGAAATACAACCTCTGCATTAGTTGCTGGCATAATAAAAAGGCCTGGCCTGGTGTAATGACTGAAATTCTTTAGTTGGGGTTGGACCAAAAAGAAAAGTAAAAAACCTAACTGCACACTTTCTTAAACAAGAATTTTTTAGAAATTTCCTTTTTATTCTGACATTTGGCTTGCATGTGTAACCTTGTGACTATAGAATATAATTTCAGGAAATAAAGACAAAACCTTTGTTTATTGGAGAAAATTTTAAACAGGAGTATCAAGTAACATGCTGGAATCAAGAGGAGAATATCTTTACTACATCTCCTTGAACTACTGTAGTATTTCAGTTTCTTTTGGTTTCCAGCCTTTATTTGTGCATTTTTTGTTGTTTTGTTTGATTTGGTGTTTTGTTGTGGATTTTTTTGGGGGGGTGCAGCTGTGGGTTTTTTTTTGTTGTTGTTGTTGGGTTTTTTTTGGTTTTGGTTTTGGTTTTTGGTTTTGGTTTTTTTTATTTTTTTTTTAAATATTAAATGTGAATTTCTCCCCTGCTGCATCATTTTCTCCTTCATTCTTAGTTTGACTCCTTTTTCTCTGCTGCTTGTTTAAATTCAAACAGGAGTCATGCTATAATAGATCTCACACTGAAGTGATTCCCTGCACCATTTTGACTGGTAGTGACAAGAATTACCTAGTGCCAATAACTTTTATTCTTATTTACCTTATGACTGTTTCTCCAGTCAAGCAGCATGAAGGAGCCTTCACGCAATAGAGAATGAGGCCCAACGAATTGTTTTAAAATTGAATTCCAACACATTTCAGTGTACCTTGGTCAGTCAGTTTGCTGTCAGTGCTTGTTGTTTAGCACAAATCCCTGTCGTATCCTTTCTCCTTCTTGGTTCCTCTTATGGTTATTTTTAATTAAAGGTTGCACTTTGTATAATAATTCAAATGTTTTTTTTATGGACCAAGGAACACTGCAAAGCTGTGTTCAACATGTCCCAGTGTGAAACCCTTCCAGTCTGAAAACTGTCCTGTCACAGTACAGAAATTAAAAGCAACATTTACTAGGCCCAAGCTTAGCCATTGCAGTTCATTGTTTCTTAGTAACAAAAGAAGTTTGAAGAAACTGCTTCCTTTTTCTGTTGGTTTTAGAATATATAGATATTTTTTTAAATTGAAAAGTCAAGGCTGTTTTTGTTAACCTATCCTAGATATCCTTTTCTATTTGTCTGCATTACTGCTGCTGTCCAGTAAATCACGTATGATTGTAGAGGTCTTCTTGCATAGCAAAGCTGAAATGGCTGGATGGATGCTCACTGCAGTGTGTAAACATGCATGTGAATTCCATCCTATTGGTGTATGCAATGCAAGGAGTATTGGTACTGAGGAGGATTTTGTTCCTGGTTTGCTAGTGGTCTATTGAAAGGCTTGGGGACAGCTATTTCACCACTTATCTTTCCCTTTCTCAAAAGCAGAGCTAGTGCTGATATCTCCTTCCTAGAGCACTCTGATTTCTGCTGAGGCAAAGTACTATATAAATGTATGCTATTAGTATTAGTCATATAAAAGGTACAAAGTAAAACAAGAAAGGCCCAGTTTTTACTGGGCCTGCCTGACAAGATAGAAAACTTAAAGAGGCTGTCATAAGGAAAGGACTGCCCCACAGAAAATAGAAAGATTGTCTAAGTGAGAAGGAGAAGAAAAAGAAAGCCCATAAAACATGACAGCTTGAGCTTAAAAACAGTCTGATGACTAGAACAAAAATTGAAGTGGTTTGCAATGCCTAAGTTGCTAGTAAGAAGTTGTTTGCTTCTTCACCAGGTATAGGAAGACAAACAGAAAATTTGATGACCAGGGTGTAGCAAGGTACTCAGGGGTGAAGAAGACACAGCATAGTAGTGCAGTAGATTTTTGTATTATTCTACTGCTTAAGTCTTTGATAATTCTCACTTCCCCACTATTCTTTGCAGCAGAGGGATCGGAGGAGTTAGAGAAATTTGTTGTGAATATGCAGGAGGAATTAGACCAAACAGAAAAGTTAGATAAGTCTCCGGAACTGGGTGACATTTGGAAGAAATCTTTGGAGTAACTCAAATGTGAAACTGTGAAGCATATGGCAAAGCCTTGTAAACTGTAATTGTAAACAGTGTAGTGCAATTTCTACTGTGCTAGAAGAGCAACTCTCATTACAAAAAAAAGTCTGAGAACCACAGATGAGAACCTGGTAACCACAGACCAGAAAGTCTGATTTCCCCTCTGTAAAGTAAACATATCTAAAAGCTAAGACAATTGAGCACACAGAAAATCACAGGATGTTGGGAAAGACTCATACAGCTTCAGCAAATGAAAATCCTGACTCACACACTTGGTGGAGCACTGTGAGACTGTCTGACTGAGCAAGGGTACTTATTATTCTTTTTGTTTTATGAAAAAAAAAAAAGGTAACTTTCCTCTCTTTAACTCTCAAAAATATCGCTCCAAATAAATTTGATTCTTCTCCATGGTTCAGCACATTGGTAGGGTGCTGGTATAGTTCCTTTTTCTTTCCCTCCAAAGGATGAGAAACTTTGAATCTGAGCCTCCTGGTGTTTCGCAAGCCATTCCAACTGCCTTGCAGATGGCTGTAGCTGGACAGGAGATGATTTGCATGGACATTATTGTTTCAGCAGGTTTTGGGACATTGCCGTGGCTGCCTGGTACCGGATGTCTTGCTCGTATGCTTAGTTAAACTGAGACTCGGGTTTGTCAAGAAGGATTTAGGTCTTCATATTGGTCAGATTTTTTGCTGCCTTCCTCTGTTGCCTAGGTTGTAGTTTACTTTGTAGGCTACTTTGAGTGAGTAAATTCCCTATTCTTCTGTAAGGCTTCAGCACATGTGCATTCACTCTCACATGCACAGAAACACACATATCCACACACAAAGAAACACACAGAGTCTCTCATCTCCTTGTATCCTGTCCTGGGTAACTTTTTGTCTGGACAAAAGGGCCTTGAGAAATCAGGTGCTGAGAGCAGAGGGATGGGAGCAGGGGAGACTGGAGCAGGCAGGAAAAGTAGGCAGTGAACTGGCGGCTTGAATGATCTCTCCATGAGATAATTCTCAGGATGTTCTCTTGTGAGAATTCCCATTCTTCCACAGACTGTGTTTTAGTTTCTAGGAAGTTTTTTAAACTTTCGTCCTCCACCTTCTATTCTTCACACTGCAAAGTGTGCAATGCTGCTGCAACTTTCCCACATGGTGGCAGGTGTGTTATCCTGAAAATCAGATGGATTTTTTTTTTGCTTGGCTTCTGCTTCTTTGTCATACGCATAGCATTTGTTCTCAAGCTTGCAATTTGTCAGGTTAACATTTAGTAATGTTTCTGGTCTCAGAAAACCCATTGATTAAACGGTTTTCTGCAATATGAAATGTACTATTCACTGAAATCATCCTCAACACAAAGGAATGGAAGATGGCAAATGAGAAAATACATGAGGTTCTCAGGATGAGTAAAAGTATGAAGCGCTTTGCATATGTTTGTGGAGTTAACCTCAGCTGGCAGGTCCCATTATGTCTGTTTGCTCCACCCCCACGGAATGGGGTGGGGAATTCAAAGGGGAACAGTAAGAAAAGTCAAGGATTGAGATAAAGACAGTCTTCAAAGTGCATAGGGGAAAAAAAAAGAACAGAAAAAAAAAAGTAGTACAAACTTAACTTACCACCAGTCAACCAATGCCCAGCCAGTCTCTAAGCACGAGTTACTTGGGAAAATATTCTCCTGGTTGTATTGCTGAGCATGATTTATGATGTGGAATACGTCTCTTCTCAGAAGAAGAGATATTGAGTCATCTGTTCTGCTTGCACTCTCTCCCATTCTCTTGAAGTTCTATAATCTACATGTGAGGGCAGAGTGAGAAACAGTCTTGGCATAGTGCAAACAATGTTCAGCAGTGGCTAAAACACTGCTGCGTTATCAACGTTGTTTTAAGAATGGAATAGAATGGAATAGAATATTTAAGTGGGAAGGAACCCACAACAATCACGTAGTGCAACTGTCAATTCTTTGGTCACAGATCTGAAACACAGAAACATATTGGTTGCTATGAAGAAAATTAACTCATCCCAGCAAGACCCAGTACAATATGAATAGAGTTTCAAGAGATGAAGAGTTTTTAAAACAGCTGAGGGAGAATTTGATAGAGGAGCATGCAGAAATGTAACAGGGTACAATTATTCCCCTTTTTTCACAACAGTGCGTTGGAGCACCAGATGAAATGGTCAGGCTGCAGGTATAAATCAAAGAAAAGGAAGAGCTTTTAGACACAGCATGCAGGAAGTCTGGAACTCATCACCAGTGCTCCTGTGGAGGCTCTCTCTGTAAATGGGTTTGAAAAACTCTTAGGCAAATTTATGGAAGAAAAATCAATCAAGGGCTATAAAACAGGATGCAGATGCAGCTTTTAGCTGAAAAAAAAAAAAGAATCCCCAAATGGCAGACTGCTGGGAACCAAAGAAATAGAGAGAGAAAGCAGCAGTATCTGCTTTTGCTATTCCTGAGCTTTCTCTGCATACATTGTGTACAGGCCCCTTTCAGAAATGGCATACAGGCTACCTTTGCTCAGACAGGTTGTTTCCTTCTCTGCTCTTACATTTACATCTTAGCACAGGACTGAAGTTCATCCCAGGTTACAGTTTTACAGTGACACACTTTGAGTAGAGGGGGCCACAGAAGATAGAAACCAGAGTTTCCTGACAAAGACAATTTAAAATGTTCCCTGTCTACTCCATTTATTTCTGTTAGGTGTTCAAAACTAATTTATTCTCCAGCAGATGATTTCCATTCAGAAACATCTGTGTTGAACTGTGTCTTAAGTTCTTGTTTAAACCATTTGCATGTTTTTTTTTTCCAAGTTCTGTGGTCTAATTTCTTCGACAGAAGGTGTACACAATTTCTTCAAAACCTTCATTCCTTATCTAGAGTCTGTGATGTTCCTTGATGACACTCACCCCTCCTGTTTGGTAGGTTAACTTGATCAGATGAGGAAAGGTGATTCTGGTTAAAGATGCAGTGAAATAGCTGATTCTAATTAGAGGAGGTTAGAAAATACTCAATTTCATTCTGCTGCTTTCATTTTAGGCAGGTTATCCAATATCTAAATTAGAAGCAGCAGATATCGTATCTGAAAATAAATTGTTTTTCCTTAAATCCAAACCTTAGTGCTTTGGTGTTACTTTCCCTGATACTTCAGTCTGAGTTAGTGGGAATAGCCTTATAAAATTCTGTTTTGGAGCTGTAAAACTTGCAGCACTGGTCTATTCTCTGAGGGTGGTGTATGGGCTTCAGTGAGGGCTTTTAGACAATTATTTCTAATACAGGCAGTACATCCAGTTAAAACACCTGTTACTTGGCAGCTTGTTTTCATTAGGATGTTCAAAACACAAAAACTGAAATGAGGCCCACCTTAAAAAGATTTTGACCATAATGATGTAGGATTGATTATAAGCAAGGCATTTTATGCATATGTCTTCAACTGTCATATTTTCTAATTTTTATAAGTTTAATAATAACATATTGAATTAAATAAAAAAATTATTTGAAATCCATTATTTTTAACCAAGAAATAGTTGAATCTGAATTTAAGATCAAATTGAAATACCTAACAACATGTTTAAGTCAGATTGTCTATTGTTGAATTTGTGCAATAAAGTAGTAGTGGCATTTAGGTTCAGGGCTTTGCACCAGTAACAAATGTAATGCTAAAGCAGTTTAGATATAAATATTTTGTTCAGAGAAGGAACCTATATAAGTCCAAATATTTATCCACAAACTGAGCCAATAGCCCTATCATTTAAGTATTTGTGTATAAATACAAATATAAGAATGGTGCAGATTATACCTTTCAAATGCTGCTTTCAGGTCTGTTTCTTGACTTAAAATTGGGAACACAGTTGGATCCATAGTAACTCCAGAAGTGGAACTGTCTTTTAGAATAATGACACTGAAGACATAATATCTAAAACAAGCAGAGAGGAGTGGTAAAAATTATATCTTGCTTTGATTTTACAGCATCATCCTTAAAATAACTGACACCAACTGCACATCTGGTTCCCAGTGATTTGCTCCTCTACTGTGAAACCATGATTTTTGGGCCAGGCCAGATATGTTGAATTAGGTCATGTTTTGACATGACATATTACTGTCATGTTAGCAAACGTGGTTTTAGAGGAAAGACCAAGCTGTTTCTGCACATACCTCTGCTCCATGCACTGTGCAGTGCCTGGGGAAAGTGAGGGTCCAGGGCAGCAAGCATCTCTTCTACAGACGATCTGCAAGAAATGGTTTGAAAACCAGGACATACAGATTCCTCTGCAGTAAATTTTAGGAAAAGGCTCATTTTTAATTCTTAGATCTGTTGCTGAACCATTATGCGACAGAGAACTGAAGGTAAGAAAATCAAGAAAGGGGGAAAACACAACATATTTGTGTGAGGAAGAGGCTGGGGCTCACAGTCAAGCATGCAATCTTTTTCTCTCATGGTTTTTTCCTGAACGTGTAAATTGAAATGAAATGAAACTGGAAAAGGTATCTCAATCTGTTTTGGGAAATTGAACCTGGACCCTGATCTCTGTCATCTTTTCCAGGGGACAGGCATTCTCTGGGGACCCGGAGTACAGCAGGTTTCCCGTGGGGTTTAGTGGAGCAGGGCATGACAGCCAGGACCAGTCCCACCATCCCAGCCAGGAGATGGGGAACTGAAATGGGGTACTAGGCTTTAGGCTTCTGGGGGAGTACTGGAGGGTTTGGGCAGGGACAGTGAGCCCCACTGGCACTCCCAGGGCCAGCCTTTTCCCCAGCAAAGCCCTCGTTTATATTGCTTTGCTCTCATTATATTTCCTTAATGAATCTTTCTTTCCTTATAATCCTGTGACAACATGAAAAATGAGAAGTGATCCAATCCCAAACTTGTAACAGCCTATTGTAAAAAGAGACATCAAACAGCAGGAAAAATTAACAGGTTTTCTGTCAGGTGAGAATCTATTTTTATTTCCTAAGATGGCAGCAAATGGTCAGGAAGATTCACATCTTTTCTTGTCTCTGCTGAACAAACAACATTACACAGGCTATTGCATCAGAGTGGAGCTCAAGTTTGTAGTGTGATGGGTTAGCATAGGGTTAACTACATTGCAGATAACTTATGGTTTTTGATTGTGTACTATGACATTTTCTGGATGTGACAAATTTTTGAACTTGTGCTTTTCTAGAAGGTAACTGCTAAAGAGTTTCTTGTGACACTTTAGAAAAAATATCTGATGATTACTAATTCATTTGGCACTGCTCTCTAATAATGTAAATCATGATGTTCTGTGGCATTAGTGGATATAATCTCTTTCAAAAATCCCACAAAATCCTCTGTCTCTTGTCTCAGTATAGTCAAGTATATCTGCTTTAGTGTATCTAGATTTGGCAGTGCTCCAGCTTCTTTGATGTATTTAGTTAGAAAGAGACTTGATAAGTAGGTACCAGTGTTTAGGGATGAGTGAAGCCAGTTTAATATAGATATTTTGAGATTCAAGAGTTTGTCTTTTTTCTAATGTCCCTTCCCTCTTCTGCTTACCCTTAAATGTAATTAGATTGAGGTTTATTTGACTTGGAAATAAAATCTTCATATCTAAACTTAAAAGAGAACATAGCAACATTTCACTGATTTTGTGGGAGACAAAACCCCAAAAAACCCAGGAAAAAACCCCCAATAAACAGAATCCAAGGCTTTTTGTTTTCCTCACACAGGAACAGAAAGAAACAGATTTTGCATTTAAAAGTTTTTGCCAACCATGAGATCTTATTCAATAACAGAGAACAATAAGTGACTAGTTTCAATGAAATTCTTCATGGGCAGAAGCCCTCCTTGCATTATACAGTAGCATATCTCTTTTCATACTGAGGTATTTAGGTATTAGGGTCACAAAACTGAACAGTAAGCACTTGACATAAATTGTTTCTGCTCATACAATGTCAGGCTGATGGATCATAAAAAACTGAAGATATAGGCAAGAGAAATAGAACTCCGTTTTGCTGTTCTTTTCTCTGCTGAGGTCAGAAGGCAACTGTGCCCAGAAACACATCATGCAACTTTGCTGCTATACTCCTCATTATGGTACAGCACTAAATATGTTTACATTTTTCTGAAAAGTGTGTATTTAATAAACAATGTGTCTCAGTGAATCAGACGGAAGTGAACCTTAAAACTTTCTGAAGGCTGGATCAACTGTCCCTGTATCACTACAGTCAGAGGTTTGTTCTTTTTTATCTTAAAATCCTCCAGTGATGGAGACCACTCAAACTACTAAATAATCTACTCCAGTGTTTTGTTATGAATAGAGATATTCAGCTCAAATTATACATTTGTGGTTCTAAACTTTTCCTGTATTTGATGTAATTAGCTAGTTAAGCATGCCCAAACATTTTTCTTATGTTTCTGGGGGATTTTTTTGATTATTTTTTTATTAATTCAACTTCCAGTGTTCCAACTCCTATTGAAATACAGATGGAAATGCAAGTGCCATACATTATTCCAACTTATCGCCCTCTTCTATCTTTTTGAAATTCCTTACTTTTTTCCTTCTTTCATCAATTATGCTTAGGGACTCAGAATTGATTGAATTAAATTTTGAAACCATATCACCTCTAGAAACCCAGTGATATCTTGGAGGGTATCATACCGTCTATGCCTTATAGAAATAGTAAAGAAATACTGTGTTTCTCAGGAAAATGTTTTTTCAGCATTAGAAATATGATTTGCATACAGGCTGGAGTTCTCACCGTTGAATTCTAAATCTGGAAATTTCTACTGAGAAAAGGTGGTTAATCACCCTCACTTTACAATTTTCTCTACCTTAGCTTCCTTGTCCCATTTTATCCCATACAAAACTCTCTGGCTTCTTTAAAGAGAATATCTTTGTATGCCAAGACTGATTTTTAAGGCTTTTTTTCATTGTTTATGTGTTGTTAAAAATCAGCATGTGAAATAGCTTTGCAGCCTAAGGCCAGAGAGAGGCAGCAGGAAGCAGAAATGCAGAAGTTCAGCTTTGTTTTTCTCCTACATGCCTATTGGCAGTCCCTCCATATGTTGGGATTCAGTCTCCCCCAAACCAGTGCCTGAAGCCTTCACAGTGTGTTGCTGCAGTAGAGCAGCAAGCGTTCAGGGGTTTATCTCTATAAGATTTGATCACTCACTGTTTATGAAGCAGCACAGCTTGTGCTGATAATGAAAGACCTCCTCTTCCCTCCCCCTCCCAGTTAGCAGGTCTTGTCTGTCTCATATTCCATATGAAAAAGTTTTGTCAATATTGACAAGATGAGAAAAGGAAAATGAATTGACTTCACACAGCTTCAGTCTCATCCTGTGAAAAATTCTGTGGGAGCCGTTCTGTCTTATTCTCTAACACTACCCTAAAAATAAGTAATACCTTAGATGTTGAAGATGACACACATGACACTGACTTAAACATTTGTTTTATGTTACTCTAGAGTGTATTCAGGGTGTTATGACTCACTGAAGGAGACAGTAAAAAAAGCCCAAACACCCCAATCCCTTTCCCATCAGAAGGAATGAAAGAAACACTCAACTTCTCAACTTCCCTTCCAAGTGAGGAATTGGTGCATTGTGAAGAAGAGGCAAATGCTAGAAATCACAGAATTTCAAAGAGGCTTTGTTTTGTGATGAAGGAACTGAATCTCATAAGTCAGAGGTGTGACAGCCCATGCAAAGTAGTTAACCTTTCTGGGTTTCCTATCTGCAAAATGAGGTAGTAATAATTCTACTTACCTTTCCTCTGTTTTGCCAAGATCAATTTCAGACATTTCAAGAGGTGCTTCTTTAAGACAATGTGTGTGCATAAATCTCAGCCAAAGTCAAAATGACAAAAAGATGAGAATACTTTTAATCCCAGTCTAAACTGGGTATTTGCTTTTTATCAATCATATTTAATGGGAACATAAATGCCAAGGAAATGGATGCCTCCATTATTATCTTTAGTAAAAAAGTATCTTTATCCTTAGTTAAAAAGTGTAGACATAGAACAGAGCAGTTAAGAATAAAAACAAGGATCAGTACAGTGTAATAACAATTTATAAAAAAGCAACACAAAGTCAATTTATTGTTTAGCAGAGGTTCAAGTAACTGATTAGAGAGTAATTCTGATGCACTACTATTCACCTAGCACAAACTGTGGTGAGTCACATTGTAAATCATTTGCAGATGGTATTCTATTACAGGTGCCAGCAAACAAAGTTTTTGGTATCAAGTGAAAAGATTGCAAAACACTTTTTCTATAGCAGAATGCAATTTTGCAATCTATTGTCAGTGACACCATTAGGCACCTAATATTTTAGAGACTCACATTTGATAGACAAACTGTGTTAAGGTTTATTAACCTTTGCATAGTGCACTTCATCTTCAAGTGCAAACCAACCTATTTACTTCCTATTCTTTTATTTTGCTCCTTTTCTTCTCCCAGTTATGAGTCACACATACCTGGTATCAAACAAAAAAAAATGGTATGCTAAGAAATAATCAAAATAAAAAACTTAAAGGATGTGCCCAGCATTTACAGTTGGGTTTTTTTTCTCCGTTAGTTCTCCAAAGCTTTGAGTTGTCTTCATGCCTACAGTTTGCCCATCAGTGAGAACATCTTCTGGGTTTGTAACCCCAGTTTGATATTTTTAGCACAACAGTGAAACTGAAATAAAGATCCAAATCTGATAATTGCATTAAACTCAAGGAAAATGGGTGCCACATGCAAGTTCCTATGGGCTTTGTGGGAGACTGGGATTTTTCCAGAAAATGGATCCTTTTGAGGAGCAATGTCTGAGGAGAAGCTCACACAGAGCAGTGCTCATCAGCAAAGATAAATATTAGGGCTCTTCACTTGGGTGTCATGTCTGGGGTTGCAAAGGCAGTGGAATGCAATTAAATCTACTTCCTCTGTAGACTTAAAAAGCCTTCCAGTAGGCTTTTTGATATGGCACCTGGTTTTTGAAAATGATCAGTATGTGCCACTTGCTTGAAGACATCTTCAGCCAGAACAGAGCTCAGACCAGCATGCATTTAAGTTATAAAGTGAGAGGCCTCATCAAAAAGACAATTAGAGCAATGCATGCTTGAATTGTTCCAGGGCACGGTAAGGTTCCAAAGCAACTTTCAGTGAGTAAATGTCAAAACACACGAGCAAATAGAAAACTAACTTGTTTTGAGAGGTTGCCTGATAAACATGATATTGTTATCTTAAATACTCAAGGACTTTTTAAAAATGGGTATCTTCTCATAATAGTTTCATGGACTTATTTGACAGTAAGAACACTTTTGTGTCAGACTTTTTCTCCTCAGTCTGATGCCTAACTTGAGTAAGTGTTGCGGTGTGCCATGGCTGGTGCCACAGCCAGCAAAACCAAATGGACTAGCACGCCTAACGGTTTGATGCCCACACAGCCCGAGAAACCTGTGGTGAGGGTGAGTACCCAGAGGGCTGTGCTGGGTATGCAGATCATACCCCCATAATTGGCCATTGCCATCTCCTTCCCTTTTCCCCTATATTTGGTTTCCCCTCTAGAAAGTTCTCTGTTACTTGGTCCCCCATTGATCCATGTTAATCCTCCCTGCCTACCCCTGTCCCTATTGGTCAAACACCCTTTTTCCCTCCTTTGTAAAGCGCCCTTGCTGTTGTATTATTGGTTATTATGTGATTTCCCCTCCCTTTCTGTAGGGGTATAAAACCCCATGTCACTGCCATTTTTTCAGTTCTTCACGCCCCTTCTTGGATTTATGTTGGACCCTCGCCCTCAATAAACCTTCTCCTTTACCACGAAGAACTGCCTCTGCCTCACTCCTGCCTCCTCCGCACACCCTTACCATCAGTGGGCAAGGCGGACCCGACCAGGAACTCCGCCTGCCCTCCTGTGCCACGAGAGCCTCCGTCTTCCCCTCCAGTGTGGGTGGGTGCCCGGTGCTTGTGGTCAAAGCTAGCCAGTAAATAGCACCGTGGCAAGTAAGAATACGTTTTCCAAAGCCTTCCACATGTACCACAATGCTGTAGAACACATCTGAAAGTAATGCACTTACACAGGTCTCCAGAAATGCTTGTTCTGCTAATAAGATTAGCCAAAATAAGATTAGTTTGTCAGGATACCAGAGTTTTTCTCGTTATGAATTATTACTGCACCCTTTAGTATTTTTTTAGAAAAATTCATTTAATGTAGCAAATACCTTTTGAAAGACTTGCGCATGTCTCATCTATAGCAGTGGATTATTAAATTAGCTTGCTGTTCACTGTGTTCAAACAAGAAAACATCATATCAATTTCATTACTGACAAATAAAAATTCTTGTTTTTACAAGATCAGATATTTCAACTCCCAGCATTGCTGGTAGAGATATATGTGTCTCAGTCTGAAATGCAGAACTTCATAAAAATGGCCTCACACATTTTAGAAGGAAATATAAACTTGTGAGAAATAAACCAGAATCAGATTTTAACTAATTGTTGGAAAGTGGTTGACTATACAGAAGCCTCTTGTTGGACATTACTAAGTGTTAGTTATATAGTTAAGCTATATTTATTTAGTTGCTTGCAACTAATTTTAATGATTATTTTAAGTTGTCAAACCCATATGGCCTACATATAGCTGTCCTGAAAAATGTAACTGACATTCTGAAAGTGATTACTTTTTAAACTCTATATTGGGAAAACACTAGGGGTACATGTCATTAGGGAACATACAAGTTAACAATTTTGAAATATGGCATTTTGACATGCAAATTATTATACAGAATCCTGTTGAAAGTTGCTAAAAATAATGTTAGTTCTTTAGCATATACATAGCTAGTGACCGTGTTAGATCTTTGATTATATGTTTTATGAAACGCACAACTGTGGTGTTTTATAAGGAGAAAACACTTTAAAAGCGCATATTTGCATTTGTGTGAGTGAACAGAAGAAAACAGAAGAAAATTCCCTCCTGAAAATGATAATTTGTCTCTAAATGAGAAGGATTTGATCCACAACATTCATCACTGTAATTACAACCAGAACAAAATTGCTCACATATAAACATAAGTTATTTTCTGATTTTGTGAGAATTTTAGGCACGTTGGTTTTATTCTACTATGTTGCACACATTTAATATTTCCTTTTATTAAATATTAACATTAATTAATGCTTACTAGTGCAAAATAAAAATACAAATTAGAAATTCTTTTAAATAATGACCCATGATAGACATGGTTGCTGTATATCTAGTGTCTTTTCCATCATTTTTAAATGAATGGGAACTAATTTCGACTGGCAATTTATGTATTTTGGAGTAAAATTGTAACAGCTCTTATGAAGGCTCTGTTATCATTGATATGATAACATTATGCAAACATAACTTTCTTGACCCTCATCTATGTGGGCATTGCATGACATCTTCATTTTATGTGTGCGTTACTTACGTCATAATGAATAAAAAACCAAGTAGCTATGGCTTTGTTTTCTGTTTTATTTTTTCAGAAAAGACATAGGACAGCACTGATATAATTTGATTTAAGTGGTCTCACCTAACCTTACATCAGACCTCTCAGTCTTTTTTTTGAAATCTGGAAGGGAAAAAATAATGATATTGCTATTTATTGCACTGATTTTGAGCATATATTCCATTCTATTTTAGGGTAGATTCACTGTGCCCCTTTCAAAGTGACCACAGCATCAAACCTGACAGAATTAAAGAAGCATTTGGACAATACTCTCAGGCACAAGGTGTAATTCTTGGGGCTGTGCTATGCAGGACGAGGAGCTGCACTTTGATGATCCTTGTGGGTCTCTTCCAACTCATGATATTCTATGATCTTTAAAATGGATTTGAGGTGCCTATCCTTCAAATGACTGCTTAATATTAATGTGCCTAATTTGACATAGATATAATTCCTTCATAATATTCAACAGGTCTGGATATTCAGAGGTAAATCTGGACTACCTTTGAAGTATATCTTACATACCATATATTTTTACAGAAAGGAAGTGAATAGCCTATTTACTCCCTTCTGATTTTGTTTTTGTGCACTCTTAAACAGAGGAAAATTATTCTCATCAGAAGTTCAATAATTCAGATCACCTAAATTTGCATAAGGAAAAAATATTGGGGTTTATTTCCTGGTATTTATACTAAATGAGCCAAGTTTTGCTCTGACTTATGATGGTCTAAACCCATTATAGGCACAGTGACTTCATTAATTATAATTAATAATTTTTTTATTTCCATAGGAGAAGTCATCTATAATAGAAAATGGAAGAAAACCCTCTCTCTCATTACCAGTGAATTTTTTTCAAACCAGTCTAATCATAATAAGTAGCATGGTCCTTTTTTTTCAATCTGAGTAGTCTACGTTGGTTCTGAAAATAGCAGTTATTATTATCTTACACCTCAGATTGAAACGTTAACCACAAAACTGGTTTTATACATTAAAATTCCTTCTGGCAAGGTAGACTGAAGATTGAAATACTTCTCTAACAAAATTCTTGTAATTTCACATTATTCAAGTATTATCTGAGATAGAGAACTATAGTGATTTATTGTGGAAAAATTAAGAGGCCTATTACTTGCCATGGAAAGTACAGACATACTGTTAGTTTGACATAAACCACATAAAGATATTAAATGCGACTCTAATTAGTTTTATTCACCACTCAGGTCTCTGCAGTTGGATTTCTTTGATGTCATCCTGCTTCTATCTAACATGAGTAATGGGAATGGTTAGAGAACAATATTTCATACTGCCACATTCCAGTAGAAGTGGTTTCCACTTGTGTGCACTGTTCCAGTGGATGCACTTTGAAAAAATGGTAAAAAAGAGAAGCTCATAACTATCTCATTTCTTGACACAGAAAATCCTGCAGATTGGTGGTACATCAGTACGTACAAAATTACCCTTTGCTAATACAATGAACCTGTTTATTATAACACACTATGCTTACTTAATCACTGTTGTACAATAAATCATATTTGTTATGTACTTACATAATGGTACTCAGCAAAAAAGACACATTGTGTAATTCAAAATATCCTTAATTAAACTAGTTAAAACCAAATTTCCAACTTGTTAAAAAAAGCCCAAACAAGCTAGAAACAGAGAGAAAGGGTCTGCACCTTGCTCTAAAAGTTCTGACTCCTAAAGTATAAGCTATCTGTTGATCTGGGAAAAATCTACATACTTGCTCCTAAACTAGAATCTTAACTTTGGTAAGTTCCCTGGACCAAGGATATGTAAAAACTTGCTGTGGGTTGACCTTGGCTGGTATCTGGCTGGCTGCCAAACACCCACCCACCTGCTCTCTCACTCCCTTGCCTAAACAGGACAAGGGAAGAAAACATAATGGGACAGCTCATGGCTGAGATAAAGAGATCAATTACTGATCAGTTACCAATTACTGTCACAGGCAAAACAGGCTTGGCTTGGGGAAAATTAATTTAATCTTTTGCCAATTTATTGAAAAGTGAGAAACAAAGACAAATTCAAACAATGTTTTTCCTCACAATCCTTCTTTTTCCTAGGTACAATTTCAGTCCTCTATTCATGACTCCTCTAACTACTCCACCCCTACCAAGCAGAGCAGGAGGATGGAGAGTGAGAAGCTGAGTAACTGTCTGCCACTCCCTCATCCTTACAGCTTTTTCCTGTTCCTCACACTGTTCCCCTGCTCTATCGTGGGTCCACTTTATGGGTTACAGTCCTTCCAGATAAACCTGCTCTGTCTTGGGCTTTTCTCCACATGCTGCAGTTCCTTCATATTTACCTGCTCTGCTGTGGTCTTTTCCATGGGCTACATGGAAATACCTGTTCCAGGTCCTGGAGCATCTTCTTTCCAACTTCTCTGAACTTGGTGTTCACAGTATTGTTATTTTCCTCACTGCTGTGCATCCTTTTTTCCTTCTTAAATATGTTTTCCCCAAGGCACCACCAGGCTGAAGGGTTCAGCAGTGTCCCGAGGTGGGTGTGTGGGAGCTGGCGTTGTCTGACACAGGACAGCCCCTACATTTTCCTCACAGAGGCCATCCCTGCAGCTCATCAGCTGCCAGCACCTGGACATGGCCCCCCCCAAAAAATATCTCTCACTAAAAGAAAATCCTAATTAGCCTGATGTTGAAACTTCTGAATGAGGAAGTAAGTAAGTAAATAAAATATGATCATACTCTTTGTCTCTTCTCACAAGGAACATGTTAATTGTATTTCACATTGTCTAGCACTTTTTGTGTGGCCTGCTGAATGAAAAAGACAATGGGAAATGCTGTATTAAATTTGGTTATGACTGAAGTTGGACATCTGGGTCAACATTTACCAGATATGACAGCGCCTGGGTTAGAGGGAGAGGGCTTAGAGGGAGGTTTTCTAGGATATAATTGCACTAAAATATTGATTAATTCTTTCATAAAATCATAGAATGGTTGGGGTTGGAAGGGACTTTAAAGATCATCTAGTTCCAGCCCTCCTGCCATGGACAGGAACACCTTCCACTAAACCAAGTTACTCAGAGCCCATCCAGCCTGGCCTTGAACACTTCCAGGTATGGAGCATCCAGTTTCTCTGGGCATCCTGTTCCTCACTGCCCTCACAGCAAAGAACTTCCTCTTAATGCGTAATCTAAAACTACTATTTTTAGTTTGAATCCATTCCCCCTTTTCCTATCGTTACATGATCTTGTATAAACTCACTCCCCAAATTCTTTGTCGGCTCCCTTCAGGTACTGGAATGTCACAATTAGGTCACCCCTAAGCCTTCTCTTTGCCAGGCTGAACAAATCCAATTCTCTCAGCCTCTCTTCATATGAGAAGTGCTCCATCCCTCTAATAATCTTGATGATCTTCCTCTGGACTTGCTCCAACAGGTCCATGTCTTTCCTGTGCTGGGGACCCCAGAGCTGGATGAAGCACTGCAGGTGGGGTCTCACCAGAGCAGAGCAGAGAGGCAGAATCCCCTCCCTCACCCTGCTGCCCATGCAGCTTTGGATGCAGCCTGGGACACAAGTGGCCCTCTGGGCTCCAAGTGCACATTGCCAGCTCATGTCCAGCCCCCCACTGACCAGCACCCCCAAGTCCTTCCGGCAGGGCTGCTCTTGGTCTGTCCATCCCTCAGCCTGTGTTAGTAATGGGGGTTACCCTGACCCAGGTGCAGCACCTTGAACTTGGCCTTATTAACCCACACGAGATTCCCACTTCCTGAGCTTGTCCAGGTCCCTCTGGATGGCATCCTGTCCCTCAGGTGTGTCAACAACAACAGCTTGGAGTCATGAGCAATAGAAATATGAGTCAACTAAGTGGTTTTCCAGATGAAAAGAACAGTCTCAATAAGTTAGTATTTGTTATTACTTTTGTAATTTTCAGCACTGAAATGCACTTAGTGGTTTTTTTAGAAGCAATCAAAAAACATCAAAAGGAAAGGAGAGTTTCAATTGAGAATAACAGTGATGGAAGCAGGACTCATGGTTATGCTGATTAGAGAATAGGTTCCAGTTTAGTCTGCAGCTTAGAAAAAGCACAAAAAAGTGTTGAAGAATTGTTCCTAAAGAGACAGCAAGGTAAAGAGAATATTCTATGTCATGTATAACAGCAATATGAAATTTTTCTGTTACGACCTTAATGCCTTTCTCTTTTTCTTTCCCCTGGCAAGCTGGGAAAGACAGTGCTGAAATGAGTTCTTAATTAAAATGAAGTGAATTGAGGAAATACTGATGATTCTCTGTTATCTTGAAAACTATCTTTTACTTTGGAAAGGAAAATGAAGAAATGAAAGGTTTGTTCAGTCAAAGAAATACCAGAATAAATTTTACTTAGCTAATTACTATTTTTATATATTTTTAGACTTGCAACATGATAATAACTAGTGACACGTTTGAGAAAAGCCAAAATTTAACAAGAAACTGAAATAGCCACCAATATTTTGATACCACAATGTTTTAACCTGTTAGACAAAGAAATATTTAGAGAGTAAGTAGGTAAAATAAATAAAATACATATCAAAAACTATTTTGAAAGAGCATTTCTTTGTGTTCAAGTTGATACATTCCCTCCTATACCTCTTCCCTGCCGTGTGTTAAAATAAAAAACACAAAGACAACAGCTTGGATGGAAGACTGCTTTGCCTTAAGAAATGAGGAAATATTAACTCTGGCGTGTGATTTCCACTGAAGCAAAGTTTGGATTTCTTGCAACAATTTCAGTATGACTAGAAAGAGATGAACTTGTGAAAAGTTGAATGTATTGATTAGGACAAATTTAGTGTCAGTGTTACCTGTCTGTAAAAAGGAGATAAAACATTTTAAAACCACGTAAAGATAATTGCATGAAGACATGCCTAGTTAAGCTTTAAGCGGGTAGTCCTGCCAGTACTTATATTTAAAGGAAGAAAAACAAAAAAAAAACTAGTTTAGGGTTGAAGAATGAACCATAACATGTTAAATTAGAACAGTCAAAATAATGGCTGGGATTTTCACTGGCTCTCCATTAGACCTGTCTATCTAATTGAACATCAGTGGGATTTGGGTATTTTTTTCCCTTGTGACCGAAAATTCCAATCATAGTTACTAACAGAGAGAAATAAAGAGCAGAACACAAGATGGAGAATTGCACATAAAAGTCAGAAAATAAAAAAGAATAAAATAAAAGCAAATCTTTTGTATGCTGAAACCATAACCACGGAAAGTATAAGCAATATTTGGTGTTGAACAGAGGTGTTAGAGGAGAATCAGGAATGCATTTTTTCCGGAGTTCACGTGAGAAAGGAGTCCGTACCTGCTGGTAACTGTGGTGTGGATCTTACATTGACAACGTAACGTTTGGGAATATGTTTGTCAGTGACCCAGACTCATGCCTCACTGAGAAACTTTTTGCTATGATATCTCTGAAGCAAAGATACAATTTTCTCAGCAACTAGAAAATGTACCAGAAAAAAAAAAACTAAACCAGTTGCCCACAAAAAGGCTAAAACACAAATGGTTTCTTATAAAAGTATTTTTGCTACTTTTCAGAAGAAATTGGCTCAGATTTGTTCATCTAATCCTGAAGGAAGTCATGTCCACTGGAGAAACATAAACTGCATCAAGCTAAAGCATAGAAACACAGAGATGCTTAATTAATCCATTTGAGAGAAAGTGAGAAGTAGGGACAACTGAGCTCCAGAGGAATTTTCCAAAGAAAAGAAATGGCTTCCCTTGGTGCAGGACTTGTGAAGCAGAACATCTTCAATTTACTGATGGGAATGAGAGTCTGCTTTGAAAGCTAATTAATTGTATTACGCAGCTGTAGCTGAGCAGACCTTCTCTGGAGCCATGTTTGGGAATAACAGAACTTTCCATTGTAGTGCATAACTCCACAGCTGCAGACAGACTCTAGACCAGCAGAGAGACTGCATCATTACCTCTGTGGTTTGCTTGCTAAGTATCCACTCAGTATATCTCATTTTAGAGCCATGCAATAGTTTGCATAGTTGGTGAAATCAGCACTGGTAAAACACAGTCCAGGATTTCTTTTTATTCCTTCAACAGATTCCTGCCACTCTCACTATGCATCTATTTCTGTGATAAGAGGTGACAATAGAGGCACTTACTTTATTTCGCTCCTTATGATGGCCCACAACAGGTATATTTGCAGTCTGTATGAGTGTTTCCTCATCCCACATTTGCAGAAAGTTTGTAAAAATAGCTGTTGAATCTCAGTGCTTTCAAGACTGTTTTCACCCATTCTGTCGTGAATTTGGGAATACGATTTCAAAGTAGAATAAAGCAGCAACAGAAGGCGAGGCATCAGAACAGAGGAAGGTTGTTGACTGCAAAAGAAGGTGTTCTTTAGTCTCCGTCTTCACCTCGGAGTGAGGTGAGGATAGACAATCCCTTCAATGCCTGGATCCCTGCTTAGATCCTCCTTGAATAAATAAAACTTTTTTGTTATTTGAACTGGCTAACATTTCTGAACTGTCCGAAACTGACAAAGTCTTAGTAAAATCTTCTGCTTAAGCAAATATGCTCACTTGATGACATTGCAAAAGCAGAATCTTAGTTACATCTCTTCTTTTACTAGTCCTCTGAGTGGTTGGGTTTTTTTCCTTGAGAAATTCTGCATTAAAAATGTTGGCATTAACTATGTGAAATACCAAAGCTAAAACTGAAGTTTTTCGTGAGATATCCAAAAAACCACTGTATGTTGCTGGAAACTTTAGTGTGAAAAACAACATGTAAAGCACTTCAAATTACGATTTTTGCAACTTCTCCATCAGCAAATGTTTTCCTCTAATTCAGCTAGCAATATATAATAAGCGGTTGATGATATTAAAAATATTTATTCTCGCCTGAAAATGATTCTGGGGCTCTTTCATGTTGAGGAAGCTGAGATCTAAGTAGTAATGTATATCTGCATATTTTTGAACCATCCATAACATCAATACGAATTTAATAAAGTGCATTCATCTATATAATTTAATGTTCTTTGGGTTCTTAATGTCTAGTGCCACAGCTCTTTGGAAAGACACACCAGTAATGCATTTAAAAAATTTGGCATGTAAAAAGCAGTTTCTGTGAATCTAAATGTACATTTATTCAACAGCATTATAAACTTGGGAAATGTCTAGTACTTTTGTACAAAAGTCTTGCCCCTAGGTATATGGGCTGCTTTTTACAATATACATGTTATAGGAACGCTCTGAATACATGCACTCTTCAGTCTATTACAATGAATGTTCTAATAATCAGGGGAAGTAAACATACATGTTTTCATGTTTCCCTGGTGCAGGATGGAAAGAGAAGCTAAAATCAGGACACTACATCAAGAGCCGGAAGCTGTACATTTGTTAATTTTGAAAGGAATATGTATATTTGAACTTGACTCATTTTGCTACCAATAGTTCCCCAAAAAAATAATTCAGATCAGAAAAAGTAATGAACCACAGGGTTATAGTGAGAGCTACGTGATTAGATAAACTCTTAATAAGAAACATGATGTAGCTGTCATTGGAGACAGCATGCAGATGCAGGCAGAAACAATGATCTGGTATTTTAATAGTTGGCTTGGACTGATATAGTAAAAACAGAGATGGTGCTTCTTTGCCTATAATATTGATCTTTTCAGTGAGTATGATGAGTGGAAAACATAGAGTAAGGTGCTTATTGTGATCTTTTCTGAGATTAATCATCTCTTCCATCAGCAGCACATCCTATTTCTTAATGATTCATTTGTGCAGTGATAGGATATTTGGACTGCACCATTCAGCAGCAATAGGCCTTTCAGCCGAAATACTGAATGGCTTAGTTGGATCTCTGAGGTATGCACAGATGAGTTTCAACCTACGCCCTAAAATATCTGTCCCTGAACATATTTCAGTGCACAGGATAGCGTGTTCTGTTGGTATCAGCTCAACATTTCTGGCTTAGCATTTTAGATGTTCTGTTTTATTGGCTGGTCTTCAGTTCAAACAATCCACTGGAGTGATCTGAATCTTGCAGGCTTAGATTTTAAACCTACCGAGTAGAATATAACCATCCCAAAATAATAAAGCATATGATCTTTATAACTTGGCACTTAATCAGAATTAGCCAGAGCCCTTTTTCTTTATTCCTGATATCAGAAAATATGCAAAGGTCCTTGAACTCTTAAGCAGTAGATGAGTGCATATTTACCTCTGCGTTCAGTAGTCTGCAGCAATCAACTTGTCAACAGAGTTTTAGAATTCTTGGCTAGGAAAGGAATAAAACAAGAACACACAGTTATGCCATTACAGAAATTAATGGTGAGCTAATGAATTGAAGGAAGAGGACTTTAAAAAGGGTTATTTAATATGGATGTACAGGTATAACTTTTCTCTCAGTATGTTCTTCAGCCATAGACTGATATTAGCTGAGAAGAATCACTGGGGGGTACAAAAGCATATTCACTTTTTCAGCCTTTTCTAACCTCTGTCAGAAATTAGTTATAGAGAGCTCAAGGGAGGTCATATTCCAGTGGGAGCATCTGCAAGCTTAAAATGAAGCATATTAATTGGTGCTTAATGACTGAAGAAAATGCTGCTTCCTGAAGCCAAGCCAGCTTCTTACAGTCTGGATGGAATTGATTTCTGCTGTGCTTGTATTCATCACAAACATGAACTGTAGGCTTATAAGATGTTATTTTTTAAAAGTATATCAGAGTCTAATGAGTCCTCTGAGAGACTTTTAGAAGTCTGTAAATACAATTCCTAAAGAGAAAAAAAGACAGACAGAAACACAAAACTTCATGAACAGAACTCACTTTAAGATTTTGGACATCAAAAGTCAGAATTCAGCAAATGCAAATAATCAGTTAATTTAGATGCATCGATGTAGTACCTGTCGTTTTTGTCTTCGTGAGTTTTTAAAGAACTATATTCAAAAACAAATTTAACATCCAGGAAAAAAACCCCAAATATACAGCAACCCACCAGGGCCTGCTTCTTTCCAGTCAATTTGTCTCTGAGTCTGTTGTCTAAAATGTCTCTGCGCACAGGAATGTTTCATAAGAGCACAAAGCTGGAGCATATACAGCTTCCACATGTCAGTGTTAATTTTAATGCATAGGCAAAAAAAAAAAAATTAAAAAAGTAGAAAAATTAAAAAAAAGAGTAGGAGAGTACAGGAAAATTAAACCAGTATGAAAAATTGTTTAAAAGGAAAAAAATACAGCAAATAAACAAACAAAAATGCTAGAAGAGGTCAATGGAAGACCTGCCCATGAGGACTGATATAACCTATCATTTTCAGCTTGAATGCTTGTAAAGGTCTTTGAAATTCTTGGTAGGACATAGTATCAAATGTGCAATATGTTACTATCCCAGCACTGTGAAGGACCAAGCAAGATTCTGTTCTTTTCCTGCATTATTTCTGAACCACTTTGTTGTTCCATCAATACGCTGCTGATCGTACAATGTTCACCTGCCATTTCATACAGACAAAAGACTTCTGGGCAGATGGCTGACTCCAAACTACTGCTAACCAATTTCAGAAAAGAGATACAGTTCCTAATGAGAACAGAGAATTTGCATGAGAATATTTCTCATGTAAATTGTTACTTCTAACTAGTACTCCTCAAATCATTACAATTGGATACTAGATTCCCTGTAACAAAATGGAGTTGCTAGGCAATATGAGTGGTCAGCCCTTCTCTTGTGAGAGATGGCTTTAAAAAGTACTTTATGTATTCTATTCTGAAATTCACACTATTTGTATTTAAATATGATTGCCGACATGTTAAACTAAGGTTTCATATCAGCCAAAAAAAGTAAGATGTATCACTTGAATTTTGCTCATGAATGACAAACTTTTTCATTTTGGGGCACATTTTTGCAGGCAGAACCACCAGAGAACATTCATTAGCGTGTTTTTAGGATGTAGTGGATTTTAATGGCACAACTGGAAAATCGCCCACATGTCCCTAGAAAATTATAAGCAGACATTTTCCAGCTGAAACAGAAAAGCAGATGGGTAAGTATGAAACTAATGTTATTTCTTCTGGGGCCAGAATGTCAAAGTGAATATCTAATGAAGCTGCTTTTTTTTCCTTGAGCACAAACCATACAATACAGAAATATATCAAGTATCATTTTAAGACAGGAAAGTAAAGAAGACTTGAAGTCATTTAAATGTATATTAGAAAAGAGTGAAGAGCTGCAGCTTTACTTAGAGATAAGAGTAAATAAAGTCCTTTACTCATTTTATGCATGCTGGGTTACAGCATAGTCTGACTTATATTAGAAATCAGTCTTCAGTCATAGAATTCAGATCAGGATGCAGCTCTCTGGAGACTGGGTTCTGGGTCATCTATCAAGGGCAGATGATTCAGGGGGGCTGCTTATCATTTCACACCCATTTCACAAAGTAGCAAGTAAATTATTATTTTCCCTAAATTACTTATGTGAAAGTTGTTTCTAAAGACTGATCTGGGAAAGGTTATTGCAAAGAGTGGAAATAAAAGTTGCTCTAAATTGAAAGGTTTGTCTCTGCAAAGTCAATTTCATGTGTACAGTATTGACAATATTTCAATAAATAACATTATAAAAGTGTTGTGCAATGACAACGTAGCCTATCACAAAAAAAAATTATGTTCAGCAATGACTCAAGCTTAGAGAACCCAGGATCAGGACTTCTTAGACTGTTGGCTAAAAGCACACTGGCAAGGACATGAGGCTAAGTGTGAATATAGTACTGCTGGGGGTCTTTTGACTTCCATCTGTCAAGAAAGGCAAGCAGATGTGGCTTCCCTGTAACACCTCATTGAAAAGATAACAACTCTGACAGCACAGTACCTTGCCAAAGATCATGGGCTCTGATTTGCTTATCTGGTTTCACAGAAATAATTTTGTACCTTTAGCAACAAGTTAGTGAACTTGATCAGCCATATAATATCTACAAAATTGGTGTCCTTAGAGAAGAGGTTATCTATGTTCATTTAAATAAGTGGTTTCAGAGAACACAGTAAAATTAGGTCAGTAATTACTTGCCCCATGCCCAGGCTACGAACCAGAAAAGGTTGCTGAGGGGATGTCTAATTATATGTCTTTTAAATAGATTTGAAAAGGCTAAATACTAGCAATGTCAATGTCTTGATGTATCACAGAAATGACCTGTGTCTATACCTCTAACACAGCTGCAGTAATGGGCCAGTAAATATTTGTGATAGCAACATTACAGCTTTTTTCCTAGGTTCTAAAATCTGAGGTGACTGAGGTTGCATGTGATAGCAACAGTGTGTTTCATATTTCAATACCTTTGACTGAGTTTATGGTAAACTATTAGGCTTGCCCTTGCATTAAACATTGAAGTTTCTAGGAACAGAATGTTATCTCTCTGTTCCGAAAATGCCCACATTTAGTTCTCCAACTGGCCCAAATACATACAGTATAATTCAGTAATAATTAAGTTAAATTAACCTATGCAAAGCATAGGCTAAATTACTTTTGATAATTGAATTGGCTTATTGATAAGTCACTTGTTATCTCTAGAGAATACTATAGCCTTCTGTATAGTTCTTAGTGTCTATATTTGTCATAGAAAACATCTCATCTTTAAATCACAAGCTGAACTGAAAATAGGGGAAAGCGTTAGATGTGCTTACCTCATTTTCACTCTTAGAATCAAAGAATCATCATTGTTCGAAAAGACCTTTAGGATCATCAACTCCAACCATCAACCTAGCCTTGCCACCAATAAACCATGTCCTCAAGTGCCATATTCACATTTTTTTTTAACACTTCCAGGGATGGTCACTCTACCATTTCTCTGGGTAGCCTGTTCCAATGGTTTGTGAAGAAATGCTTTCCTAATACCTAAACTAACCTTGTTCTGGTGCAACTTGAGGTCATTTCCTCTCATCCTGTCACTTGTTACGTGGGAGAAGAGGCCAATGCCCACCTGGCTATCACCTCCTTTCAGGTAGTTGTAGAGAGCGATAAGGTCTCCCCATAGTCTCCTTTTCTCCAGGGCAAGCAATTCCAGCTCCCTCCGTGACTCCTCATATGACTTGTACTCCGGATCCTTCACCAGTTTTTTTGTTCTTCTTTGGACATGCTCCAGGGCCTCAATGTCCTTCTTGTCGTGTGGGGCCCAAAACTGAGCACAGTAACTCAAGATGCAGCCTCATCAGTGCCAAGAAAGAGAGAATGATCACTTCCCTAGTCCTGCTGGCCACACATTATGTTTGTAGTCAGGGACAGTATCCTAATCTAGATGGACCTTTAGATCTCTTGTTCCCTCTCACAGTTTGCTTTTACATAAATACTAACTGTTCAAAAAGAGCCTGTGTATGGTGGAACATCACTGTGGTATTGAGACCTTAAATATTTCCTGTTTTCTTTCTGTTTTCATTTAAAGCAAACATGTTTGATCAGGTAGCTGTTACTTTAAACATTAATTTAAATATTTCTTTTCTAAATTTTAATTTTGAGCATCAAAAGTTCAAAGGTGTTGTATTCAGGGATGTTTCAAGACAGAAGTGAAGGACGGTATCTGACTCTTCTGTTAAATAATACTGATTAATGTGGTGAAGCATTGTCCTCTTCATTCAAAATACCAGTAATTCCATTTCTAGTAAGGAGAGAAGAATGACATGCACAGTAGGATCCTTGATGTCCTTTGATTCAATCTCATCCCACTAATTCTAGGAGATGGAGTTCTGCATTAAAGAATAAAATAGGAAAGGTGTCCTGATGAATTAAGAAAAAACCTCATAATCTGAAAGAAATATAGTTTGTTTATGACAGCAATTGATCCACAGTAGAAGAAATTGAAATTATTCAACAATTAAACCAGAGCAATTCGCACCTTTTTTTTAAACTTGCAGTTTTGGTTGTTTGGCTTGTGCAAACTGATGAATCATTAGCGTGTCATTAGAAGGAAACAGTACACGAATTCTGTTTACTATAGGACAAGTTTATGTTATCTCTGGTCTTAACATGCTCTCTCTTTTTCTCCCATATATATATATTTGATGTCTTATCAAGTAGCACCACTTAAAAAGTTTCTGTGTTAAGGGTAACTTCTTTATTCTCATTTTCACGGTTCCTTTTCCAATGCCTGATTCACATTATTGTTTCTGGAAATTTAACGCAAGCTAATACAATGACAGAGACAGGAAGTGAGAACTATCAGCAAAGGCAAATAATAGTGAACAGAAAATAAAGATAAATACATACACTCTTAGTTCAGTGTTCATGTGTTAAGACTACTGAGGAAGGAACAGAATTTAAACTTCTACCACAAACAACTAATCAGAAACATCCAGACTGATGTAAGTTGTCATGGTGATCTGCCACTCTTTGCAGATAAGCCCCTGACTGCTCTGCAGACCAGAGTACAGGCAGTAGTAATTCACACTGCCGTGTATAAAAGGCTCTCTCAAATATTAGGGAGATGTCTTCACTGAGTTTTGATAGAAGTTCTCTCTCTTTTGTTAATGAAATGTCCTCTCTAGTATGTCCATCTTCCCTTGTATATAATATGTGGCTCTTTGCATTACTAGGCTGTGGGAGACAGTAAATTAGCCTCCTTTTTTGACTCTTACAGACATAGCAGACGCCAAAGTTAGAAAGTGATAGGGCCCCTTTTTTAGGGAAGAGACCGTGTTATTTCTGACTTAGTGTTTGGGTAAGTCATTGCAGAATGCCTGGCTTTGTTTCTGGTGGCTTCTATGCCCTACTGATGACAAGAACTAACAGAACTTCGTGAGATTGGAAAGAAAATGGCACATTTCTTTCTAACTTTTTCAGAGTGCATGGGGCATGAAAAATGAAGAAAACTGTGTATGAATGTGCTTCCAGATCTTAGAGATAAAGTGTTCCTGTGCCAAAACATTATTCAAATGTGATGAAAATTGTCTCCAAAGATGTTATAGGTGGTAGGGAGACTGATAGCCCTATTCACAACACTTCAAACTCTCTACCAAACACAGTTAAAAAATAACATGACACTGGTTTGACACAAATTGCTACAGACTATACATTTGTCATTCACGTTACTAAACAGAAACCAGGGATTATGGGTTGACATGCTTCTTATTCAAGTATGTCTGAGAGACTTAGATGAGAAAATAAATGAAACAGTCAATACTATTGTTATGATTAATATAGGGTCGGGTTTGGGCTGACTTTAAAAGTGTGCAAGAAATTGTGTGCTGGATATCAGAGTATTGTCATTGTGCAACAATTAGGAGATTATGGCTGTGTAAAGCACTTTCAGTGTCAGCGAATCTGACTGTGAGGCAGCACATTTGAGAAGCATTTGTGTTTACATTGGAACTGAGTATGCTCTTTTGTTTTCGTGATTTGATATTTATAGAGAGCAGTTGAAGAACAGGCTCAAGCTCACTTTGTAACAGTTCCTGATGCTATAAATATGTTCCTCTTGTGTTAACCACAACCATGTTCTGAAAGCAACTTAAACAGCTCTAAGTGTGAATTCAAGTATGGCCTGGTAAAAAGCAGTCATGACTTTAAGTATTAACCTCTGTTAATTACTTAAAAAACATTTGTAGGTTCTTTGTATCAGGTAACTTGTAGAGTGTTCATTTTCTATGGCTTTGTGAGCAAATTAACCTACCAAGTATGGAGGAATCACATAGAAGCAGGAAACATTAAGTAAATTCTGCATAATACAGTGGAAAGACACATTGTGAAAAGGTTCTATTGTCAATGCTAGTAGGTTTTTTTTTTATAATCTAATCTTTTGCAGAACAGTTATAAATGCTCAGGGCATTATAATTCCTCTTCATACTAAAAGAGAAATCAGTAACATAAAATTTAAATATAACTTGTTTTATTTGCATCTGTATACACCTGCTGGAATATAGACCTAAGCAGTCATCACTTTCACACGTGTCAGCTTAACATTCTGGAGATAAACCAGCCTTGGGAGTTTACTCTGAGCACAGCACTGTTTAGAGACGAGAACACATTTCACCATTAGGAAAAATTCTGCTACCTTGAATAAGCAAAACTAGCAGGTTGGAAGATGACTTTTCTCATAAAATCTTTGATCGAAATAGCAGAATAAGAGAAATCAACAGAGTAAATGTAGCAGTGACCCAGGATGATATCTCAGATAACAGCTGTAAATATTTACAGCTCACTAGAGAAGTTGGCTTTGAGCTCTAAACTTATATCTACAATTTGCAAGAAGGAAAACTCTATCAGAAAGCAGGAATGTTGGCATTTTTGTTGCTTAGCTTTTGATTAGTTATCTTCACCTGATTTTCTCACTGGGATCTTCCTTTCTAGCCAGTGGAGAGAAATAGGATGGTTCAGACATGCATGATGTAAAATCAGTTCATTTAAAAAATATCTGTTGTTATAATGGATGTTGGGGATGAAATAAATTTACATTCAATTATTTCCTGTGTTTTTGTGCTTTTATATGTTAAACATTCATGATTCTCTTTGTTCCTGAAAAATATACTGGCTCACAGGGGAATAGAATTTCTTACCCAGTGAGAAGAAATTCACGCTTCATTCTTATTGTCTACAAAACATAAATTTGCATAGATGAAAGTGACTAAAACTATTTTTTAATGGAATCCAGAGCTTCTAGTAGAATTTCTTCTACAGATTTTAGGACCAGCCTGGAAGTGAATGTAGTTGTCAGGATAAGTTTGCAACAAGACTAAAATTTGGTGCCTGCTTGCTGGAGGGAAAGAACCACCAGAACCCTTTGCAGTAAGACCTCATTTAGCACAACAGTCTCACCACCAGCAGCTTGGGTAGGGCCTGTTTACCCCGTGGCTTGGCTTTCCCACTAATATAGACCATCAGGTGAGGCAGAGTAGGACAGTTCTCCATCCCAACACAAAGCACTTCTGGAGAAAGAAATGAGTTAGAGCTCTCTCAACAGAATGGAAAGAGCTTGAAAGGGAAGATCACATCTACACAGATGTTATCAAGGTGAAAGAGTAACCAAAAAATGGAGTCAGGATTCAGACATTACCTGCTCAGTTACTCAGATTATGAGCTTTGTCCCAGATTTTTTCAAGAATGATTCAGATCACCAGACCAGATTAAATCCTGGTTCTGCAGAATTTCTACCTCCACAGGTCTTCAGAAAAAACCTAACTTTTTTAGCATTTGTGTCAGAGAACTAAACTCTTAAAGACAAGCTTTAAGCAGCACTAATGTAGATGCTGAAACTAGAGCAGACAAAAAAGGCTGGACCAAATTAAACATCTGTAATATGTGTGCTTATTGGCAAAGTGTGTGTCTCAGTTCTTTTCCTTGTCGGAGAAATAGGTTTTATAGGGTACATCACACAGGAATGATCAAAAACTGAGCCTCAGAGGCACTTCTTTCTTTCCATCACCCAGGAAGGAAACCTGGCATTACCCGCTCATACGCAGAGGCCTTTATTGTCAGTGACTGTGGTCAGTCAGATGAGAGGAATATAACCCAGTGGTCAAGAAGGAGCAGAGAAGTCCTTACTCCCTCTTTCTCCTCAGCTGCTGCAGACAAAACAAACCATGGCTCACGTCTGACATAGCTCTTTGAAGCTGCTCAGACTTACCTTTCCGCTCTCTAGCCATTCCTTGGAATCCATCTACCTAAATTTTGAGTAATTGTAAACTGTAGGCATACATCACACTCCCTGGTTTACTGCTTACTTCCAGGAAGAAGAAGGTGCCAAACTGGGCAATTTTGTTCCTCCAGATCTCTGGAGCCCTAACAAAGGAGCAACTTATGCACCACTGAGTACTATTAAGAAAAGGAAAAATTTTTACCCTGAAATCATCAGATGTTATTTAAAATGATTACTAACTAGAGAAAGCTTTTGTTTTCTTACTGTGCACATTTGTGTATAATATTTATATATTCACATATATTTAATATATTTAATTTATATATAATTACACATATTCATACAATATAATTAATTTTCTAGAAATATATTAATAGAATGTGTTTACATAAATATGTTATATTTATAATATAAATGTAGTATATGTAGTATGACTATTTAGTATTTAATGAGGATTTCGCTCATTAGTGAATGCTCTCATCTTGTTCAAGCATCCTTCTCAGTACTGTACTATAAATCAAAAACATTAAAAATATAATACAAATCCTGAAGTATCTTTTTCTCATTCTCTTATTCCTTTACCTTTCTTATGGCACAAAATAGCCTCATGAAGATGTTAAAATCACAGATAGATTTTAGTGAAAAAAAATGCTTTTATGTATATTTCTTGTTACAAAATACACTTTCACAACATAGCACGTGTACGTATTTTTGTGTTTCTAAATTGCATAGTGAAGATATACATATATATTAATTTGTACACAGATAATGTGTATATACTACCTAAACATAACAAGAGAAAACACAAATTGAAAAGAACCAAGTGCTCAATTAATGAGAATCAAGAAGCCTCCCGAAAGCCAGGAGCATCAGGTGTTCAGCGTGAAGTGCTGAGTTTGATCGTAGCTGAGACGGAGAGTTTGCTAAAGACTCACCTGTACATGGTTTTATACATAACCTCTTGAATGTGCATGGGTTCTGGTGGCATTTAATGTCTAAAGCTTTATTTTTCTTCTCTTTGCAGAGTTCCATCTCTTTTCTTGTTCCTTTTTTTTTTTTTTTTTGGTAAGAAAGATGATGAGGTCTTTTGAATGAAAAGGATGACTCTACCAGAGTAGCTGTTTGATGAATGCAGACTTTTATTTCAACTTGTACAATGGTGCTTACAGGGGTGAGGGTAGAGATTCTCAAAGGCATAAATGGGAAATAAGCACAAAGTTCTATTGCTTTCCACTGGGTTCTTAAGAGCCTTTGTTGAGCTGTTTTCTTAAATTTAGGTAACTGTATATGTTAGTAAATCATCTATAAAAAGAATACAAACCAGCAGTCTACAGAAGGAGCTTTTAATAATGAGGTGTTTGGCAAAAAGAAGGGTATAAAGCAGCAGTGTTACAATGTCTGAGTTGAGAAGAAATAAATAAATCCCAGCCTGGAAAATCCTGCAGTAGGGACCTTTTTGCTAGCTTCTCATCCCTTATATTTCAAAAATAAATGGGAAGAGAAAAATATATTGGGACTAATCAGCATGAGGACTGAGTGCAATTCCTGTTATAAAGCACTTTATGCAGCAAATCAGTGTAAAATAATACTCGCTGCCTACATGAGTTGGTACTAATTATTGTTTACATACCATTTAGATAATTTGAAAATGTATAGACATCATCTTGCGGAATGTGGTGGGTTTTTAGTTTTGATTTTGATACGTTTTGATATGTAATTTTCAATAGTGAAGAGTTCGGAAAAAAAATAAAGGAAACCATGCCAGGCTGTAGAAATACATAATTGTTTTAATGTGAATGTTGGAAAGGCACAGTGATTTGCTTCATGAGATCTTGGAATTTCCTCAGATGAAAAATCCTACATTTTGACATTACACAAAACAGATATACCGGAACTTTCTGGGGAGTGCAAGGTGTGGACTGAGGGGGACTCCTCCCAAACAAAGCAATTGGAAAAATAATTTTAAAAAGCATCTCTCAGTGCTGTCCTGGAAGAAAACCACAGTTTCTTCTAAAGCAAGAAATGAAAACCGAGAAACAATTTCCTCCCTACCTCCTCTCCAAATGAATGTAGGGTATAGTTGTTTGTAAGGAAAAAAAGTAAATTTACATGAGGGTTATTTGTAAGACAACAGAAACAAAAGAATTTATGTAAAATGCATGCAATTATCTTTGCAATTAATTTTGCTTATAATTTGTTTCTCTCACGTGTAGGCCTTAAACATTTCATACGGGAAAAAAAGGAAGCTCATTAGCATTAGTGGGCCATTTAGGTTCTTAATGCTTTTTAGCTTAAAGCTGCCCAGCCTGAAAGATTTTATTTACTATGAATATTTATATTATTCTGCACTATGATAACCACATTTTATCACAGTACATCCTTCAAACAAAAGAGTAGGTTATAAGATTTTTTCCCACACATTTTTAGTAATCACTTTTCAAACAACTCCTATAATAAAACACTTTCTTTATGTGGCATATAAGCTGTAAAATAATATTCACTGCATACCTGCATTTGTACTAAATATTCTTTATGTGGCATCTAGATAGTTTAAAAATATAGTGACATCATCTTGCAGTTCCATGAAGCAGTTAAATTCACCACTTCTTTATATTTTGTCTCATTTTAATCTGTAGCAGTAGGCCTTCCTATTACCAGCTTTTCCCTCTTTCTTTGAGCCTTATTTCATTTTATTAGTAGCTTTCCCTCCTTTCTTTCAGCATGATTTTATTTTACTTTATTTTTTCTCTTTTCCATCCAATTTTGCATTAAGAAGAAAGAAGTCTGGAAGCTTTTGCTGACGTACGGTGTATAAAGAAACCGGATGGCAGAAGTAGTTGATCTCGTAGTGGTAATCATGCACAGAAATGGAAGAACTGCAGGGTGAACTTTTTGATCCATAGCATGGAGCTGTGCAATGATCAATTGCCTGTCCAAATCTGCTCCGTACTTATTATTTTTATGGAAATGTATCATCCCGGTTTCTGTTATGTATACTCAAGCTTTGCTTTGTCTGCACCCCTTGATGTTCCAACTACTTCTGTAAGATTTAATAAAATACCCTGAAAACACAAACATGGGCCCTTTTGAAAGACTGGATTTTACTCTAATTGCAGCTGGAAAATCGGAGCTCCAACTCCATTTCCTGAGAAGCAGTACTAGAAAATGCAGATTGTGGGTAGCTTAATGGAACTGGCCTACTTTCTAGAGCCATTTGTTTTGATGAGAGCCTGAGTGTAAATTCTGTGCAGAACACAGACAGCTATTATGCAGTTAATTATGCACAAAGTAAACATGTACAATTGCAAACAGCAGAATGCCACCTAATAATGGATAACCTGAGATTTATGGTAAGCATGCCCAATCTGTAAAGGCTTCAACTCATGAATCTAAAATGAATGGAACATTACCCAAATGATCCAGAATGAAGGATTTAACGTATCGCTCTACCCTTATTGCTACTTATTCCCTGTCAGCAGATTTTTCATTTGGTTTTTATTTATTGCACATAAACACTACGCAAATGATTTGGTCATATTTAAGAACATATGGTCTGTGCTTCTGATTACTGGTTATGCACTTTGTTACCAATTACTTGTTAAAGTAATCACTTCTTTAATTACACTGGTCAGCAGATAATGATTTTGCCTTCATTTACTTGAAGACTAACTGCAGCAAAATAAGTTGTAATGTGAATGTCTCTGGAAAAACAGGGCACATCCTTTTTGCACGTATTCATTCTCTTTCCATGTAGGTGTTTTTATAAATGTGATTGCAGTCTACATTTATTCTTATTTCAGGTTTTCTGTGCCAGAGACTGATCAGTCCTCAGATGCAGTTAGCACAGTTGTGACTACATCAGAGCCCCTGTTAGTGGGAGTGTTGGCTCACACACCACGACTACCCCTCATCATCTCCATTGTGTCTTCTCTGCAAGGAGAAAAGGGCTTCAAAAATTCATAACTAATTTTAAAGTAGCAAGAAACCCAACTAAACTGCTAGAGCAGCTTGTCAGTAAAAGGCAATTGTTTTCTGCAGTTTGATTTTTAGCTTGTTCTTTTTTTNAGAGCAAACAAACCCCCAGGCCCTGAGATACCTTTTGTAGCTTTTCTGCAAGGGATCTGTGACACAGGGGACAAAATATTTCGCATGTTTGAGTAGGTCACCACATCAATGGAAATACTGCTGACACGGCTATCCAAGCCTCTTTTTCCTTTGGATTATTATTAATTACATGCAATTTCCTGCTGCAATCAGTTTTTTGTTCCTTTATACTTGCTTCCTGACTTTATTATTTTCTTTGCTGACTGCTAGGTCCTGTTAAAAGATTTCACTGACTCAATTGCATTGTGCAATCCCTTTGTCAGGGGTATTCTAGGAGAAGAAAAGACAGAAGAAGTGGAAAAATTAGTCAGGAATGTGTGCATCATAATGTTTATCTACATTGCTAAATAAACCGGATGCAGGGAGTGGGCTTGTGGATGTGCTCTGTTCTGTCATCACGCATGTTATTTAAATGTTATCATGCTCCCAGTCATGGTTTTGGCACCAGAATTTTCTGAAACAATGTCTGGGTAAAATTTGGGGCATAGGATGTGTCAGGGAGCTCTCATATCCCCACCCATGAGAGATATGCAGTGTAGCAATTCTGCCCTGTGCAGTGCTCCAACAGTACCCAGGAAGACTGGCATCCTCAAGCACTACCATGTGTCCACACTCAGGCTACACCCAGAGCCCCTAAAACATCCCCAGTTTCAGGCAGTGAAACACTGGTAGCCTGCAACACAGATTTCTCAGCAGTCTAGACACGTCCAACTGAAAAGAAAACATATAGAGATGATAAGCATGACTTAAGGTGACTGAGGCTCAGGGAAAGATGAATACTAAGTGCTGTGCAGTGTGGATATAGCTAAGCCAAACCGTTTGCCCAGAGACTGGACCCTGTCTTTGTTTTATTTAACAGCAAATATTGGGATTCCATGGAGAGAGATGGAAACGCATCATACTGTGAGATATTCTTGTCTACAGGTGGACGGATGGATGGATAGAGTACTTATCAAATGTAATGAATAGATTTTTCTGATGTTTAGAGAAGGACAAATGATATTCCCCTATGAAAAAAACATGAGGATTAATTAAAAGTCTTTTAAAATTATTTTCTTAATGCAGCATATTCTCCTTATACATTACTGTAATTCTACTACAAAAGAAATGCTATTATTACTAATATTGCCCAGGCTGAATTGACAGGTGTGCTGGACTCTATAATTCTCTTCATATAGATCACATCAGGAAATTCATTTGAAATAGTGAAGGAAGAACCACGGTGATGTGAGATACATTGCTCTTGGCACACAAGCTGTCTAGTTCAAAGCTAGCTTGTACAGTTCTGCCTTTGACTGCAATTCAGACATGCTTGGATACATAACATTGCTGATGTTTGAACTACTTAGGCACTGTTGGCTTTCCAAACAGTTTGTTATGACAGCCCCTACCCCTGTAGGTAGAGGGAAAGATGCCATACAACCACACTTTCTTTCAAGCTGTTCATTCTTATTCCACAAGATGTTACATCTGACTAAAGCAAAAAAAAAGAAAAAGCAACAAAACCCCACACACAATAAACAAAATCAACCAAGCACAAAACCACTCAGTTTTAAAATGAGTAGTAAAGGCATATTTTGTGAAATTACCAGGAGAAGAAATGAAATGGACTGGAGAACTTGTAACCACACAAAAAAAGAAACAACCCCCAGAGTAAGCAAATAGGTATGTCTCCCTTCTGAACCATTAAAGGTTGCAGGTCACGATTGTGTACTGCATTGCATGGTTCATTTTTACTACTTTGATGGTCCTGCCTTCTTTGCTTGCATTTTTGCTGAGTTCATCCTGCCACCTAAATTAAGGGCTTATTTCCTTACACTATGTAAGGGAGAGAGGGAAGCGCCATTTTCATCTTTAGGAGATGGTAGTGGATTTTTTTCCCTCTTTTTTTTCTCACTTGTTCTTCTGTAATTAAAGCTAACAATTCAATTGTTCTTTACCAGCATTTTTTGCTTGCATAGCTCTTTAAAATTTTTTTTCTCCTTTCCATTAACAATTTTATCTTTGATTACTATTCCTTTCCTCTGGATCAGTCTGCTTTCACATCAGATATCTTGTTCTTGTCATTGCAACCTGCAGTGTGAATCAGGTAAGCCCGGTAAGATACCTTTACAGAGCAGCCTTGATTGTGTTTGCTGAGCTGTGAGAAAAACAAGAAGTGTAAAAAAAAAAACAGCTCAGAAGCTTGCTTGTGAAAGAATAAGCCCCTGCTGAACCTACAGAACAGAAAACGAAAGAGAATTTTACACTTAAATTTAAAGAGACTTATTGAAGTCTCTTGTTGAGAAGAAACCATTTCATGTTGTTAGCTTGATCTTCGTAGTTTTCATCTGTCTAATGTACTGCTCCAGCAGTATGTTATACCCAGTTTGCATAGAGGTAAATGACAGCACGCTGCCCAAGGCACTCAGGAGTCAGGCCCTTACTCTTTACCAAAGAGCTGTGGAAGCGCAGCAGTCACCCCAGCAAGGCTGAGACTCCACTGCAGCAGCCAGGCTGAGAGGAGGGCACACAGCTGCAGAAAGCCTCTGGAGCTGGAGGGACCTCTGATCTTAAAGGCAGCTTTGCAGCTGGAGCAATTACTGCCACATATTCAGCTGGATGCAAGGGTGACGGCTTCCAGCCTGAAGCCTACAAACAGGCATCCTCCGCTAATTGGGAACAGAGGAAGAGGAGATCAGAGAAGTTAATAAGTGTGAAGTCAGTACTGTGGCCAGTTAATAGCAGTACTCTTTCTTGTTATGCCCATGAATGTGTTACAGAAGTATTGGCAAATCTTATCCTGCCTGTAGGGAAGTGGGTGGCTGACATAGAATAATAAAGACTCTTTTCTTTTAGCTGCTAGTTTGAAGGCTGCTCAGACTAGAAATGGCAAAACTGTACCAGATGATGGTCTCTCTGATGGTAATCAATAGTCTTGAAGTATTTATTTGTTAGCAGGAGTCTGTCTCATGAAAATTCCCCTTTAGCAACAGAATTACTCGCATTTTAACAAATCAGGCCTGGGGCATGTGTAATCTTTGTGAGGGCCAAGAATGAATGCTTCTGATGGTCTTGCTGTTTCTCCCTTTTTCATCCCCTGAGAGTCCAACAGAAGTCTGCAATAAGTCTTGGACTAGGACTGAACCAGGAATGCCTCCCTGCTATGAAAAAGGAGTGGTGCTATCAAGCAATGGTGGGAGAGAGTGGAAATACATACCTTGAATAAGAGGATTTAGCAACTGTATTGAGGTCCTAGAACAGGAGTAGATTTGGTGTTGGCCCAAAATACAGGCAAGCAGTAAATGTGGAACAAGTCAGGTAATTGCTTAGTCATAAGCTTTCTTGTACTGTAGCTGCCCTCAAATTGTGCTTTGGGGCAAAGATGTTTTCTTTTATCTGACATTCCCCCCGGGAATTCTGGGAGGTCAGCTTCGGACTTGAATGAACAACATCATTTATTTGTTTGTAACTTCTGCTAGTTTCACCATCTGGTATGAATTATACTGCACTGAACATGTTCTGTCTTATCAAATTCTATTATCACTTTGTGCTTATCCTGTAGTTTATCATTTTGGAACTGCTCGTGTAAAAATAAGTAAAGCAAGAAAATAAAACTCTTAGTGGTTTGAAAACCCTTTAAAATCTTGTTGCAGCCTTTCCTACAAATACCTGAGGCTTGGATTCTTGTTTCAAATACAGATAACTCTAATGTTCTTTTTGTTGTCTGTATAGCTTTATTGTTCTGTAGTGTTATTTTGTGACAAATTAAACATCTTTGGTTTCACCAAGCAATATATCCCTTTTATTTTTCTTCAGCTGATTTGTCTCTAGTTCTAAAGGATTATTTACTTCTTGCATTTTCCTTCTGTTATTTTTTAAATTTAATTTGATTATTATCAAGTTCTAGATTTTCTGCCTCAATTATTCGGTTTTTTTAGGGTAGTATAATTTTTTTAACATGGTTAAGTGCTTCATATTAAATGTGTACTTTTCATTTACACTTTATTTCAAAATCATATCTCTGATTTTTTTTCTTCTCTCCCTCTCTTTTTCCTTTTCATTTATTTCTTGAATATGCTCTGTTTGTGGTGCAGAACTTAAGTTCTACTAACTACTTTCTACTTAACTACTTTCTTTCTTACTCCTGTTATCTAACCCTGGTCACAGTCAGTTGATTTATTTACATTTGCACATATTTTTTCAGGATCAAATCCTTCACACTGTATCAGATAAGTGTCTGAATATCATGGAAATAACAGAAGATGTTTCACTCATAGCCCAAAAGTGTTAGGGAAAACTACTTTCAAAAGGCACTTTTGCAAACCATTATATATAAGAGGTTGAAATCTTCGAAGCATCTTAAATCTGGTAGCTTTAAATTTCAACTCTCACTTCCAGTTTCACCTTTTGAAGCTTTTTTTGGCTTTCACATAGATGTTATACATCAATAAATATTTAAGTCTGACTCATTACATAAAAAAAACCAAATAAAACCCTTTGGCAACCTGTGAATGAGAAGTAGTTGATCTAACCTGATAATCAAATTGCAAACAGTAAGGATAGACCAAGGCAACAAACCTTGTCCGTGATACCAAGACAAAGGTAATAACTGAATATTTATTTATTCTCTCATTAAATGATGAAAATATTGTGCCAAGTGTGTTTCTGTTTAAAGTGTTTTGACCCACAACACCACATAATCTTGTTCTGCCCTGGTGAATTCAGAAGCGGAGCAGTTTTGGGGATTCTTCCCGAGATGGTCAGTGTACAGCACAGTTGTATACTTATTCCTCAAGTGAAAGTCGATATTAGCCACAGACATTTTCTTACACAGCTGCAGTATTACCTCGATTTGTGCTGGAACACTGCAGAATAGAAATCAAACTATCTAAAACAAAATTTGGTAAATCTTCTGCCACATCCAGACTTCAGTTACTCTGGCCAAAACATAAAAATCCTTGGACTTATGCTGATGGCATAGAGATGACCAGAATGTAGCCGGCATAGAGATGACCAGAATGTAGCCCCTCAGGAATGTGAATGGCAAACTGTTTACTTACAGATAAATCCTGAAAGAAGCTATAAAAACACTGTACTCGTTTCTAAAGCAAAAATGTACAGTGGGGCAAAGTAAATAAAGCTGGATAACTCTGAATCTTTATTAATTAATCAATGTGAACTGTTACCAGTTCCTTCTGTCTAAAAGGACTTTGAAAGAAATCTTGGGTTCTACTATTCTTTAGTTGAAGTGGAACATCTGGTGCATAGAGACAGAAGTCAGGAGAACCCTTACATATCTCGTGATTCTCCAGGTAAAATTATGTTTGAACAAAAACATAACTTTATTAGTTTTGAATCACAAGAAACAAGTTGATTTACTCTTACAGTGCAAGAAGGGGAACCCATTGCTATTCCACAATAAGCTTTTTGTTTCCTTGGAGGCTTTTTAGTTTGTATTTTTAAATAACTTCTAGAATTTGAATCTCCTTGATCAGACTCCCTTTCCAAACCAGTATCAAAGAGGTGTAAATGTTGTGAAGGCTTTTTTTACTAGAGATCTTGATACTCACAGCCAGGTTTGATTTTAGGTTTGAAACATATGAAACATGGATAAAGTGACAAGTCACTGGAAGTATGAAAACAGCTGTAATCTTAATAAAGCCAAAAGGAGATTGAAAGGATTTTCTTGGAAACATTAATGCTTATGCCAGACAAAATATTCTTAGAATGAACATTTCTACTCTGTAAAAGCACATAAATTTTGTTTTCATAGCAAGACATGAGGAGTTAGTAAATAACAAGATTTATACACAGATCTCCTGAGTACTGAGTTGGACAATCACATTATTGATTGGCCACCATGATGACACTAAACCTGAACCTCCTTAATGTCATCATCTGTAATCATCTCTTGATTAGACACTTTGAAGCGCCATAGCCAATATCAGGTAACAGGAGAGAGCTCTGATTGAGCAAATCAGTTTGAAAAGGGTCCCTGGAGAAGAATTTCATTTTCCAAGCCAGAATTATCATCTCTGTGCCTTTGAATCTATACTAATAACATAATGGGGGAGAAAAAAAATGTTTCTCATGATGAAACAAAACATCTGTTTCCTCCCTTTCCTCTGGGTTAGGTTTATCAAATTATGAGCTGAGTATTACACAGCTCTTCTGCAGTGAGCAAAATGGACTGATTGTAAACAGATATTTCTAATTCTTGTGTTATCTGCTGTAGGACTGTTGACATACGTAATTATTTAGCATCATATTTGAAAATGCTTTTAAAACTCTTGATAACACGCAATAATTTGTGTCCCTTTACAGAAAAGTAAATCCCATGTCATCTTCATGCAACTGAAACTGATAATATTATGGTAACTCTGATCTTAACAGATTCTGTTTGTGGCTGGAGCTGCAAATTGATGATATCCCAGTCTGTGATGCTCCTCTGGAGAAAAGAAAAACCAAAACACACAACAAACCAAAATCTCTCTAACATTTACTTCAGCAAGTCAAATTTTATATTAAGCTGTTGACAGTCAAGAAAGCTGATATTTTTATTTTCTTTGGACTCTTATTCTCTAACACTTGAGAGAGCGTACACTCAGAGAACTGAGATAAAACCATTGGGAGTCCTTGCAGGCTGAGGCTTTTATCACAGATGCGGTGGCACTGACTTTATCTCATCAGTACACCGGTGTACATAATGTCTCTATTTAAAATGTTGAAAGTGGTAGAGTATCAGGAAAGTTGCCCCTCGAGTCTCCCTGTTTAATAAGGTAAAGTGGGAGGCTCTGAGCCCTCTCTTTAGATCTCACTGGTAAAACCTATTATTAAAAATCCCAAAAAAAGTGGATACTTTAAAAATAATGCAAGTACTTAGAGCCTTGTATCTGATCTTTCCCTAAAAGTTCATGATTGCTGCAATTTTTTGCATGGTACTTGACATTATTTTCCCATGTCTTTCCAGAAATGTACCTATATTTGTATAGTCCNTTTTTTTTTTTTTTTTTTTTTTTTTAATATTAAGTGATCTCTTCCATAAATCTCCTTAAAATCCTGACTTATGAATTGTGTTTTGAGCCTATTTACTGGGTGGCAAGAGGCTGTATAATGCTTTATAGACGTTTCTACATAGGAATGGAATAAACTCTAGCAGATATTGTTAGCAGTGGGCTTGGCAGATCTATAAAGAATGCAATCATGTTTACCAAACAAACAGGTAAAATCTCAATATGAAGTTACTAGTATTAATGCAATACGAAACACTCGTAGGAGGTGCCCAAAGTCCCACTCTCTTCAGTCCCTGAACATGGAGTATGTATGGAGTCTGATACTCGGGAATATCAGGCAAAGGGTGACCTGCATTGACCTATCTAGGAAATCCATCCAACAAAGTTTGAAATGGACGTGCCTAGTGGTTGCTAACTGAACCTGTTCTTTTCAACTACAGGAAAATTCAGTCAGTTCAGAACAGTTTCTGAAAAGTTCTCACACTCGATACTCTCTCTTCCTTAATCAACACAAAAATAATCTATTTTTCATCCATATTGAGTAGGGTGCTACTCCCTCTCACTTT
The DNA here is from genome assembly GCA_013397725.1 of Rhagologus leucostigma. Taxonomy (NCBI): domain Eukaryota; kingdom Metazoa; phylum Chordata; class Aves; order Passeriformes; genus Rhagologus; species Rhagologus leucostigma. The sequence goes on from VZTD01002621.1 coordinate 2,449,487, forward strand.
GTAATGTGTTAGCATTTAGGCTCTAGCAGTGGATGAGGAAAGGAAGGAGATAGTCTGATTTTTATCTACTGGGAATTCTGGGATGTGAACCTTCTGTGAAACAATTTGAGTCATTACTCTGCTTGTCTGTTCATTTCTGCTTGTTGTTCTGCTGCCAAAGCAATTTGAACTGTGGTTGTGTTTGCAGAGGCACTGTTTAAAAACAGGTGTGAGAACTGTCTGTAGCCAGTTAGTATGTGAATCCTCTGTGGTCAAGGAATTCTATAGACACCCTGTTCCTATATAGAAGATGTTCTGGCATGCTGAACTCTGTTTTTGCTATATGCACTGCCTTTATCAGCAAAGTTTCATGGTTAAATGTTCAAAAGTTTTTCTCTAGGTATTTCATGCTTTCTTAACACAGACACACACAAATTCCCTATGAGGATTTAAGAAAGCCCAAACATACCACAGACAGGAAAAAATTTATGTTCTCAGAGGTGCTCTTGGAGTTCTCATAAGCAGAAAATACAACCATAGACCCTTAGTCCAGGTTTTATATCTGTTCCTCTTCACAATGTAACATTAACTCATAAGGTCAAAATGACAGCTTGAAGATCACACCTGACCTATTAAATGTCTCCATCCAAGCCATTGCTGCTGGCAGGGGGAATGACTGACCAGATAACGCCCCAGACACCAGGACTGAGGAAAATCCTCCAAAAAATTACTGGTACCCCATTACACCCCCATAGGGACCCACCATAGAATCAATATCTTCTGTCTTCTTATTTTACATGTCAGAGATCAAAACACTATTAATTTTGTGCCACTGTACCAAGGCATTTAACCTCTATGAGAGAGAGCTGTTGGTGCATGTAGGGAATGTTGCTGGGGGGGCCCCCAGGCAGGCTGTAGGTTTGGTTACAGCTGGAGTTGTGTGGTCTGTGGCAAAGACCGCACAGTACCTGTAAAACTTCTCCGGAGGGTGACTTCAGTAAAAAGGAAAGGTTTACAGTCAGTGAGAAGGAAGACAGGCAATTTGCTTAGAAATGTCTAGCAGGAGAACATATCTTAGTTTTCTCCTATTGTGTGTGGGTTGTGATGAGATGAAATCAAATACTGCAATTTCTTTTTTTTTTTTTTTTGTGACGAGAACAGTGTGGAGGGGAGGGAGAAGAAATAGCTATTGGAAAGTATACAAGATTTGAAAAAAATATGTGTAAGGGAAGCTGGTTTATTGAAAAGTAAGCCAGTTTAGTGAAGGAAGAGAATTAACCTATGATCAGAATGAATTATCTGAAAAATCTCACATTTGCTTCTACAGATGTTTAAGCCTCATAGTGCCTACAAAACTTTCAAAACTATTTAGTCTTAGTCAAATGTAATGCTATCTTTGGATAAGAACTGTTGACAGAGTTGTGGAAGAAAAATATTAACATTAATATCAACCCTTTGCTTAATATTATGGATGGATAACAACTATTGAAATAGGAAAATATGCTGTGGTGGGAATTTGTCAAAGTATTATAGAATTGTATTTTGTATCAAATAGAAATGTAGAAAGAACTACCACAAAACAATATAATACAGTATGAGGTGACTAGCACATTTATGGTGCTCCATATAAGGCTTCCCAGGTGGTGATGCTAAAACCAACATTAATTTGTCACTGGATGCTAGATTTATTCTGGCTTCATAGATGTAGAAAACAGACATCTGTTTAAAATAATTGCTGTATGCAGACAGCAAGCTATTAAGATACTCACAGCGAGTTGGACCCAATTGGTACTAAATGCACAGGAATCTACACTGTTGTTAAATTATTTTACATTACTTTAGACCTAAAACCTTTTTTTCTAATGAAGAGTAATCAATTCTTATTGAAACAGCAAAAAGTTTACTCCTCAGGATTACATAAGAAAGAAACAAATCTCTTAAATGCCCTGATTTTCAGCAACACACACTAGACTTGCAGCAAAGTGAATTCCAAGGTGTTTCCAAGTTTTTCTGCAGTTTGTAATAAATACTCAAATTAATCTTGTCTAAGAGTTTTGCAGAAGTTGTGTGCCTCTGGTTCCCTGAATAAGCAACTTGAGGCATGTTCTCTTATTATGCCACAAATATGAAAAATATGACACAACTGTATGTTGCATAACAGAAACGGGACAGTATAAATCAGCTTAACTGAGCTGATGTTTATTTTTTGGATGAGAGAAAACCAAACAAACTTCAGATTCTTGTAAAGTCTGTGTGGAAAAGTTACATATTTCCATTTTGTAATTATATGATTTCAAATTTGTTTTTCATTTGTCTCTTAACCTTTACCCTTCTCTATCCCTGTTTCATTTTATTTTGTTTCTCCACTTTGCTATTGTGGAAGGCAGTTAGAAAAGAAGACAGTAAAGCAGTGACAATTTGAAGAAATTTAAAATTAAAAAAGAAGAGGAAAGCAAATAAACAAAAAATGGGCTCAAGTTCCCCAAGACAAAACACTGCTAGAGAGGAAAAAAAAACTCTTTTCCCTTCTCAGTGAAAACTACTGGTGACTTCTGTTTTGCTTAAGCAATGTCAAGCTGCTGAAGCACAGAGCCATCAAAGATGCTCAGCCCTAGAGCAAACTCCCTCACTGGAAAGAAGGAAGAAAATGCTACAAAGAAGGTCTCATCAATGGAAACCTAGACAGAGTACTCAATCTGCCATTTTTCTTCTGGTTTCTTGGAACTGTTTCACTCTTCGCTAGAGACTTGCTTGAAAGCACTAAAATAAGTAAATATTCATACTCTTACTTTAAAGCCATTTAGAGTGAAGATATATGCAGATTGGATCTACACATCTGGAAAGAAACAAAAAATCCAATAACTGCGCAGCCAGGATGACTCTATTACATCATAATCTCATAGTCACCATGCTCTGCAGAGCAGGCTGTTATGTACACATGGAGCTGTAATGTTGTCAGTCACCTCCTGTGCTGTAGGAAGCACTGAAGCTTCCTTCTTTCCCTGCAATACTGAAATACAGTAACGGGTAACTATACAGGACCAGATGCTTTAGGAGAAATCAAACAGATCTGTATTGTATTGTATTAGTAATGAAGTAATTATTGTGATATGGACACTGTACCAGTTGGATATGGCTACAAACAGGCTAGATGTGAAATTTTATTTTACTTCTGCATTTTAAAATATTTTGTGTACCTGCTGCTTTAGGTGCAATATTGCGTGCTGGGTTTTTGCATGAGATTTCTTACTCCCACTTCCCCTTATTGAAAAATGGATAGATAAAGAAAGTGGATGAAGCTATTCCACTCGAAATTGAAATCTATAGTATGGAAATATTAGTATGTACAGCTAGTATAAATCCATGTCTCTGTTCTGTAGTATGAAAAGAGCAGTGTGCTTCCCAAATCCCTGCACCTTACCTCAGCTAGCTAGAAATTTAACAGAGATTGCTTAGCTGTGTATATGTGTTTGAGACTGTCACTTAATAATTAAGACTATTTACTGCAGCTCATGGGACATGGTGTGTTTTAAAGTTCTCATAAATTTTGTCTTTGTGAGTACTTGTTTTCAAATGACCCTGAAAGCACAATAATCTTTATAGTCAATGTATGTATAAAACGTGAAGTTTAAATGGATTCTGCTCCAACTACAGTGAAATCCATTTACTTTGCTGCTTGGCATGTGAAAAAAAAGCAGATTTAAAAAAATTCTTTCTTTGTCTGAAGGATTTTACCCAAATTTATCAATTAGGGCGCAACAAAAGGAAGATATGTTGCAAGTGAAAATTAAATAGAATATTTTTGGTATTAAAAGGAAATGCCAAATAATACTCAAATTTTTCAGGAATTAATAAAACCTTCTGGTCATGGTTTCCATTCATAAATATTCAGGACAGCAGCTGTCTACTCTTCACTATTCACGTCTTTATCTTTTCTGCACTGTTATCTTCATGAGCTAAAGGTATTACAATACTCCTGATGTGGGTAATTTTTCTTACCATAACCTAAGGTTATTGTGTAAGTCTAAGTGGTACAAACCAGCACTTCTACCAAAAAAGCAGCTTCAACCACAATGGGGACCTATCCTTAATCCCCTGCTGCCAACAGGGTAGAAGCCACTGAGGGAACCATGCTGTGACTAAAATTCTGGGGAGAACAAGGGAAAGGAAAGCTTCACCTAGATTATTCTCATGGTACACGGCACTTCTCAGGGAGCATATAAGACAGTGTGGGTGGGTGGGCAGAGTCAGGAAAAGCAGATGAGGGAGGTAGGGAAGCCCCTGTTCTTGTTGACGTGTGCTTGCACAGGGTAGTTGCAGTCAGTGTGGGTAAAAGAGAAATTTCGAGGCATAATTTCATAATGAGAATCAAATTATGGTATGTATCAAATAAGAAAATTCTTAGTAATATTTTAATATATATCATGGATCTGACTAATTACCTTTGTAATAATAACCTATTAGAAATACACAGTGAAATCAAAACAGTTCTAGGAGGAAAGTAGGAGTAGTTAAAGATGGAACCACCTGGAGAGTATCTGAAACACAGTGGAGGAGCTATTGTAGGATACTTTCTAACTGACAGCTCTACAGCTGGTCTTTTAGTATATAGCCTTTCCATGCCAAATATGCAGAATCACAAATAATATTAAATTAGGCATGCCAGACTAATTAATAGGACTAAATTTCAGAAGATAAATCTGAAATTCAGATGGATTGTTTTACAGAGAGATGTAGGGTAACTACTGTAATTAGATCAACCTGGTACTCTTAGCCTGGCTATGGTGAGAAAGCCTCACACATATTCCATGGAAAGATTATTGTGTTTTTAGAGGAAACGTGCACTTTAGCACTTGGTTGTTTTGATAATCTGTGGTGCGTTTTATACGCCTCAGGTGAACAGATAGCATTCTGTCCTGGAGAATCCATTTTCTGAGTCATTAATCAGCCAGAGTCTTTGGCTCCTGGAGAGTTTCAGCTCTGCTGGTTGTCTTGTCTTCCACAGAGCTGGAAAACAGATGGAGCTCTAGTCAGGGAGCCTGGGCAGGTGAGGGTCCCGCTCCTGAGACAGGGGAAGAATCCTCAACCTGTCACTCGAAAAGAGGAAAAAAGCAGTGCAAACATAAATCCCACCTGGTAGCATGGAAAAGTACTCTGACACACTGTACAAGTCACATTTTATGTACTTAAGGGAGGAAAGTTTTGACAATTTGAGAAACTGCACTAATAAACATGCATACTAATAAACCAGGTTCACCAGCTCAAGAGCATGAGAGAACTGTCAAAAATGTGCAGAAACTCTAGATACTGGGAGAAACCCGCCTCTCCAGAATGTAGGCCACCACTTTGTACATGGGCCATTGCAGCTGCCGGACAAGGAACAGCATTAGAGTCTACAGTCAGAATGCAGTGAAAGGAAGCAGAAAGATATCCTTCTATTTTCTTGCATGTTGTGTTATATACAGGCTGTTCACTGGCCTCCCTCCCTGGATGCACTCAAATGGTAGTGAGTGTTTTGGCAGGGAATGCGCTGACTGCTGTCTAGCACACACTATCCAGTGAGAGCTATTTTTGCTATCTGCTAAAACTACAGCTTGGAAATATGTGCTGCTGAGACATTTTACTGTTTGAAAATGCTCCAGGAACTAGTTCCATGGCTGTAAATCAAGAATTATAATGTCATCATAATACCAAAAAACTTTTTTTCAGTCCCAAATGTGAAAATGTTATGTTCAGCTGACATGAATACAATATAAACCAGAGGGGGACATGAACTGTTTGATAGTTTTCCCACGTATGATGCTAATATTTCACCACTGAACTTTGGCTTCTGAATTTTTGTTTCACTTACATTTGCGTGAAAATTCCCACCTGTCCACAGTACTTGAAATGTCTGTTTTTCTGAAGACAGAAAAAGGATATGAATTCTTGATTCTGCTTTAGCTCAAAATTTTTTAAACATTGACCCATTTAAAAAAAAAAATAGCCTTTTATGTTGGGTTCTTTGGGATTTTTCTGACCATGGAATGCTCATTTTATAACTCTGCAGGTGAGAAAATAGTTTGCTTGACTCTGAAATTTGGCAGAGAAAGAAGGGAGAGAAAGCTCATTACTCTGAGTTCTCATACGCCCAGATACTTGAAATTTCAGTGACAAGCTCCTGACCTGAGACTTGAAGGACATTCTGCCCCATCATATAACTCCCCTCTGGATTTATGACCAGGTTTCCAATGAGATTCTCTAATGCAAGTCAGAAATGTAAATTGTCACAAAGTGAAAATAACTTAGTTAATGCAGTATCAAATAGTACCATTAACTTTCACATGTGTGGCATTTAGCTGAAGTCCACAGTCCGGAGATGAACACTGCATCCCAGACATGAGTACTGACTCCTAAACAGCGCATTGAATAAGGAGAGCAGGTAGATTACAGCACCAGCTTGTGCACATGTACACATCTCTGCAACATTTTACATGCTGGGTGTGAGTTTTTAGAGATGTATGTTGAAGTACATCCTCCTCCAGGAGGAAGATGTCTTATTGAGCCCTGCCAGTAAGCTGTGCCTCACCTTCCAGCACTAACCGTGGCTGGGATCTGACCTCACTCCAGCTCTCTCCAGCCTTAACTGCCAGACCACAAAGAGGCCTTCCTGGGATCATGCTTCCAATTTTTCCCTCTTTAACAAAGTGCTAAAGTTTCTTTGGGCCAGATGGTGACGGAGCAGAACAGTAAGGAAGCACCAAAGGCTCACTTTCAGGAAATCACTTATTGTAGGTTTGTTCCTGGATAGTTTACATAGCAGGATCTTTATAAAGCAGGATCTCCAGAGGAATGGGAATCTGAGGGAGCCAGTGAATGGGACAGACCCTGAGAGGGCCCCCCACGTTAAAGTGACTAAAAAAGCCTCCCCCAGGATGCCCTGTTCTGTTATGGAAATGTATCCCAGTTCTGCTTCCCCAGTTGGCCTCTCCGCCCCCTTGTACCTTGCCTGCTCCTTTGGAAAGTTCTCCCTTCCCCACTCTCCCATTGGACCTTGTTCCCTGCCACTCACTCAGATTTTCCCATTGGCTCCTGTACCCTAGTCCCGCCTATGTACTACTCCTGCTGCTTTCCCCGCCCCCAGATATAGGCTGAAAATTTCCATCCCCCAAGGTCTTTGGTTCTTGGTCCCGTTCATGCATGGGGCTCGAATAAACCTGTGCTGTGGAATTCCACACAAAGACCCTTCCTGCCTCTTTGCCATCGGCTTGTCGAAGAAGCTATCCGGTGCGTGTGTGTGTGTCTGTGTGAATGCAGTGGCTGCCGAGCGACTTTCTCTTAAAGTCGGATCTGGAAGTCACAGTACCCCACCAGAACACCCCCTGGATCCCGACAGGAATCCTAGCCTTTTTTTTTCTGATTGATTGCTTTCACTTGTCCTGATCTGTTGAGCAGTCACATCCTTTGCTTTGCAGATGATTTGGCATGGATATGTGAACTCTCTGTGGAAATGTAGATGTGCAGTTTCTACAGGTATTTTTGAAGATTGGCATCCTGAACCTAAAGTGATCATTCTTTAATTTCCTCTCCTGCTACATACATACGTATACACACACTTTCACTCTCCCTATCAAAGCAGTCCTTATACCCTCAGAACGCCTGACAAAGGAATTAAAATGAAGCAGCAGTCACCCCAATCCATGAATTGGTCTTTTAGAAACCTCACAGAACTCAGCTTACGATATACAGATGGCAAAGTCATGGTTTATAGAACTCAGTTGTGCTGATGTGTGAAACAGGTCTCAAATAGCTCAGCTGGCAGGAGTGGGTGCTTCAGCCATTCACAAAACAGCAACCAAAGTACTTAAACTTTATAGCCATGCTTAAATTACTAATATGAGCAGTGCCAGAGCACAGGACCGGTATTTGCTCATCCTTGATGCAGGAAGAATTCCTGCTACAGCTTTGGCCCGAGAATTTGTCACCACGCCACTAGTTTCCAAGTGCTCCCTGGGAGCTCAGCACACAATCTGTGGAGCATTCCCATGAGTGTCCTGAATGTGACCACCCTGCCTCAGAGGCCCAGGGAGCTTCAGACCATGGATACTGCTCTTTTGTGACAGTCAGCCTCAGGCACATTTTGTTTCCAAGTCTGATTTACTCATCTGTACTGTCCTGACCTGAATGGAAACAAAGAAATGGGGAAATTTTAGACCCCAATTCTAAGCCCTTCTGCTTTACCTAAGACTTAATTTTGATGTCTTTAAATTTTTTTCTTGTAAATTGAAAGTCTTCACTAGGCTAGGATAAATTGAGTCAACCAAGGTACCTAGTTGTTTCAATATACAGGACAAACAATACTATATCTTGTCTCTTTTTGGGTCTCTCTTTTGGGTCTAAGTAAGAGACAGTGATAATCATTAAACCTATTTTTTTTTTCTATCTGCACAGAATGAATTGCAAGAATGAAGCCCTAGAATTCTCTTTGTCCCCACCCTGTAGCACAGTTCCACATGAACTCAGCTGTTGAATATTTACCAGAAGAATTGGTCAAAGAAAAAAAAATGGAGAAAGAAATGAGGGGGAAAATTGAACTAGAACATAGTTTAAAATGTGTCTAATCGTGTCAGTAAGGTTTATTACTCCTGATTGTAGGGGTACCTTCTCCTGGCAGAGGAATGATTCTATTTATCAAACCTCACAACATAAAATTCCCAATGAAATGAATGAATATATTCAATTCAAAAGAAAAATATGAAGAAAGAGATACACAAAGATACATTTTTGTTTCTTTCATATTTAGTCTATCACCCCTGCACTGGGAGTACTAGATTTGCCTTCCAGCTTCAGGAGTCACCCTATGTCAAATGTAGCTCTTTCATTGTTTTTTGGGGTTTTTTTTTCCTGTGAGGGGTGTGTTTGGTTTAATTTGGATGTGATCTCTGGCTACACATATTGACCAGAATGGTACAGGTTATTTTCATTATTTACAAGATATTTTATCTGTTGTATAAAGACCTAAGTGCCTCTACATTTTCCTACCCTGAGGACTTCAAAGTAAGAATTGGAGCACAGTTTCACAGGAACCCATAGTACAATTGCTCAAAGCCTAATGCTCACTGTCACAGACGATAGCTCCCATGAGGTGGGGCAGCAATCCCTTATAAACAACAGCCTTGTGCCACAGTAAAAATTAATTTCAGCTCTCAGAAGAAACACATTTCAGGAAAGGCAAGGGATATGAATTTCAATATTGGCAAATGAATTTGTATGGAGAAGTGTACTCCACCTCCCATTCTAAAATCCATTAGGAATAGGTAAATGTCTGTACACAAAAAGAAAAAAAAAAGGCAGAAAAGATAAAGAAGGGAGAGAGATGTGCAGCCAAGAGACACACATGAAAAAAACATATATTAGGGAGTACAGAATGAAAAAATATACTCAACGAGTTCAGAATAGTAAAGCAATGCCTGCTACTCTGCTGCTCTTTGGTTATTTGCACTGATAAAAAACGTATAAAAGTTTTGAGTATGAATAAGCATTTTACACCAGCTTTATATTAAAAGGATCAGACTACTCCTTCAGATTTACTGTTGATCTGTGGCTTTCCTATTTAATCTATGGAACTTAAAAAGATGTTTATATCTGCTATTGGTGCGCTTCCATCTCGTATAATTCCTGATTTATAGACCCTGACAAAACAAAAGTGGGCTGAATTATCGAATGCTTTATTATGACATAATGTAATACCTTTACTATGCAGTAAATGCTTGTTTAATAGAGGATGTCCTTTATATTTTACTTGTAAAATCAAGAGATCTATTTTTTTGAGCTTGGATTTTATGTTAGCACAGAGTGTATGAGGGTCTTTCCCTTATTCTTTGTTGCTTGCAGAAGTATGATGCAGAATCATATTTTTCACATGCTGTAGGACATCAGAATCCTTTTAGTCCTTCAAATTTTATTGAAGGCTGTGAATCTCTGGTAAGTGGCAGAAAATTCTAGCAGAGACTGTGCCCACCTCTACTTTGCTAATGGTGTAAAATGGTAATTGAAATTTATGTTCTCTATGTTTTGCCTGATTTATCTTTTGAGTTTCCTATAAACTCAAGAAAAGTATCTGCTTCAGTCAATGGCTTGGAAAAATTGGGAAGAGGAGGGAGAGGGTTAAACTGATACCAGGAGATGTTGTTTAGAGTTAATCTCCTTTTAAAATCTGTGGCTATATGAGCCTGTGAAAACTTTTGCTGTCAGGTGCAGCCAGATAAAAATCATCCACAGAGGGAATTTATCATTTATTTTAGCTTGGCTGAATGATGATTTCTTCGTATCACAGTTACTTTTTTTATAATGCATCTCTTCACTGTGAGAAGCAGATATTCTCCCTCTGGTATAAAACTGATAGGCAATAAATCTATTTAATATCTTGTAGTTCTGTGGGACTCCAGCTGAGAATTTTGCCAATACAAATGATACTCCAGATCACATTCTATGTTTGCTCATACTCACTGGAACATCAAATTTCAGTGGCAACCATCTTTTAGTACACACACTATTGGATGAAAGCAGAAACGGAAAATATGATTCAGTACAAATATAGTGGATCTTTTGCACAGCACTATCTCCCTACTTCTCCCATATTTTATGGGAGAAGTATACTTCTCTCACTATGAGCAATGGTTACTGGTTACTATCCACTAGGATAAGATTTTACTTTCTAAAATTATTTTAGTTACAGCTTTGTGGTGTCTGTATTTGCAAATGTGCATTAATACACACATGATGGCCTTAATTATTCTTTTTTTTTCCATGAAAAACCCTTTTTCCCTCCTATGTAAAATTGTTTTTCAATCTGGTTTTGCAAGTGGGCTTAAGATCTCTAATACTATTAATCTCTGAATCAAAAGCTTGTTTTGTTAAAGGCAGCTTGAAGGTATGGGTGTGGAAGCCTCTCCAGCAAAAAAAAAAAAAGAAAGAAAGTCAATCTTTTAAATCATTCTAGGAGGTTAGGAAGAAATTCAAGCTCACAGAATTTATTTAGCTATTGTTTTCTTTCCATTTAGAATTAGTATTAGGGAAGCAAAGATCTATCCTGCACTATGTCTTTGACATGAACAAAACTGATGAAAGCACTCATACCTTGCTATCCTTAATGCAGCAACATAAAATCAGGTTAGGACTATGCACAGGTAGACTAGCATTTTGAAGAGCTGATTTTTAATTTTTTTTATTCCCCTCAGCCAAGGATGTAATTTGAGACTTTGGGTAAGCCATTTCTGAGCTTAGGTTTCTGCTTGGCAGGTTTGCATGGCAATGTTTTGGCGATGGTGTGGGGGCTGATGTGGGCTGCAGGTGTGACATCTGTGAGAAGTCACAACCAGTTGCAGTTGGGTCTAAAACAGACCTGCTGCTGGCCAAAACTGAGCCCATAAGTGGTGTTGAGGGCACGTCTGTGGTAACATCTAAGAGCAGGTAAACCCCACAGTAACTGCAAAAGAAGAGTGAGAAAATGTGAGAGAAACAGCTCTGCAGACACCAAGGTCAGTGAAGAAGGAAGGGGAGGTGCCAAAGCAGAGATTCCCCTGCAGTCCATCATGCAGACTGTGGTGAGGCAGGAGACATCTTCCGAGTTTCCTTATATTAATATTACTATTGCAGTGCTTGGTTTTGCACTTAGCATTTACTTGAAATGAAAAAATCTCGGGCTTATGAATTATTTTAAGATCTAAAATGAAAGAATAATTTCATATAGGGAATCAAAATTTGGCAAGCTATAGTATTTTGAAGATTTCAGTTCCCCAGATATCATGTATTTCCCTTCTACTTTCTACACTGCAGACCGAAAATTCGACTTTTTATATTAAAACAAGCTGTCTCCATGTTTTTGTATGTACACTTGTCTCAAGAGTCTTAATACCTTGACAGGTCAGTGAAGCAGATTTCAGTGGGTGGCTTCTCTATGGTCAGTTTGTGATTATTTAAAGACCTATTGTGTATGAATGGAAGGAGATTTTGTAATCTAAATAAAAATAAAAATTCTTAATTCACATTAAAGTTCAGTTTCAACTCATTTTTCTAAAATTCAACTTAAAAATTATGGAATCTATGATTTGGTGGTTGGTTTTCCTTTGTTTTTGTTCTGTTTGTTTTTTGTTTTGCTTTGTTTTGTTTTGTTTGTTTGTTTTAGGAAAAGAGCACAATGATTGATTGGCCAGATCATATCAGCTCTGTTAAAGAAGACGTAATCTCGGGTCAAGAACAGCACTTGAGGAAAATAAAAGGAGAGACAAGATGAAGAACAATTCAGCCTCCCCACACATATGGCAATTTCAGCTGTTTCTTTACTTTTTTTGTTTTTGTTTGCTGTTAATACATCTAAAAGCTGCAGGGAAAAATTATGATCATCCTGGCTGAACTGCTTCATAACCCAAACTACACCATTTCACCCAGGGACTCTTGCACGTAACATAACAGCTTGTGATTGAATTACTAGAGCATGTTGAATTACTGAAAGTCCTTACATGGAAACAACTTGTTTGTTCTTTAGAAGTTTGCTCTCCATTGCTCTACCAGTGTCAGATCTGTGGTATCATAAAGGTCTTTAGCAGCAGCTTGTTGTGATCTTGCCTTAAGATTATTATGACTCTAGGTGAGCTGCAAAAAAGTAAATAGATGTTGATTTAAGCCCAGTCAGTCATAGCTGAGCTGAGTTTTTAAAAACTTACAAAAACACTTCTTGGACTCTATTACTTGAAAAAAAAATAATAGTGACTATGGTCAAATAAAGCTCCTATATCTTCTTTTGGAGGGGTGGGGGTGAAGAAGGCTCATCCATGAGAATGGTTTACTATGCAGGGTGCTCAAAGAACACCACATAACAAGTTTTCAGACAAGAACTGTGCCTCAGGTGAGCATCTTACAGATTATTGTCTGCAGAGAGTGCGGGCTATCTCTCCAGAACACACATTAGGGGTTCTCAGAGAGTGAAGAGTAAGAGAAATACTTCACACGGAATGTATCTGTCTACTCAATTGTTTTATTTTTGTTTCTTCAGATAGGCCCATTTTCTGTAATCGCTTTAGGAGTAAACTACTGTCTAAATTTAAAAAAAAATAGATATAAGACTATTATTATTCACTGGTACCAGAAATTTTTCTCAACTTTTTCAACTACAAAAGTGTAACAATACAGGACCATTTTATACTTGACTTGCGGGAATCATCTCTGTCCAATTATCAGAGATCATCTGCGGCAAAACCCCAGAATATACAGCTTAAAATAAGAATAGTGTAACACAGCATCATTGTAACCCTCGATAAGATTCATATTGAGTTTGGCAAGCAGTGTATCAGAAAGAAAATTTGATATTAAGTTTAAAACTAAACTAGCCAAATAGATACATGACCTCTGCTTGAGACTGGGCCCTATGTATCAAATCTTGTGAAGTGCTGAAAACTGTTGTTGTTCTGCATTTCTGAAAACAAAAATGCTACGATTTCCAGAAAACCACATGGCAGACACCTATAGCCTTTCTGCACAACATTGTTCTTGATATAGTCTTTCCATAGTTGAGACTATTTTGACTTTCTTTGACTATTAAAGAGGAGCTTATTTCTGTTGTCTAAATTAAAGAGATATCCACGGACTTTTCCATATTAAAGTTGAACTGTTTAGTAGAGACAGTTAATTAATTCTTTCCCAGTGCTTTCATTAAGCCTCTGTAGTTATTCTGTGAACTGTTCTAAGTGGGTTTTTTTGTAGGCTATTTTCTTATCTACAAAACCAAGATACCAATAGAAACGTATTCTAAAAGTCTGTTGGAAAGTACACATGTATTTGAATGCACACTGAGGGTGCACATTCATGCTTGTAAACCAATATATGGATGGGAGGTGACAAATAAGCAAATATTTATGTATGCTCTTTGTCAGAAAACATTGATTAAATCTCTCAGAAATCTATTCCAAGGATTTAATCTTTAGGATTAAATCTTTAGGATTTAAAGTGGTGCTCATTTCACCAATCTGAAGTCACTGATGGTTAAGCCAATTACCCCCATATCTTCCGTGCCAATGAAGCAATAGAGAGATACTGGCCTAACAAAGAGTGGGGAACTACCACCTTTCAGGTGGTTAAAAGCACATAAACCAGACTTTATTGTTTCAATGTAAGCAGTCATTAAAATACTACCCATTCGTATCTAATGCACTCCATGCTGGGTGCAAAATGTACCAGGGAGAGCATTCACAAACTTTCCATTGTTCATCATTTCAAACATCGCTCTGTAAAATGGATATGGCATTAGTTGGGATAAGGTGCTTATTTTGCTGACACTGGGGACACGCAATTGTGCCTTTGAATAAGGCTTTCTTAGATATCTGATATCTACTTCACTTTTTTTTTTTGACATCAGCTTCTAGTTTCTTGGTTTAGAAATGATATTTAAATTTAAAGCAGGGTAAATGGAGAGTAACACTGATATATGCTGAGTAGAAGGCAGAAAAATAGTGAATCTATTTTTAATTGAAAATGAGCTAATTGTTCTGGATTGGGGCCTGCTCATTTTGCAAGTACTGCTAATTACTCTTAAAAGAGTTCTATGGAGAATAAATGCTATGAGTTGTTTTCAGTTTTTTTCCTCACCAAAAAAGGATGTTTGCACTTTGAGATCTGAATCTGCTTAATTTGTCGAGAAAATCCTTAGAAATCCATAAGATGATACTGCAATAAAAGGTCCAGCATGTCAAAATATGTTAAACTGTAATTGCGTTTCTATTGTTATTATTTTTCCATCTGACATGTCATTTATAGCAGATTTTGTAGAGCAGGAGGTGAATTGATATAATTAGTTTGGTTTCTTGCCATCTTTCCCATAGGTCAAGCCAATTAAAAGACAAGTGAGGGAGACAGTACTCCAAACTGTAGCATATGGTGACACGGCATAAAACACACAGTAGATGGAAAACAATTCGGTTGGGATTTTAGCTTTGAAATTTAATTGAATATAAACAGTGTTTATCCCTGGATCACCTTGAAATTTCCTTCCTTCTCTTGGCTTCTTATTTTCATCAAGAATCAGAACATTATTTTCTTCTTGGGTCATGTAACAGCACTTTTTTTGTCTTTGAACAAGTTCCCTGCTGCAACTGTTTCACTGCTCAACATTTTACTTTGGTTGTAAGTAGAGTCAGCTGAAAGCCAGAATTTATGATTTGTGATATATTTGAAAATTCAAAATTTAGTTTTACTGCAGAGACCAACACTTCTCTTACCCCACTAACAAAGCAAGTAAAATATGTTGTTTTCAAATTTTCTTGCTGTGTAAAAACCAGTAAGGTTAGGAATAAATGAAACTGGTTTGGTGGTGGTTTGGGTTTGGGTTTTTGGTTTTGTTTTTTTT
>VZTD01002621.1:2468118-2539529 GCA_013397725.1 Rhagologus leucostigma
CCCTACACCAGATTCTCTCAAGGTTAATTTGAAATGGTATAAAACGCCGTATTCATGGAATGAGCTGTTATCTTTTCGTTCAAAATAAAGAGCTGTACTTCGGAATTTTTCCCCTTCATCATTCGGAAGCACCACAAAGGCCGGCGCGGCTTACACCAGAGGGCAATAGTGAGCTGTAAATATTTTCCGTCTCACCCCTGCCTTTTCCATGGAAGCTCTTCTCAGGCACTTTTAGGCTTCTCTTCTCCCCTAACCATAGGCGGTCCTAACAGTGTAAAATCTTGCACAATAGGACCAGATGCAGTGATGAGCTTTTTCCACTGTTCTCAGGATTTGGTGTATTTATAACAGATAGATGAAAGTGGTGACTTTCATGACTCCGTAAAGTTACTCACTGATTCGTCTGAACCCAACATTCAGGCTTTCCTGCAGTGCTAATACGCCTTCCTCTAAATCTGCACTCAGTCAGCTCTTTGGAGTAATGGCTTTTGCCAGAATTGGTAATATCAAACAAGATGGAGCAAGTATATAATTTTACATAATTTGCTTTGGAATTCCTTTAAAGCCAGTTTAAACCCTCCTCTTCAGAGACCAAGGCATTACGATATGCAAATGTTGTACCCTGTTTCTAGATGTACAAGTGCAGTACAAGTGGCAGAAAAGGTGAAAAGAGGTGAGTAAGAAAAAAAAAATATTACAGGAAAATATAAGAGGGCAAAATTTAGGTTTCTTTCTTAAAATGATGTCATAGTTTTCTAAATAAGGGATTTTTGCCTTAGAATTTCTAAGGAAACTAAGCAGCCCTTTCTGTGTTTTTAACTGTTCTGTGGCTTGAATTGAATGACATTTCTAAATCTAAGTTTCATCTATCCCAGCTTTTTAAAAGTTTTGTATAACTATCAGGGGACTGCAAGTAGAATCAACCCCTTTATTCATTTCACCTCTGCCTTTTTGTCACATGGATTTTTTTCTGCTAATGCTGGCTGCTGGAATTAAGCTTTTCTGACAAATTTAGAATGGAGGAAGAATTTTTTTCCTATCCATTTTGCACAAGTGTAAAGATTTAGGGAACAAGTCATTATGACCTTATATATGTTCATTTTTACATATATCTAGCACATATTTAAGTGCTAATAAGAGGTGCTCTCTGTGAGAAGGGAATATATCGGTATATTGGTAGTGCTTAAGGAGTCTTGAGATGTAATTTTTCCCTAAGCTTTTCTTTGGTGTTTGAAAATATTTGGGGCGGGGGGTGGTGTTTTGGTTTTTTTAGTGTTATTGGGGTTTTTTTCCCCATAATCAGTGGCATTGCACTTTAAAGGAGTCAATAAAGTCATCTCCAAATAGCACTGAGGCAGTGTTCCCAAACACCAGACCAGGACACTTGGTCTGGTGGTAGCTACCTCCACCATTTTCTGAGTGTTAGTTCCTATAAATGCCTGCCTAATAGTCCTTTGCTTGGACCTATCCGTGTGACCACAGCTGTTAGAGACACACCCTCAGGTTATGAGCCTGTGACAAGACAAGGGTCCTAGCTGCCGTTGTCTCTTTTGCCTTAACTTTTTGTGGTCTCTAAAGGATCTCTGAAGTTGTAGCTTAACTGACTTTTATATTTAATAGACTGCCTTCCATTACATAAGTCTGCCCCTCAGGCCCTGCTGAAGTCCTGATTGATTTCTAATAGCTTTTAAAGTTAATGCTGTAGCCTCCTGCTATTTTTTCAGTGCATTTGATTGGTGTTTTTCTGCATCAGCTTCCTAACACATACCCAGATAGTGAAATAGTTTGAGTGTTTCTGGTTGGGAAACACTGCAGGGAGGGAGAGAAACACCCAATATTGTTTTTTTCATGGCTTTTAATTGGAAATGTCAGAGAAAAGCATTCCCACAAAGCTGTCTAGCATAAGTCATCAGTCCTGAGGACTAGAGGACTAAGCCCTAGGATCTCATTAATAGGCTCAGAGGATCCAACATTTATAGCCGTGTCCAGAAAAGTCTGCTTTTACTGATGCTGCTTTTCATTAATTTGTGAAATCTTTGCAAACTACCTGTGGTCCAGATAAACTTCAACTATATCTCTACTTGAGACTGAAAGAATATCCCCCCTACCCTTGAAATGCCTGCCCATTTGGCCATGCAGCAGAAGCCTAAGGGCCACACTGTGAATGGCAATTCACCTGCTGGTACCTGGATTCTACCCCTACCTGGCCACATAGAATTATGGAATCATTAATGCTGGAAGAGGCCTCTGCAATCTCCGAGTCCAACCATTAATCTAATACTGCCAGATCCGCCACTAGACCTTGTCCCTAACTATGTTCCCAAGCATCACATCTACCTCCCACCCTGGAGAAAGTATTAACAACACACATCATTCCTGGGAGCTGGGAGTGGTGTGGAATGGGTGTATTTATCCAGTACAGGTGAAGCTTGCTGAGTGCTGACTGTCCCAGCAAGAAGAGAGGTGCAAACCAAGAGGGGCTGAGCTCAGGCTTGGTCTGACCCTGATATAGATCCAAAACAATCTGTGGATTTTGGGCTGATAAACCAGCTCTTCCTACAGGCTGGCACCTTCCCGGTGCTGGCGGGAGTGAGGAGCAGATGTCCATATGGCAGCTGGCAAAGCTGCCTCGAGCTGTTCCTGGCCATGCTGATTCCAGGCTGCCCACGGCAGTGTTTGTGGCTGGTGCTCTGAGCTTCAGTGGGGGTCACCCAGCTGCAGCCTCCTGCTCACAGTGGCTCCTTCCTGGCTCCTGCCCCATCCTGGCTTCCCTGCTGGGCCAGGTCTGCCTGCTGTCCCTGGGTAGCTCTCAGCTGCCAGCTGGAGACGGTGTTGAACGAGGCAGTGGTCAGGCACAGCCTCCTGGGCAGCTCTCCCCTCAGACTGCTGCAATTACCAGTTGTCTCCACCCTGATTAGAAAAGAAAACAGCTTTCCTCAGTCTGGCCTTCAGCCTACAGTTTGTACATGCATCTTCCCTTAGCAACTGGTTTTTCTTCTGCTCATGGCACAGTCTCCAGTGAAATCTATCTCATAGTAATGAGAGGAAAACTCTGAAAACCTCAGCTACTCGTGCCTTGCTTGGTGGATAGTTTTGCTGCTCTGTGTTTTCAAAACACAGTAAAATAATAATTATCCCTTGCTGCTCTCTTTGTAGTTCTTAAATAATACTGCCTTCATTTAGGGAAAATGGCATTTGTTGAACCCAAATCACATAGCCAGTTGGTGTCAGAGGCAATGTTAGAGCTTGGGAGCTCTGGCTTTTGACCTCATACTCAGTCCATCAGGCCATTTAGCTTACTTAGGAAGCAGAAAACTACCACTTACAATGTATATGTAATGAGCTGCATGAAGATCTTCAAGAGGGGAAATAGCAAAATTATCCGAGAAACAAAACAATCTCTTCTGTAACTGTGAAAATCAAATATCCAGGCAGTTGCACATCTGCACGGGGTTGGATTCACTATGGAGTTGATAAATTATGATATTACCAGTTACCATTTTTAAAAACAAACTGTTCATTAAGGTTTTGGCTGCATTGTCTCTGAATTTCTGTGCCTGTTTTCACATATTCATGTGAAAAGTTGTGCCACATTTTTATGCAGCCATATGCAAAATACCACTGAATGACTTGGGGCCATCTGACAGGTGCCATATTTATGACAACACAACATTTTTAATAGAGATCACATAGTACAGAGAGGGAATGTTCCAAATATCACAAGTTGATATCCTTCAAAACAAGGAATAAAATGCATGCTTGCCTTTTGTATACAATAATGCAGTCTCTTAGATTGTGTTGCTTACTGAATTTTCCTGGGATTGTGATAATAAAAAAGAGAAATAACAACAAAAAAAACCCCAAAACAGAACCAAAACAAAAACAACAACAAAAAACCCTAAAGCTTCATTTTAGTGCAGCCTTACGTATGACATTTTAAACCCACTACAGAAAGATGATCTTGAATCTTCTATGATGCACATAGATCAGTCTATTTCTGAAAGCAAAGAGTGCAAAGTCGGATGAAAGCAGCATATCACATAGGTCGTGAGCTATTTTTCACTTTAAGCAGCTTCTTAATTTCACTGGTAGCATATTCTTCTAAAAGAGAAGAATAAACTAAATTAATGTATGATAGCAAAAACCCTAAAATGCTTAATACAAGCTGCTTGTAAAGGATTCAAGCATAAGCAGAGCAGCATTTCTAAGCCTTTACATTTACGATCAGCAGTGTGATCTTCCTTGTGATGACAAATTAGCCTTCAAAAGTCACACGATCAAAAGCATATCACTGAAACCTGGGCAAAGGTCAACAGGCTCTGAGTGGGAATCCTGCCATGTTCCTGAAAGCATGGGATCATTTTCTCCGTGATTGTGCTGTAGCATGGACTGTGTGAAAGGATTATCCATTGCTGATGGGGGTGTGTGACTGCAGGTGAATGTGTTGTGGGTGATAGAAGAATTGAGTGTTGCAAACCATGCATGGATTAAACGTCAGAAGCATTCAATTTAGTGCTTTTATTTCTTGCAGGCTGTGTTCTTAATCTTAGTAACAGTGGCCAGCTGCAGTTGTGCAGAGAGAAGCATTATAGACACAGGAGAAAAATAAAACAATGCCAGTGCCTTTCCACCACCCCTTCTCTGAAGACAGTTTTGTATCCAGGGACAGGTGAAAAGCCAGGCTTTAAGAGCGTGGACATGCACTATCTTTTGTGGAATGTGTGTGTGGTCTTGCTATGTATCACTGAGCAGGAAAGGGATGTTTTGCTCTTTCATCTGTGCATTATTTGTCACAACTTAAATATAAATTGCAAATATTTTTAAAGACAAATGCATGCCCAAAAGGATTTCCCACCCTTCAGAGTTCAAGGTGCCTGTTGTTAACTGACCCGAGTCCACTCTTTCAATTGACAGGATTTTTCTTTTTTTGCTGTGTGAAATCTAGATGATATGCACCACCACAGAGCATATTAGTAACTCAGAACAAATTTTTTTATAAAAATCCAAATAATTAAATCTTATTTGATTGTGTGTCTGCTTGTAACTTGACAAAGTATATGCTCACGAATTGGCTGTAATGGTTTATGTTACAACACAGGGCACAGGTAAGGTCTTATGCATGGTTTTTCTCATTAAATTTCAGCTCTGGATGTTCAATCTTTTAAAAATTATTATTATTATTGTCATATGTGATACGCAATCACATATGTAATTGGAATTGTTCAGCCTGAAAAAGAGAAGTCTTAGGGGTGACTTAATTGCGGCTTACCAGCACCTGAAGGAAACCCACAATAAAGATGGAGAGAGACTGTTTGTAAAAGCGTGTAGTGACAGGACAAGAGGGAATGGATTAAAACTGAGACATAGGTTTAGTCTAAATATTGGGAAGAAATTCTTTACTTTGAGGGTGGTGAGACACTGGCACAGATTGCCAGAGAAGTTGTGGATGCTGCTGTCCTGGAACTATTCAAGGCCAGGTTGGACAAGGCTTTGAGCAAGGTCTAGTGGAAGGTGTCTCTGCCCACATCAGGGGTGTTGGAACTAGATGATCTTTAAGGTTCCTTCCAACCTAAACCATGCTATGATTCTATACTTATAGTTACATACACGTGTCCGTATGTTTCTTTGTGCTTGTATTTTAAAACATCCAGAATTGTTGCTAAATGTCAAGACTCAGATTCCTCTGCATGGATTTTAGTTACTGTTTCTTGTGAGGTTTGTTATGTTCATGGAGTGATTCTTAGACTAATTCCTACCACACATTAGCATGGTTTGGGTGCTATAAAGGGGTACATATTTCGGCTACAATTGTTGATCTGTGGTGCCTCTTTCTCTCCACTGTCTTTTGATTGAGGGCTGAGTGGTATCATCAAGGAGGGCTGGAAGCAATGCGGTGAAACAGATATGGCCATTTCAGAGGAGCAGAGCCTCCAACTCAGTGGACATTGCCCCTATATGTCCCTACCTTCCGAGATACACTTACTTGAACACTGTAAATGTGTCAGTGTTACCCCCTGCTGATATGCCAAGGCTGGCGTACAACAATATCACCTCTCTGCTGCCAGCAGAAACTCTATGTCGTTCCTCTAAAATTCTTGATTTCTCTCCCAAGTGGCTGCATTGATGAAACAGCACAGATGGTGATGTTTGGATACAATGTTTCAAATTGTGTCTATTTCTTAAGAACACAGGCTTGTATCACTTCCCATGATCTCTTGTTTTGATTTATTTTTCCCAGAAATTATAACTGTTGTGTGTGGGTGTATAAACACTAAACTAGGTTCTTCTTCAACGCTCCACAGAGAGAATGCAGCCTTTCCAATCCATGTATTGCCACATATTGAGTGAGGACAGCAAATAACCTTAACTCCTCTTTATCAAACATTTATTGATGATTACCTGAGGAGAACAGAATCAGAGGATCATAGAATCATAGCACATCCTGAGCTGGAAGGGACCCACAAGGTTTACCAAATCCTTATCTGCTTCTCATAATTCAAGCCCTCTAGTTCTTTCACCATCTTTGTTAGCCTCCTTTGGACACATTCTAATATTTTTATATACTTTTTATATATTGAAGCCCCAAACTGTATTCAAGGTGAGGCTACAGCACTGCTGAGTCTAATAGGAAAATCAGTATTTTTGTCCACTTAGCTATACTGTGCTTAATGCACCTCATGATACGGTTGGCAATTTTGGCTGCCGGGGCCCATTTTTGACTCATATTGAGTTTGTCATCAACCAAAATCCCCAGATCCTTTTCTGCAGGGCTGTGCTCCAGCCTTCTGTCCCCCAGTCTATATGTATATCCAGGATTACACCACCCCAGGTGCTGAATCTGGCATTTGTCCTTTTAGAGTTCATACAGCCTGTGTCATCTATCAAGATGTCTCTATAAGACCTCTCTAACCTTGAGGGAATCAATGGATCCTTCTTGGGAAACCTACTTAGTGTGTGCTCCACTCCTGCATCCAGGTCATTGATAAAAATAATGAAGAGAAGCAGCCCTAAAACTGAGCCCCGGCAAACCCCACCAGTAACTGATTGCCAACCTGATGCTTCCCCATTTACCACAACTCTTTGAGCCTGGTCCTTCAGGCAATCATTTACCCATGGGATTATATATGTGTCTAGCTGTATGCTGGAGATTTTGTCCAGGGGATACTGTGAGAGACAGAATCGAAAGTTTTTATAAAAACTCAAACAACCCCCCCTTATTTTCCCTCTTTCCTTTGTCCACAGGAGAAAAGGTCATATTGAAAGGAGGCTGCAGTGCACCTCTGTGGCATGTCTCTGCTTTAAGGGAGTGTATGACTTGATATACTCTGTTTCTCGGGTATTTCAGCTCAGTGTGCAGTACAGTATACACGGAAATATATACATACACAGGAGCCTTCTGCTTCCTGCTGGCATGCCAGTCTTCTTTTGTTTAAACTCCGTAGAGACTGAGTCCATTTGTTGCTGAGTTCATGCATTTTACACTTGAGAATTACAGTGATTTCAGTGGCTAATAGCTTTAAGTTAGAGAGACAATAATCAGGCCTGACTAATGACAGAAGGCCAGTACAAACACACATTGGAGTTGTGTCAGAAAAATTAGAAAGTTTATGTGGGTGTGAAAATACAACCTCTGAACTCACTGAGAGTCAGATCTCTCTGCAATTAAACCCAGAGGTATGTTCTGAAAATGTTCCCTTGCTGTGTTTGCAAGTACAGCATACTTGTGTAACAGGGTGATGGGTTTGCAAGGCAAGGTTTTGGCAGCAAGGTGACCAGCAAGGATGGCTTCTGTGGGAAAAAACTAGAAGCTTCACCTATGTCTGACAGAGTCAATGCCAGCTGACTTCAAGATGAACATGTTGCTGGCCAAGCCCTTCAGCAACGGCGATAGTGCATTTAACAAGGGGGGAAAAACTGCTCTGTGACATCAGCAAGCGAAGTGAAAATATGTGAGAGAAACAGCCCTGCAGACACCAAGGTCAGCGAAGAAGAAGGGGAAGAAGTGCTACAGACACCAGAGAGGACATTCTCCTATGGTCTGTGGAAAGATCATAGTGAAGCTGGCTCTTCCCCTGTGATAGGGGATCGCACTCTGGAGCCGATGGATACCCGAAGGAGGCTGTGATCCTGTGGGAAGCCCAAGCAGGAGCAGGTTTCCTGGCAGGTATGATGTAAACTCCAAGCAGGGCAGCTTTGCAGCAGAACTGTATGTATGTGTGAGTGTTTATGTAAGTTAGAAGAGATTAAGGGCTGCTAAGGAGGTATGAGTCCTCAGCAAAAGATGTTGGATGGCCATTTGGCCATGGTCTCTGCTCTTACTCTGATGGGAATTTTGGTAGGTACATGGCCCAGAGTCCTGGGAAAATTTTTGTACCGAGGACTTGATGGATGTTGTATATCAATCCAGATGAAGGTCAGTGCTGGGCTGTTCGGATCAAAATGGAAAGGTAGCTACCCTGTGTGACAAAGATGGAAACTCTTTGAATGAACTTTGAATGGGAAAAAGAGTCCTCTGAGTCCAGACTTCAGTGTGACTGTCTTCTTGCCCTTGCTTAATGTTGCTCTGGCAAGGAAAAAGACCCAATGTGAAAAAACTAAGAAGAATGTTTGAACAGTTCTCATCCTGACTGTTACCAATGTCTCTTTTACTAAATATTCACATCTCTGGAAGCACATCTCCATATCCCCTAGCCAAGTGTTCTGTGTTCTACATTGTTACTCAGATTAAAGAAAGGTCATTAGACGAAAACTCCATAGGTTCAGTGTATTTGTTCTTGTTTTCTTTTATTTTTTTTATTTTGTATTTTTGTATTTATTTTTGTATTTTGTAGGGCAGTAGGATTTCACTTACAATGTTCTACGTATAATAATCTCTCTGTGGACTCTATGCATCTGATATCTGCACCACTTACTAGCAAAAACCCACTTTATTGCTACAATAATAAACTGGTACATGGTCCTGTAGTTCTTAAATTGTAAAGAGGTACTGAAAGGGTTAAATACTTCCTGAAGAGGTAGTAATATTTGCACTTACAGAAAGTCTTCCTGAACTATCTCATTCTATACTGATGAGATTGTCTGGTAAAGAGAGGTCAGCATTATCAGGCACTTTTTTTTGCATGGATATTGAATGTATACATGATATTTAAGTTCTGTAGTGCACAGAGGTTAATTTGCACAGGGGACTTTCTGCTTGAAAAGAACATGAGGAATGTGTACCTAGGGAGTGACAAATAATTTGTCTATGGAAGTGTAATTTTTTTGTTGATGTCTCAATTTTTTGCAGTTGAGTAATACATTGACAGGGATGTTAGAACTTTATATGAACTTAAAATATATTTTACATTGGCTTGGCAGTTGCGATTGATCTTAAGTAATTTTATCTCATTAACAAACATTACAGGCCAAACATAAAGATTTTTTCTTCCCTTTCACATTAGGCTGCTTTGGTTTTCTCTCAATGTATTTTACCTTTAGAAATGTTTGTGTGTTTTTAACAGGTGTCTGCAAAAAAAAGTTTTAATAAACAGCTTCTGACTCAGTAACTAATGGTTTCAACTTTGGTTCCTTTGTGACTTAAAAACAATGTGTTTATTTAGAAAATGCCTTCAGGAAGGATACATTTTGGGATTTATTATATCTCACAGATTAAATTATTTCTTGTTTATTCCCTTCACTTAAAATTCATAATTAATATTTCAAAGTGTGTTTAGTTTAGTAGTTACATTTGATTCTTTACTTAATTTTAACAGTAATTTAAAGTGATCTTAGTGAGACTTAGCCTTAGTACCCTCTGAGCACAACCCATAAATCAGGTTCAATATTTGAGTCAGGGAGCTTTAAAGCTGCTTTTAAATCCTAAACACTGGCAAAAATTACATTTTATCTAGGGCAGCAGTAGCTTGTCACCCACCGATAATTAATGACACAAGAGCAAGAGCTTTAAACAACCACATATCAGGAATGTTTAAAGGCATCTCCATATTGATACCCAGAGATTTAAGATTTGTAAGATTTTATTTTTTTCTAGAAAGAATAGTGTACTTTGTATTCGCTTTATATTTTTCTAAACGGAAAACATTTTGCAGTCATTTTCTACACAGTGTTTGTGTAGTTGATTCTTTCTTCCTAGTAGTAGAGTCTAGCACTTGTCTTTGTTGGATTGTATCTTAGATTTTCAGGCCACTTCTCCGACTTTTCAGAGTAATTCTGAATTCTAATGCCATCCTCTATTGTGCTTGCTGGCTGAAAGCAACTCTTTCTAGCCTGGGGTCCTCCTTCAAGCTTTTAAAAGTGCTGCCTATTCTCATTCAGGTCATTAACAGAAACACAAATGGAGAGCATCTTAGACCCCTTTTGTGTTGAAATGAAAACAAGCAGAGAAAATGTCATTCCACCAAATCCTCCTGTTGTATAAATTTGGTATTGAGATGCAAAGACACTCTTCTGTATGTGCAGTAGTCCTGAGTCATCTGGTATCCACGTCTATGTACTATTAAACTAAGCTGTGTCAGACTAGGGCCTAGCTATTGTGCAGTCTGTGTCTATAAAATACAATTGTTTTTCATCCATGCTGACTAGTAGCCTTAAAGATAATACACAAATGCAATTTAGAAGTTAGTGTGAACCATGGACCACACCCAACAGGCAGCTGCCTCTTTTGGTGGGGAAATTTTCCCTGTATGTATTGCTGGTCATGCCATGTCACTTACCCGTGGGGTTGCTGTCAGAGCCCTGGTCTTCTTTAAGCCTTTCTACGTGCTAGCTCTTTTCAAAAAGGAAGTGCTCGGTTCCAGATGGGGGTAGAAATAGCTGCTTGGAAGAGACTAAACCCTAAAAGCATTGTTTCCTTTCAGGCTGGAGCCATAAGAAAATGCAAAAGCAACTGGTGCGAGAGCCTAATTGCACATAAAGCTGTCAATATCCTTCCTTTGTCACTAATAGAGAAGCTTTCATTCACAACAGATCAGTTACACAATTGAATGAAAACTATCGCTATGAAGTCATGTATTTTGAGGCCTTTTTTTCACCCTGAAATGGGAACATCATCCTGCAAATGTCACATGTAACACAACCTTCTGCATTAAATTGGGAAGAACAGCTTCATATCTGAGGTCTGTAATGTGTAGTCTTTGAAAAGGCTAATCACTGTGCCTGAGTGGGGACTGGCTTTTAAAGTAAGAGAACCTATAAACTATGGGCTTCTGTGGCACTGTGTGACATCAGTTCATACTGGCTGAGCATCATAAAGCTTTGAACCTTAAATGCAACACATTTTCCATGTTAATATTTTCTCACAGTTTATGCAAAATAATAAAAAAATGTTGCTGCTTCAATTTTTAATGAACCTCTGAATGTTGAAAGTATTTTCTGAAATGGAAGTACCTTTACACCCACGGAGAAAAAAATGAAAACAGGTATTTAACAGTAGGTTTTACCAAGTTTACCAAGAGCGGTTCTATTTATCTGTTTTTTAGGACATCACAAATTAATATTTAGGTTTTATTGTTTAAGATAGTAAGTACTTGAGTATCAGATGTGAAATTCGTATTCTCTGACTTGAAAATATCTACTCAGAACATGAAAAATACTGTTAACATCCTCATTCTTCCCACAGGATTGAAATAAATTTTTTTGGTCTTGCAAGGGCAGCACATTGTGTGCGAAGTTCACAGACTTCAGGACCTCAACCAAAACTGAGCACTAATTAGCTCGAAGAGAAACCTTTTTGCCTGTAATACCACAGGACTTGTAACCCTCATTCTCAAGATTTTAGTAAGATTAAGTTAGTATCCTAGTGTTTTATAAAAGCTTTAAATTATTTTTGGTACAGATTTAGAAGTCATGTTATCTCCTTGATAAATATAAGAGAACATAAGAGAAAAAGAGATCTCTAAGAGAATAGGGGTTAAATGACTTAAAATAAATGCACACTTGTGACTTAGATCACATTTGGGACATGACAGCTACATCTAGCTTTCTAAGGGCACCGGACCTAGAGACATTCCAAGTCCAGATGGTGTCCAGTGGCTTGTGCCTACACTGCTTAGTGCGTGCTCCCCGCCCCATGGAGCAGATTGCCTGTACTTGCACAAGATAAAACACTGCATGATCTTGTTTCTCTTCTGCCCTCATATTATATCCCCTTGTCCTGAAGATACAGCTAATTCTAGATGTTATTTTTCATCTGTAAAGGCCTGAAACAATACGAGGACTGTACTCTTCACAGTACTAGTATGCTATAGGATGAGACTAGAGATACACCAAGTATACACTACAGTCTGTCATGAAGTAATGGGGAATATTTGAGGATATAATGCCTCCTGGGGTGGAGGCATGGAAGAGAGTGTTAGGCAGAGTTCAGAGGTTTGGCTTTGGGGAGGGGTCTCCAGGACAAAGTCTTGTTTAAACCGTTGTTTGTCTTGAAGAGAAGTAATTGGTACACTGCAAAACAGAATCAGTAGAAAACTAAAAATTCTTCAGTGTGGGCAGTGTAATGTCCAGCTCAATATAGCACCTCACAAAATGTTTTAGTATAGAAGCACATCCAATTAAACCTTATTTCCAAAGCTACTGAGAAAAAAATAATATGCTCTACATTTATTTGGACCGCCAACTCGCTTTCCTTCTTCGTATTTATTATTTTAAACAAAGAACCAAAAATTTAGTAGAATTCAGCCTGTTGGGTTCACAGGTAAAACATCCAAAACATCCAAAAACATCCCTGCCAGTCTCAATCAGTAGCGTTGCCCAATCCTAATGTACAAGTCTGTAGTGTACATGTCAAGATCCTTTGCAGGAAGGTGAACTTGAATTCAGAGACAGAACTTCACTTGTTCCCCTGTCTTGGATAAATGACAAACATTTTGAGAGTTTTACTGAAAGGAATACATCTGTTGGTCCTGGTTTTCCTAGCTTTCTTTTGAAAAATAATGTATTTAGAAATACAAACTCACTCTGTGTTCTGAGGAAACAGGATGCAAGGTAGCAAAAAGAATAGCTCAGATCTCTTTAGAAATACCCATGTAAATTGTTCCTCAGGCAGCTCTCTGCTTTGAATGCACTTTGACGGTGTCTGTCTGTCTTCTGTGTCTGTCTTTGCATAGTCTAGATAACCTAAATACCCAGTTTGAGCATTTAGGTTATTGTTTCCATTACCCTGCCATCTGAATGTGTTCACTAACCACTAAGGGACATCGATTTTGTCCTTTTCTGTCGGGGTTCTGGTGTGGGTTAACCTTGGCAGGCAGTTGAGCCCCTCACAGCTGCTGACTCACTCTCCTCTCCAGCCGGACAGGGAAGGGAATCAGACAGGTAACAGTGAGAAAACTTACCAGGTGAGGCGAAGATTAATAGGTAAAAAATAAAAGTGCACACAGGAGCAAAGCAGAACAACTAAATCATTCACCACTTTTTTATTTTTGATACATTTTTGTAGTTTAGTTTGGTTTTGTGGTGGGCTATTTGCTTGCTTTTGTGGCTTTTTTTTTTTTGGCAAGGTATGATTTGGTAAACTTTTAGGTTCCAGGATATGAAAGCAAGTACTCTTAAAACCTGTCTGTAATTAGTTTCATACATGTTTATATCATATAATAAAATTCACTAAGATTAATTTAATAATTTTTGGACTTAGTTGACTTTTTGGGTATAAACCCTACATAAATGTAAATATTCATTGTAGGATACATTGATTTGGATAGACTGGAAAATGCAGCATATAAAAAATCCTGTTTACTACTTCTCCTAAAATTTTTCTACCTTTCCAATTTCAATTTTTGCTCATGATTAAGCTAAGTGTTAAGATTAACATTAACTTCTTCTGCACACTCCCAGTTTACCATGATCATTTGAAAGGATCCTTTCTGTGATTATTTGATTTATTTACCATTAACATCCAGTTGTTTCTTCCTATTAAATGCTAATGCACAGAGAACATTTGGGAAGCTATTATAATCTGGTAAGGTGTAAAGACTCTGTTATAGTCCCTCATTAGCCTGCTAATAACTCTACTTTGTAAAGCAGAAACTTGGTTTCTCTGCTAGCAGAAACGAAATTTAACAGATACACAGTGTTTTCTATAGAATCTCCCTATACCAAATGAGTTTCACTTCCAGTCACTCTAAAACCAGGTTTTACTGCTTTTAAAATTCCTTATCAGCATTTTTTTTATTTCCTACATCACTCAAGATAATACTGTGCTATAAGTAAATAATTTATAATTCAAAAGTAACATCTTCCAGTTTGACTTTAAAAGATACATAAAGTACAAGACATTTGTTTGCCAAAGAGAGTTTTATCTACATAAGTGCAAGAAACTGCTGTAAACTGTTTACCCTTGGGAAGAACATCCCATTACAGACTACAGAGCAATTCATCAGAACTGAAAATGCTGTTTGCAGATTCTGTCTTACATAGTTTCAGATGATGACTCCTTTCATAATTTTTAAACCGTCCCCTGCCTTACTAATCATATATTCAGAAATAAACTCACTTATACCCACAAAAGTGAAATGGAACTAAACAGTGCCAGAGCAATGCAAACACTCTCCCCAGTTACTACAGATTATACTGCCTAAAACAAAAGCGTTAAAACCTATAGGTCCTGGACTTGTTCAACCCAATCTGTGGTGTGCTTCATTTGGTGGAACAAATGCCCTGGTGAATGCATCATGGGTGCAATTAAATGAGTGCTGTGAGCTGAAATGAGCTCACTCAGGCAATTTGTAAAGGGTAGGAATAGCCACTTAACAGTAGGACAGTATTTTTCATTTTGTTTCTGACTGCTCATTCCTGATCCTCTAAGGAGTCCTACAGACTACCTTCAAAGATGAACCCACAGACTAATATTTGTAACTCTGCTTGCTGCTAAAAAGAATAGACTCGATAAAGACATTGGTTTAGTGGCCTATACAGTTTTCCAGCTAGCCTATTCCTCTAATACTGATGCTAAAACCCCTTTTCTGCCTCTGCTTCATATGAGCTAACAGCTACTCAACTTTCTGGTCTTGATCAAGTCATTTATTTGATTAACATAATTTCATTTCACTTGGAACAGTTAGTCTTTTTGTTTCACTTTTCAGATCTGATGAACACCGAGGCACTCTTGAGTCCAAAAGCTTCCCTCTCTGTTTTCCTCCATGTTTGTTATCCCAATAGAAGATATTTATTCATCTCAGAACTACTTTCAAACTAAAGACTGAGTTCTTGATAATAAAAGGGGAAAGTAACAGCCAAAAATAACTGAAGGATCCTATTATCACAGGGCTCAGACCTTTTCTTTCTGCTAAAGGAAAGTTTATTCTTGAGAGTCAGGTTATTTTGCTGTGATTTCTTGCTTACTTGACCTAATCAGAATGCCTAGTGGCAAGCACTGTCAGCTGAGGAAGTAAGTTAAACAGCTGAAACCTTCACTGTCTGGCCGTAGTCTATCCTCAGTAGGGGCTTCTGGTTTTACAGGCCTGGAGGGAAAGTTCCAGCACTTGAAAAACAGTTCAATAGAATCTCTGGAGGCAACAAGTTAATGACCAAAGATTTTAATGGTCTACAACAATTGATGAGTGTAAATTTAAGCTCCATGGGACTTATCTGAGAGAAACTGATGAGAAGATACTATGTGAAAGTAGCTGTTCCAGAGCTAACGTCCATTAGGCATGGCACTATGTTTGAACTTGAAGAGGAAAGCAAGGCTGTAAAATCACAGACAGTGTTCCTCAGGATACAGCCAAGAATAAGGAATATTTATGGACTGCTTAGGTAGCTTTAGATCAGATGATGCTAAAGAGCATTTTTCAGATGGTTGCTGGAGGTGAGTTTGTCCCAGTGGAAATTTCAGACCAGCAATGTTAATCATTTTTGTATGTTCCAGCTGCAGCATCCTTTCTGATCAGGTATTGAAAGATGGTGATGAATCCATGAGTTATAATGCTTTGTTGGGTTTGCTTCTCACAGAAGCCACTCTTGTAATCCTCCCCTGCTACCAAAGCTTGGCCATGCAAACCCAATATAAATGCCTACAGATGTGAGCTGAAATCAACTTTATTGCATTACTGTCAACAGAAAACAAAAAAGAGTGTCAAAGCTGCTAGTATGTCTCTCTTGCTAAAACTATTGTTGAAGGGTTAACCCAGATTGTGGTAGCTTGTCTAACTCAGCAGGCCCAACTTCCTCTCCTTACTCCCTTTGAAAATGATGTTTAGTGGCATACTTAAATCTTCTGCTTTGAAGTGTAGAGTGTAAAATAAGGCTGTCCTTTCAACAGCATTCCTAATTCTCATTGGTTTAGCTGTGCCAGCTCTTTACATGGCAATACTGTTTATCAGAGAAACCTATTATTACAGTATTTGAGATACTGTTGTAGGCAGAGGCTTTTTCTTCCCTTTCTCTGAAAGAGAAAAAGCTTTGCTGGACTGAATGTGTTACTGTTGCTGCACTTATAGGAGCCATTTTTTGTTAAAGACTCCAATATAAAGGTATACAAAGCAGAGAGGGGAAAAAAGTAAAGGCAGAAAATTATTTCTGTCTTCCTGGTGTTGAATGATACTTGCTGCTTTCCTCCTGCAGATTTACAATCTTACATCCTGTTCTTTGCCGTGCTGGCAAGTTCAAACCTGGAATGAGACTGTTAAGGACATTGTTTCCAGCTGCCTCTCTGTTCACAATCTCACAGCAATGCTGGAAAATGCACAGTTAGGGATATCAAAACCAGGTAATTGTTGAAAAAGGAGAAATATCAAGGAGGAAATATAAAAGAAAGAAATGAGTGTCACTGCACTTAGTTGTCTTTTAGTTTTTTTTTTTTTCTTCAAGTTCATATCTAGGAATTAGAATACTGACCTAATGCTGTCATAGTGCATTTGAAGAGATAGCCTTCATAGTTGCCATGATAGTAAGGCTTCTTTAGGGCCAGTTATCCTTGGTTATAATTATAAAATAATGTCTCTAGCAAAGTATTATAAGGGAATTTTCCCATTCTGTTTGGTTTTCCCTAGGGTTATTTTGTTAGTTTCATTTTAAACAGCACTTAAAACACTACTAAGAAGGTTTGGTAATCTCTGTGCCCATTTATTTCATTTTAAAATGTGATTGAAACATGGTTGTTGGAAAAATGAGGAAACCTTGTTTTTGGATTAGTCCAGCATCTCTGTCTGTAACTGCCACTGTCTTTCATAAGTAATTTCCATGGAAGTTTAAACTGACCAGCTTTGCATATTTATAAATAAAATTTGTTGAGCATGAGTGATCCCAATTAACTTTCATCTGTTCTTTTTTTTTTTCCCCAGGTGAAGCTATTTGCAAATTCGAATTCCTTCCCTGGTGACATGGTAGCATCCATAGTGCAGAAAAGAATAAGGGCAGCGTTCTGGAAACAGTTGCTCAGTGCAGCCTCTGGAAAGGGAAATCCCACCACAATGAGCTGCTGGAATTCTCTAAAGGTGCCTCTAAACACAGGGAGAAATTACAACCAGTCGGCTTTTTTTTTAATCTTCCTGAAAATTATGAAGAATAGATAAAGTGAATGAAGACCTGTTATATGTAAAATCTTTTAATAATTATTCTATTGTGAATCAGAGACACCTTTTGAAACAATAAGAGATCAGCTGAATAAAAGGAAGGTCATGTTAAATAAAAAGATACAGTAGAATCAGGCTTGCTTATTTTTGTTATTTCCTAAATGGTAAATAGTCCTGGGGTTTTTTTTCTCTCTCTTCTTTGTATAAAGAATTTGCAAGTCTAGGCAAGTTTACTTGGCAGCAAGTGTTCAGTCATGCTTGTAATGATAGTTCTAATCACAATTCATGAGGTATCATGCATTCAGGTATGATTCATACAACAAGGAAATATTCTGAAAAGAAGCAAAAATAAATTAAATGGGGCCCGGTATTCTAAAGGTTGAAGAAATTAATAGACTTGGGGTCATTTCCCTTCTGTTCACAGTGGAGTTATTAGAGGACACACACATGTAGCTTTGGGAGAGAGTCCATCTAGGGGGGCAGAGGAATCGAAACAGTTGAAGCAGGGACCTTTGAGGCCATGTAACAGATTTTTCTATATTCTGTCTTTTTATGCCAACCCTACTTCCTCCTCCTGGCCTTGGATACTCTATTAGGTATTAATAAGTAAGGAACTAACTGTTGTGGAGATTGCATTGCTTGTGTACTGTACTTCTTTCACCTTTCTGTCTTGTGTTTTGTAAGATTATCAACCATTTGAAGTGAGGAGATTGTACTGTGTTTAATGTTCAGTAGTGTATGCTCTCACTCCTGTCTATCCTATGGGTAAGAAGTATGGTGGGTTATTAAAAATTAATATTTGGCTTCTCCAGTCGTTCCTAAAAATTGCACACTTTGAAAGACAGCCGTAGTTTGGTCACTGAATACCAGATATGTAATGCAGATTCATGAGTTTATTAAATGCACAAGTATACATGCTCTTGAGAAAGACATGATCAGCTTCCATCTCTGTCTGAGATATTTAACTTCACGTGTTGTTAACTTCTGTTTCCCTTTACTAATACTATAGCACCGTACAGATGGATAGCTTGAAAGTCACATACAGGGATGGAAATGTTCCTTCTGTCTCATTCTGTACTGATGACAGAAGAAATTACGTTTTAGTTCTAGTCTTTCAGAATATACCTTGTGCTATCTTCTTGGTCCATTGCTTTTCCTGCTGGAGCTCCTTCAGGCCTTTTAAATAGTGTTCTTACAAGCAGAGAGTACAAACTTTAGGAGCTACTTAAGGAGCAAAGCATTTCAAACCTGCTATTTGGTTTTTCAGTTAGTTTTTTTGGTACAATGCTGTTAGAAAAAATTGTGCCTTCTCAGTTTTGATATGTTTAATAATTTTATTTAGTATCTTAAATAATATACCTCACTGACAGTCAATAGATTTGCTAAGTCATTAAATGAAATGAATATTCTTCAAGTGTTTTTTCCTGCTTCCAAAAAGAGAATGATCCTGGTAATTTAATTCTTTTCATGGTATGTGGCATTTCTTTTTTCCTTTTTCTCTTTAATAAAATCTCTGTATGAGCATTTAAAAAAAAAATTTAAGAGACTCATGTACACTAATGCACATATTTTTTAAAAAACAGCAAAGCTGGATACTTCAATACAAAGCTGTGTTTTGGCTGGTGAATGAAATCCTTTTGTAATGATAGTACTTAGATTTCCAGAAAAACATCAAAGTAATTTAAAAACAGCACATCTATACTTACTTGATATACAATGATACCTTCTAAACAACATGAAATCTTTCAGGGAGATGCTTTTCTAATATCTATCAAACCAGTGGACTGGAAGATATTTTTCTTGACTCTATTAAGTATACAAAATTGTATATGTGTAAAAAATAACCTCATTTCACAACAACAACAAAAAAAGAGAGGTCAGGGATATACACAGTTATTGAGCTGTTAATTACAGAACACTTCAAAATGCTCCAGTTTCCCTCTTCATTTTTCTAATTTGCTTTACCCAAAATAGCAAACCAGACAAACTCATTCCTGGTACAAATACACTAAATTCCATACTAAAATCAGAAAGAATGAGTTTGACTGTGTATTAAGAGACTAACTTCCAAAAATCTCTTCTGAAGGTAAAATAAAACCAGCTTCATGCTATATTAGAAGTATAATGCATTCTTTTTAAATCTTCAAACAAAAATATATCTTGGGCATGAATAAACATTTTTAGTTGTTTTTCTTCTTCCATCTTTGTGTGTAACTTCTATCACTGAAACTTTTTAAGAGGGAAAACCTTTCTGACAGCATCAAAATACTTTTCAAAATGTTGCATTTAACTAACAGCTTTGGGGTACTCTATAAAGAACAGTTTAATACCTACTTTGCTGTATGTATATAGGTACATGTATCAATCATCTGCGTAAGCTCTGTTAGACCACAGACTTGTCTCTGAAGAAGAACTGTAGAAAATTCTCTATTTGAAGTCAGAGCACTTATATATGTAGATACTTTGGTATTACAAAGAAATCTTATGTGTAAAATGTCTTAGTTTAAAAAAAAATTAATAGAGATGGCATATTTCATTGGAGTATTTTTCCTGGAACAAGACAACCCCCCCAAATATATGGTTTTATGAGTAAAAATATTTATTTGCTATAGAATTGAAATTCTCTTAGAAGAACCATCAGAAGTGTCTTCTGAGGCTTATGGGCAAAACACATTTTGCCAAGAGACTGACAACCTATTCTGTGTCAGTCTACTTAGCTTTCATTGAACATGAAGATGAGAAGGCTGTAACAAAACTAGACAGGTGTCTGTCAGAAACTTAGTCTCCATCAAAATATGCTAACAGGCACCTCGAAAATAAGATTCTAGCAGGCTTGGGGGAGGAGAAATAAGAAAACATAATTATCCTCTATTATCTTTGTTTTTCTTTTAGTCAAGGGGGTTAAATTTATCCTACCTAGCTGAAGACAATAAATGAAGACTGCCAAAACTTCATTGGAATCACTGAAGAGATACAGCTATCTTAAAGAGCCTGATTTATATGTGAAGTCAACTGAGTTTTAGGGGGTTTTTTTGACTTATCTTCCGCTTTTAGATGAACTGAAGAGGGACTCAAGGTTTATCTGGATTCAAAAGCAGGATGAGACTATTTCCTCCCTGCATATTAAGACATGCTTTCAATAGTGCATTACTTCCCCTTCAAGTTCCCCTTCAGAAGCCCAGTCGCATAATGGAGGGAGATTCCTGGCTTTGTGGGAGGGGAAAGGTGATGTGACCCTGCTGATAGCACTGTTCGGGAGGATTTCTCTACATCCCAGAGTGGGAACTTGGGTACATCCTCTGCTGCTCTCAGCTGAAATGTGGAGTAGTAGCTGTGGTGTGGTCTTTTGATTATTCACCAGTGACTATGCAGAAAACAGGACTAGATCATGCAAATCAACAGATTTTAAGATTCACCGGAGAGAGTTGTAACCCTGAAGTATTACACAGTTGACTCAGTACATATCAACTTAAAAAATAGTACCTGGAAAAAAATCTGCCCCTCTGGACTTAAGATACAAGGGGCACTGATTCCTTTGCCTAATTGGAGTTGACTGGTGACACTGGAGATGGACAGCTTGCAGTATCTATCCTGGTTGCTGCTAGTCCAGACCTGGGGGCCCAGGTCACCCCTTGGCCCTGTGTCTTATCTCATGATTCCTATGTCTTGTATTTGTGTAAGTATGTCAGATGTGGTGACATGCCATTGCTCATGTTTGAGTGATACAATTGTGCTGAAGTGGCTGATCTGCTGAATATACTGACTATAATTGCCTTTGACTTTAATTGCATCTTGAACACCTACCTCACCTGTAGATAACTGTATTTCTAGCTGAATGCTGAATCCAATCTGTTGTACTAAATAAAAGATAAATAATTCTCTGTAGTTAATTGAGAGCACTATGAGTGTGTTGGTTAAATAATCCGTTGACAGACAGCTTGGGCAAACTGAATTTTCCGTATACCTGGCTTGCTTGAATAGAAGTAAAGACATTCCCTTTTGCAATTAGAAGTGAACACTTGGAAAGAAAGGGTGGGATTGATATTACAGCAAGATTTTAAAAAGATCAAGAACATATTGAACATTACATATGCATTTATAGTCTAAAAAACTTTATATTATCCAAAGTCAACATAAATTAAAAGATTTTTTCTTTTCTTTAATTCTGATTTTTGATAATTAAAATTGCAACAGGTATTCATAACCATATAGTTGGACTGTAATGTTGAGATTTATATTTGAGACATGTTCATTCAGCTGGTTTTATTTAAAAGACTTCATGGACAACATTATTTTCATTTTAATGATCAAAAAACAACTGTATTTTAGCAATATTTATAAAGACATTAGTACTGCAGCCTTTCTTTCCTTTCTCAGTACACTTGAAGAAATTTTAAGGGACTCCTCAGTTTCATACTAGAGGGGAAAAAGCCCACGACAGTAAAGTCCAAAACTTCACTATTTCTAGTCTAATTTATTTTTTTATGAATTCAAATGATGTGTGAAATAGAATACAGACTGTCTTGAAAAGGTGAAGTTATGAACTATGACTATGCAAGCAGAAAAAGCAACCAGCTTCCAAAGAATTTTCAGGAAAATATCTGAAATATCGGTCTGTTATCCTTGCAAATTCAGGATTGGACTTTGAATAGGTTGAGATTTGTAGATTCCTAGAAGCTGTGGGAAGAAGTAAAGCTTAACGGTCTGATAAAAGTTCACATTGTAAGTATTTAAAACTTTTCTGTTGTTAGTTATCCTTACTCCTTTGAAATACTTTTTATGGAAGAAGCCCTCTATAAATGAGCAGGAATCCATAGAGATAATGGGATCTGCCTTCGTGGAAGAGTTCGCAAACCAGGGTCAGTGATGCTTATGAAAGTTTACTGGAAGAGTGCTATTAACTAAATCAATATTCAGTCTTCATTAATACGATGTGCAGCTCTACAGCAATTGTTTGTCTCTGGGAGTATTGATTTGTGACCACTCGACCCCTCATTTTTTTCTGTGTTTCTCTATGATAGGAATATTTATGCCTCTCACTTAGTCCATTGCTTTGTAGTCAGAAAAACACAAATACAGTGAAAGATACGTGGTTTGGTGGCTACAAGACACACGCTATCACCTTATTCCACTCAGTCAGGAGTCCCTTGTAATAATGCTGGTTACAAAGAGGAATCCCAGTCTCTCTGAAAATCATTGCTGGGAACACTTCAGCAATTTTATTAATCAAATATGTTTCATTAGAAGATGAAACAGTAGCCTACCTTCCAAGCAATTATATTGTTGGTAAAGCTGTTATCCCTGGGTTGTTGTAAACATCCATTACTGAGGATAATGGGTAAGTTATATGCATTCTGTTTGGTTACACATACCAGGAACTCTCCTTCATATACCATTTGCTTTCCTCAATGCGTTGGGGTAATCCAAACCAGGCTCTGTGTGTGTGTGTATTTGTGTAAGAGAGGGAGAAAGAATGAATGGACCATAAGAGTGGTGTCAAACAATTATCAGGGGTTTTATGGGAAGAAAAGAAAAATCCCATGTTTCAGAGGGATAAATCCTTGTGTAGTCTCCATACCTTAAGTTAACAAGCCTAAAACTTTCAAAGCTAGATGTAAAAGGTAAAAAAAACCCACTGGTTTTTTTTTAAGCTATACTCATTTCTGCAAGTATGTGTTTCTAACAAATGCTAGCTATGTGGGAGTGGTCAAGGGTGAATGGATTATCAGCTCTATTAGCAGCTCTATTAGAAAGCAACACAGCACAGGCTGTGTTTTCCAGCAAAACCAGGTTCAGCTGTGCTGGGTGTAACCGTCAAAAGCTGTCAAAGAGTGAGGCATAAGGAAGGGAAATGTGCATGTTGGGCCTCTCTTGCAGCTTCCTTGAGTCCTGTGTTATATACAATTTTTGACAAGCCTGTTTAAAAAGGGCTGATTTTGGACATGTTTTCCGAGAGACAGCAGATTTACAGGTGCCCCTCAGAGGGAGAACAACACAGGCCCACCTGGAAAAAGTGAAGAAAGCCGGCAAAGCCTGTTACTTGAAGGATGCATTCTGGATGGACATATAGAGTCTAAAGTGCAGTTTGCTCTGAGGCTTGCTTTGGCTAGCACAAATATTCAGTGCAGACATACGCAAAGTCATAAGAAAAACAGGACAGCCAGTGATATCAATATTAGTATTTTTCTCGTTGGCTTTACCATTGAATTTTTTTAGGATTTGGGTTATTCTTTTGTTTTGGAGGTTTCTTGGCTGTTTACTTCTGAACTGACCTAGGATAAATATTGCCACATTGTCTCTTTCTTATTGGAACAATGTGGTTTATATGACCTGTGAGACAAACTTAGACTCCCTTTAATGAAAGCTGTTAGGAAGAGTGACCTTTACGTGCAACAATAGAAAGTGATGACTTTTATCTTCAAGACTGCACATGCTGCTGAATATTGAGGACTTTATGAATCTGCTTGCTTTATGTATCTCTGTGCTGTGAATATTGGAACTGTATTGGAATCATATAATATTTCTTCTAATCTTGAGGACTTCTGCTGTGCTTTTGTTTTCTCTAAAATGAATTTGACTACTTCTGTGTGGTTTTTTATTGTGGCTGATAAAAGTATTTTTATACTGAAGAATAAATCAATCTGGGATTTGTGTGTATGAAAAAAATATTCTAGGTTTGCATTAAAAACACTCCTCGTAACAGTTTTGTTATCACTGCTGACGTGCTGAGGAATCTTTTGGAAGTTCCAATCTTCTAAAGTTTTTTACCTAAGTAACATGAGATGTGTTTATAAAAAAAGGTTGTTCAGTTTTTAAAATTTTGGGTTAAGCTGGAAGTATAACAGAAAAAGGCACGTTTATTATTCAGATAAGTTGAGGTGAACTTTCCCTTTGACTGAAGCTGAGAGACAACACTTGGATAAATAAATCACCATTCTCTGTCAACGTGTGAATATGTGCCCAAGGGTAGATTGTCACCCTTATGTTAGAGTCTAATCACTGTGAAGACTTGGTCTAAACACCTTTAAAACCTTTCTCTGAGGTAAATATCTTTAACACGCTGTTGAAGAGAGATCAGTTGTAAGGCTCCCATTAGCCTTGTTTAGTGTTATGGTTAAATTCCCACAAGTTACTTAGAAAACTTACTCTGCAAAACTGAATTATTTTGGGTTGTCTAACGATAAGAAGAACTACTCACCAAGGAATTCTGCAAGCATAATAATTGGAGCATTAATTTACTTGTCTCCTTGAACCAATAAATTGTTTCCTATTTGCACATACTGTGATTTGCTATACACTTATTCTTTCACTGATTCTTTTTCTCTGAATTATTAAGCATTTATCTTCCAACATTCAAATCCCCAATTATAATGTTAAATTGATTTAAAGAACTTTTATACATCTATTTATTTCTTTTTAAAGCTCCCTGTTGAAAAACAAAACAAACATTTTACTATGGTCACAAAAAGAGGTCAACGGCAAAAAACCCCTAAGGTTTGTTGCTACAAGGTACTGAGTTTCCACACAAGCTTCCTGCTAACCTTCCTTAGCTGAATTTTTTTCTTATGCTTTGTTAATCTGTTGCCAAAAAGAAAAAGAATATTTTTGGAAGACTGGAAGATGCCTATCACCTTACTACTTCACGCCCATAACTCAAAAAATTTTCCAAGGGTACCTGGACACTTCTCTATCTGTTCACAACTCAGCAGAAGCAGAAATCCTGTGTTGGAAGACTGTTCCAGTAGAAAAGAATTGTTCTACTTTAAGTTCCAAAAACCACCAGGAAATTCAACTTTGTTTTCATGTAAAATCTTTCACTTTACAGTTTATCATAACTTTCATCAGTTGAAGAGTTTGTATTAATCTGGTTATTTGTTTATTCACAGATTTAATTTGAAATTATTTTCTTTTTTGTCATGTCCTTGAATAACAGA
Organism: Rhagologus leucostigma; assembly: GCA_013397725.1. Lineage (NCBI taxonomy): Eukaryota > Metazoa > Chordata > Aves > Passeriformes > Rhagologus > Rhagologus leucostigma. The sequence continues at coordinate 2,493,563 of VZTD01002621.1, forward strand.
AATTCTAGGAGCTAATTTGCTATGTATTTCTGTGAATATGCAGCAAAGTATTTTATTATCTATTTTGTCAGAGTTAAACCAAAATGAATATTGTTAGCAGCTGCTTAAAAGCTGTTTTTTTTTATTTTTAAACAACTATAATTCCATTAATCTCTCAACATTTGCCTTACTTTGATTTTTCAAGAAAAACTAACTCAAAATTGTTTCTGAGGCTTGAAGCAAAATATTTTACTGCTTTTCTGTTGATATCATTTTTCTAGGGCATGTATTCCTGTTCAGAGAATCAAATAACAATTGCTGGTTCAACGACACCTGAAACTTGCAGTTTTAGCTCAGATCTATTTACTTAAAAAATAGACCCCTTCTATTGTAGTTGTGCTTGGTGGCCTAGTTTCACCACAAAAGGTAAAAAAAAATGGCTTTAGCAGACTTTAAATGAAAATGTATTCCTTAGCAAAAATGAAAGAATCTGGATATCAACAGCACAATATCGTTTAGAAATAAAAGGATTTTATTTAAGCAGAACTGGAATAATTACATTTTCTATTAATTTTTCTTAATCACGTCAGCATGCTGTTTCAGTCACTAATGAATGGCACTCCAATTTAAAAATGTGTAATGGAATGAAATCACCTAAGTTATGATTATGACAATAATACTGTCACTGATAAACTCAGTATTTCTTAGACGTAAACTTTTTCCCAAGTGCTAATAGAGTTCCATATAGCTTACCTTCTTATTGTATCCTGTCAGAAGGGGAATTTCGTGACAAACAAAACCAAAAATATTTCATTGATGAAAACAGAAGGGAGCATGTTGAGACAAAACAAGTATATAATCTTTAAGAGTTTAACTTCATGAAAATGTAGTTGATTATGAACTTTACAGTAACAGGGTTTAATTTCCATCTTCTTTAAACAGATTTGTATACATTTTAAACACACATTTTTTTGCATTGAATTTGTTCTTTATTACTAAGCTTGTGGTTCTTTTAGACAGCAAAGAAATAATAATCAAAAATATTGAGTCACTGACACCTTAGAATATTTAAAAGACAAAAATGAATGTAACAGTGAACATGTAACTGAATAATTTGACTGTCTAAAGAAAGTTTTATGTCATTCGTGTGCAGAGTTGTAGCTTTGAGGTAAAAAACCATAATTTTTATTTCCTTTTAAGGTTTGTATGAGCTTGGAATAATTTGAAGCAAACTTCAGAAATCACTGCATCCCTTCTACCATAACACCATATGCTGTGTGCTTGATGCACAAGCAGAATAAAGAAAAGCAGAAACTCTGTAAGTTAGTTCAGCCACTGCAAGCTGCAACTTCCATCAGGAAAGACTGGCTGATGGGCAAGAAAATACTACTTTAAACAATCTTTTCTGCATTTCTTGAGTCTCTTAAACTGCTGAAGGGTAGCACATTTCTCATCATTACATCTAATGTAATATGGTCAAAGCTATTATATAACCCATGGAGACTTTTTGTAGTTCTGCACTTGATACACTAGCTATAACACTTGAAATTTCCTCCTGATGAGAAGGCTTTGGAACATTTCTCAAGCTTCAATTTTTAAGCCAGGTGTACTTACACCTTTTCAAATATGCAAACCAAAGCCATGCTGTGGCTTGAGCACTGTCCTGTTCTATGTACTTACTGTTGGCCTGTCACTGACACAGAGCTGAGCAGTGCAGACCAGTACTGACCAGTACTAGCTGGAGCTGTATCCAGGAGCACGGCTAGGGGGTCCCGAGGGCCAGTAGTCTTTATGTGTACAGAGATCTTTTTTGAGTACGTCAGAGAATTAAGCTGTACAAATACCTGCTGATCACATATGCCATTTTTCCTCACTTCTGCAAATTATGTGTCTAACTAATTTTATTTACGAGTGCAGAGACAGTTAGAAGATCAGACAGAAATCAGGTGAGCTACAGTTTAGAATAGTACCATGTTTATACAATGTTTTCCCTGAAAGAAAAATATTGCAAGGACCCAGCTTGTGAAACTGTATTAAAGTTGCACGTGGTATTTTCAAAAAACACAAGAAACTGTGAGGAAAAGGGCTTGAAGAGGTTACCTACTTCAGGCAAGATCAGCTATATCATACCTTACAGTTGTCTATTTAACTGACTGAAGTATTTTTAATGAGTCTACAAGCTCCCTGGGCACCACATTCTGGTATTACACCATCCTAACTCTTACAAATTCTTTCCCAGCATCTAAAGGGCATCTCTCTTGCTGCAGGCTTAGGTAGGTCTATCTATCTATCTATCTATCTATCTATCTATCTATCTATCTATCTATCTATCTATCTGTTATAAATACATCTTCCTTCAGTCTTTCCTTCTCTAAATTAAACAGCACTCCTTCAGCCATTTCTAATAGGCAAAATTTTCAAGATAATTCTTGTTGCTATATGCTGGTATCTGTCCATCTGTTTTTCATCTTTCCTTAAATACTGTGCAATCTTGTCCAGTTTTCTAGCTCACGAATAACATGTACTGAAGATGACTACCAAGCCTCACAGATGATGTTGCAACCATACAGTATCATCTGGTTTTGTTCAGATTGTCACTTACTGTAACCCTAACTAAGTAATTGGCGTTAAAATCTAGACAGTTGTTCCCTGTCTTACATTTGTGTGTTTATCTGATGCTGGCTTCAGCATATCAACTATTAACCATTTAATTTTCTAAATTCTTAGTTCTCTCTATTATCAAGTGCAAAGGTATTGTTACTATTTCCCTGTAGTGTTGTGTGAAGAAGATGGTAGTGTCCAGATGCTACCATAGCATACTCAGAAGGAAAATATCTCTTTATCTGCAGTTTTAAAAAAATTTTTGACTTGAACATAAGACTGTCTTTTGCCACATGTGTTACTTCCTTATGGTACCATTTCTGAGAACTACGTGACTAGTTTATTGATAGAGTATACTGTGCAAGATTTAAAAGCTATTATCATTGCCCTGTTCCTGGAGGAATTACAAGTAAATATTCATACTGTGTGTAAATATAATATCTTAAGTATTGTGCCTTTCATTTCTGTTGCAGTCACGGTTTTCAGAATGATTTGTGGACATAAAATACATGTGCAAGTTGATTATTCTTACTGCAATAAATAAAATAAATATTTTTAACATATTTATTGTTTTGATATCATTAACTTATGAATGTTGCTAAGTGTGTGGAATACTGCTGTCCTCGTGTAAGGAATGTTTGGTGCCCCTAGCTCTTACTGGCAAGGGTGAAGTGTTTTGGATTATGTGGTATTTCTTTCTCCCTGAATGTAACATAAACTACATAAGGATTAATGGCTCTGTTAATTGTATATCTCTGTTTCTAGTTCACCTGCATCTTAGTGCACCAGTATGCAGTACAATACTGTAATTATGGAATTCAAAAATAATTATATGCTTCAGCCTAAATATAACATATATTTAGGTATGACGACTGGGAATTGTTACAGTCTGTTGTTTCAAACATTTATAATCACTATGGTAAGCAACTACCTTGCATCTGTTTACACAATTTCAGGATTCTTACTGCCATGAATGAGAAATGAACTCCACTTGACATTTGAGGAAATGTTCCATAGTCTAAAGGTCCTCTTAATGTTAAGAAGGTCATGACAAGCCATTTATATTTTGGTCTAATGATCTGTGTCATTTTTGTAATCGGTACCTGAAAAGTGTAATCATAATTGTGCATAAAGATTCACAAAAAAAACCTGAAAAATGATTGTGGTCCAGAAACGATATGTATATAATCCCCCCATCTACCTTGGTTTATGCTCTCATCTCTTGACCTGAAAAAGAAAATGGTAGAAAGGCACACTTTATTAAATTAAAATCCTAGTAATTTTACTTTATATACGTTTGAGAATTTTGTTTAAATTAGTGTCAATAGTTATGTTAGGTCAATACCCAGAGAATCCTCTTAAGATCTGATCTTGTTTATGTTAAGTATGTAGCAATGAATTTAAATAAATGGGCCCTACCTTGCCAGAATCTTGGTAAAATGCCTAATTCTTGTCATTTCAAGGGCCGTTGATAATTACATTTACATAATTAATGTAGTTTACCTTTAATAGTGCTTATACTGAACACTGAGTGTCAAAGAATAAATGACTGTACACTAAATGACATAAGAAAATGAATATATTTCTGAATCATTCATCTAAGTGGGAAAATTCATGTAGATGGCTGCTGAATATCCTCCCTTTACATTCTAGTCAATATATGAACTTACAAACGCAGTTCCTAGCCGAAGTATATATGCTTCATAAGGAAATGTTTGATATTTGCATCCTGAAAACGTATTATTTCCATGTGATTAGATTCTGTTTACAGGGTGTCTTTCAGGAAAAAAAAGGCAAACACAGTGAACAGACAGTTCACTTTGGGGAACTTCTCTCAATTTAATCTATTGCCAGTTAACACAAAGTCTTAATTACTGATTTGTGTATTGAGAGAGAGAAGATAAAAAGCAGCACAAAAAGACCACAAAGATAGCAAATATTTATGGAAACACCTTCCCTCCCTCATGCTCAGCCTAGGCCGCGAGCTGCTTTCACAGTGGCACCTTTCTGCAGAGGTGCCACAGGCTCCCTGCCTGCAGAGTTTTGGGACATGATGAGGGGGTCTTTATTGGTATCAACTCTGGGTGGAACCAATGGTGCCTGGCACAGGCAGGTCATGGACACCCCCAGACAGAGCGACCAAACCCTGTTGTTTGTGCCTGGTTCAGTGTCTACTTTCTTTTGATCTGTATAAAATATTCAAAAAGTTTTACATGGTGCTGTATGAGATTTTGTGTGCTCTATACTGCACTTCTTTTGATGGCTATGGACATTCCTTCACATCTTATAGGTTTTTTAGGGAATTAAGCACCCTAGAGACCATTTTCTATTTAGGAGGAGAGGTGTGTATTAATGTGTTGATGTGCTTTCCCCCATGATAACTCATGGTAAGCTTGGAGGATGGTTTAGAGAACCTCAAGCATTCCTATAATGTATCATGGTCCAGGCTTGATTTTAAACAGATTTAGAAAGTGCAGTTAGGCAGAAATTTTGGCTTAGTGTGAAGTAGGATTTACTCAAACTAATCTTTGGCATAAACCTATCATAGTGCTATACAGCTTCTCCTTGGTGGAAAAAAAATGGTTTGGGTTAGGAGACTCTAAAGATCATCTAGAAGGAGGGCAACTCTATATGTAAACACTTTCCTAAGCAAAATCAATTATAAGTTTATGGGAAGTCCCCTCCCTTCATTTTCTCCGCATCAGGCAGTGTGGCAATGCCGCATGGGAGGACAAATATTTAGCATGGTCTGACCTCAGATACTTGGGCCTTCTGTTTTCAGGGAACATCTGTTTCTTACCCTTACCCATCAGCCATGCATTCACTTCTGGGACTTGACCCTAAATTTTTTACCACTTGTCCAGAAGAAATGGGAATACATTATTTCCTAAATCAGCATGGAGGATCGTGGAATGGGAAGGTGTTGTTATGGTATCAAAACCACATGCAAAGAAGCAGGAAATCTTTAAATTATAAGTGTTATCTCTTCACGTTGGGCAAAGTCTAGTGAAGTAAAGGCTTGCCCCTCTCATGCTACTGACACTACTGACACACTGTATTTATTTCATTTCATAAGCAGGTGCTTTGCCTGAAGAAAGCTGAAAACATAAGCACAGCACCTGCTGAAGAAATTAAATAAACACGCTATAATAATCTGAACTTGTGAGTCAAGCTCTTTTACTTACTTTTGATTTCCATCAGCAACTTGCAGCCTTTAAAATTGAATTTCAGTTTGCAAAGCTAGTTCTTTTAATGGATTGCTCATCCTAGCAAGCACTGCACTCAAAATATTGTATCCAGTATTAAATCGTAATGACCTTAAACTGCATGTGAGGTGTCTTTTTATCATACATAAAAACCCTCTCAGAAGTTTTTATTGCCTGTGGCTGAATACTCTTCTCTTCAATGTTTTCTGTCAGGATACAGAAAAACACAGTGGCTAAATTTTCTGTATGGTGGGGCTAAATTCTGCATTAAATGGGCGAAGTTATTTATTTATTTATTTACTGTTGCAAACCCACTCTAGTTCATTGCAAGCCTTTCAGAAAGGAGGCTTAACAGCACAGAAACAGCTGAACATCTAAATGAGAACTTGAAATGTCTGTGAAATATCCTCCATGGGTATTTTGCTATGCAATTTCCTTGCTACTGTGAAGGTGATGACAGGTTTTGTTAACAGGGACAGGCAACTGTGGGAAGGTGTGTGAAGGCTTTCTTCACCTACATATAGGTTTCTGCAAGGATGTTCAGAAACAGTGCATGTTAGACTCGGCTGAAGCAGACATATAGTTGCCAGGATTAGTGCAGTATGGTGCTTTGAAGTGTAGCTTGTACTTGCTTTGATCATATATATTTGTCAGATCTCTCAGGTTCCTCTTTATAGCGAAGTATTGCAATGCCCAGCAGAAGTTCAAAATCAAACCATCAGTGGGTGCTTTTTTTCATTTGTTTTAAGTCACCTGAAATTGAATAATCTTGATCCAAGATAGTCAGCCAGCTTTTCTTTATAATTGAAGAAAATAGGTGCCTTTATAAATTAATTTGTCTCATCAGGTTTTAATTGCATCTTTGAAAGAGGTGAAGTGTTCTCAGTTGGTATCTATTTCTTCTTATTTACTGTAAATAGACTTACTACAAGGTAGTAGGAGACCTGAAAAACTTGCTGTGGACCCCTACATTAAATGAAATTATGTTAATCTCGATGATAAGAGAATTGAAATAATTTCAGTTTGACAACTACTCTCCTGTAAACAGGAACTTTGTAGGATAGGACAAATATGGAATCAATGATCTCAAAGTGAGCTGAGAATGTAAGGACTTTCGCACTTTTTTCTTAAAGCTGGCTAGAAATGTGGACTTGAGAAGAACCTTCTCGGTAAAACACATCAGGCATCAGGGCTATATCTTCTGCTTAAGTCTGGAAGAAGTGCATAAGTCCGACCTGTAACACATTATGGGATGACCACCTGGCATGAAAGGTGTAAGAGTTTTACCCACAAACCCTCTACTGTTTTGTGCAGCCCTCATTTTGCAGTGTGTGAGCTGAAAGCGGTTTTGCAGGCAAGTTAAGGAAAGAAAGATTTCATATACTCAGCTGTGCTTTGAAGAAAGAAGAGCCCAGCTTTATCAAGACTCCTGCAGGTGTCATTGCTTATAACTATTGAAGTTTAAGTGTTTGGTAAATTTTTTTGTTGTTGTTTTTTTGGTGTTTTTTTTCCCCTCTTTTTACTGGTGGAAACATGGATGCCCGAGGGACTTCTATTTATCCTGGGCTTAGCAGCTGCTGCATTTTAGCTCTGAAGAGCATGTAGTTATCTTAATTTAGACTTAGGAAGTTATGAGTCTATGTTTCTCTGTAATTGTGACCAATGCTAGTGACTAATATTGTTGCCCAGATTTAGCATCATAAAAAATAAACCGAAAAAGCCAACCATTTGTAAAATTGCTCTCAGCATTGCTTGGCTGGTAACACCATTAACAATCCTTTAGTTTCAGAGACAATGACTATATTTATTGCTCTGAAGTATGTGAATTCTTTGCATGTTTTTGGAGTCCACCTGCAGAAAAGAAGAAAATGCTGTATGTTTCTTTTTACTGTTCTAGTCCCAATTTATAAAGCTTAAGTATGTCTATATTTCAAACTAGATTCTTATCCATGTTATAGACTTTCAAATGAATTACACTTCAAATAAAAGTGAAGAATGAGCATAGGTGGTTATAAATGAGAAATCAAAATATGCAAATAATGTTTGGTATGGAATAACGGATTATACTGACAAACTGTATTTAACCGTCCTATAATTTATAATCATGATATAGATTAATGAAAAGTAGTAATGGCTGGATTTATTTTTCTTCCTTTGGAATGGAACTGCTTTTCTAATCTCTCTTGCTTCTGTTAGATACTGGAAGGTAGGAGAGTCTGTATGAATCCTGAAGTAATAAAATGAACAGTATTTCACAAACACATTATTTTAAACTCAAGTGGGGGGTGTCCATTAGGCATTGTGGAGGGTGAGGACAGTGTCAGCAGTAACTCCTGGAACTGCTGGAGTGTGCAGTCTCAAAAATGCTTCTCAGGAAAGTGGAATTGTTTTCTGTGTTCACATCTAGACAGTGCCACTGACTCATGTTTAGATGAACATGGCAGGCTTTAGTGGCACAAGCTTTGTGGAAATCCAGCACCCATTTGGATGCAGGTTTGCCGTGTTGCTCCGCTCTTTCCTGGTAATGACGGCAAGTGTCTTGTTTTTTCCCAGCAAGACCCTAATGAACAGAAAGTCTGCTCTCTGTGCAGAATAATAATAAAGACTTGTGCCATGACCTATAAGGCTGTGAATGGTTGTGTCTGCTTACTATCACAGATAGTAGTCACTGAGGAACAAAGGAGACAGGGAGTTTCAGGATAAGTAGATTCTACTCTTCAAGGTAGACTGAGGCAGCAACTCCACTGCCCAACTGGCACTGCAAGGCGGGACAGTTGAAGCAGTTCTCACTGCCGGCTCTGCACCTCACTTCCTGCTACAATGCATACAGTGAATAAGATCATGGTACCTCTTCGGAGGGAGGAAGGACCTTTTATTGTTTTTAGTTATATCTCTTCTTCCCCCTTTGTTTTTGTTTGAAAAAAATGCATAGGCATACACAAAGGCACTTTAAACACAAATATGTGTCATGACATTCAACTGGGCTAATTATTATAGATGCTAGATTCTATTATATTCCTTTTCATTTTGTGCTTCTATTAAAAGACTTCAGAATAAATAGTTGCAGAAATTATTCTTTCTCATTGTATTAGAACAACAACACCAAAATAATTTCTTATGAGCCTGAATATCAAGCACAAATTTTCTTTTCATGTTGACAGCGTAACATGTTGTGGTTTAAAGCTAATATTAAAAATAACATGTATTTTTTCCCAGTGGAGTGTGATACATGACCGTATTACTTCTGATTGTGAGTGTACTGAAACAGTTTCTCAGAAAATCTTTGGTCCAATTATTTAAAAATTATTTTTATTAATGAACGTGGGCTGGAATTTCCATAGAAAACACCAGAACTGAACAAATGCAAAAAAAAATTATGTATTTTGACACTGTATTATTTTTCAACTTTTAGTATTTTTAAATGCTTTACTGCAACCCACTCAAAATAGTACAAGATACATTGAATCAAACCACTGTTTTGAATTGGAAAACATTTTTCTGAAAAGCTGAAATGTTATTTTTCATCTGACTTGTAGAAAAATGTTCTCCAAACAGACATTATTTCCAAAATATCTATTTTGATGAAACAATATCTTCGTCATAAGAAAATACTCCACTTTGAATACTTGTGTCTAACTGTAGTGTCAGCAGAAATGTAATGGAGTGAGTCAGATGGCTGTTCTTGTGCTGTCCGGAAAAAAAGAGTGCTAGAGACAGAAATGGAATTCAAATGTGAGAAAAGTGTAGAGATACATTTGGGTTTCTTATTCTTCCTTGTGCTGAATAAGTTAATTCCCCTTGTCACATTTTAAAATTCAGAAAATGAAGACGTTTTCATCAGTTGCAGTAAGTCGGGAAAAACCTTATTGTTTTAGGTAGAATTCTAAGCGATGAACAAAATCAAAACATATACCATGCTGTAAATTTATATTTACCTTTACACATATGAGAAATTTTTATAAGAGACAGCCCATTTATAACCATTAAATTCTTCATCCAGACTGCTGACACAACAGGGACAATGTGATTTTCACATACTTTTACTTCCTCCACTTTAATGAAGAGGAATTACAAGATGGCTGCATCCCTGAAGTAATTCTTCAGCAGGGGTAAGGCTGAAATAGCCAGCAACCCTAATGAGGAAAAATGAAAGGGCATCACCACTTAATTCATCTCATTATTGGCTCTTAAAATGGAGATAAATGAGGCAGAGATAAAAAAAGGAGAGCGAGAGACAGACAGGCATTTCGTTTCTGAGTGGTTACTGTGTAAAAGCAGGAGCATGTCTGAGTTGGGCTGTGAGTGTGAATTCTGGAGTGCCATTACCAGCTGGCAGAGATGGTGGCACAGTCATTGCGCTGACAACAGGTGGGCACTGCTAGGAATGTGATTGCTTTAACTGTACCTTGTTTCACCATGCTTAACATAATTTCATATTTCTACCAAAAATTTAAAGTACAGTTGAAAGATCTGCTGTATCAAGTTGCGTGCCAGGGGCCTGTAAATAGCAGCAACTTGTGAGCAGGTTCTGTGGGAAACGTTTGATGCAGAGCTGAAATCCCTGTGCCCAAAACCAGGCAAAACTACGCCTGTCGTACATGCACAAACACACACACACACACACAGAGGCCTCATAAACCGTGTTTTACTGAAAGAGAGAACCTTCACGGCATTGTCCAAGTGATAGTGACAGTTTCCTTTGTGTATTCCTCTAAGTCAGAACAGATTTAGCAACCACAAATTTTGCGCTATCACAGCGCATTGCATTCCAGCAGCATATACCTAGCGGTGGCTTTAGGGAGGAGATGCAGAGCCATTGATTCCTGTATTTATTGATCACTCGACCTTCTTCTACTCCCTGAAATTATGTGCAACACACTCCTTCCCCTTCAGATGTTTCTCTACCACCTCACACAGTGTCCTCTCAGCATGTCATAAAAGGCATGAGGCATCATTTCTGGCCCAAAGGATGCTCATTTGTTTTAACAGGTACTGACCCTTGCTATTTAAATTGGTTCAGACAGCATACTCCAAAGTGTTCTGTGCTAAAAAGAGCAAATAAATGATTTTTTTTTGATACAAAGGCGTACACTTGGGCCATATTTAGGGGAAGTTTGTAACTCCTATTTTTCTCAGTAGTTCAAGTTGATTCACTGTAGTCTGGTTTAAGTCTTGTGTTGCTTTTATTCAAGTAACACTAGCAATTTTCTTCATAAGGCCTGGAGTTTCTTATAACCATCAAGTGCCCTAAACCCCTTGAAGAGATAGCTGTTCCTATTTGCAGCATTACTGAAGTCATGGGGAAGCCCATGGTGGTCCAGCAACAGCAATAAAATAATTTTAGTAAGAAAAACATAAGTAAGAAATGCAATATAAATAGAATAATATAGATTAACAGAACTCTTGATCATTGATCACTGTTTCATATTAATGTCACTTTGCAAAGGAATAATGTAATTACATACAATAGTCAGCATTTCTACATATGTACATCTAAATTGATTAAAAAAACCCCAAACAAACTGGAAATTGGGGTTTTTTTTATAAGGTCTTTTTCTGAGGAAAAATGCTACTATCTGAATTTCTTCTTGTACCAAAATTAGGACTTTAAATCTCAGAAATCCATAATAAAAATGGTCCAGCACTAAGGATGCCAGAGAAATGAAGTATCTTGCTCTCTCAGTGAGCAAGCAAAGAATTTTTTTTGTCCCTTCTTTGTCTTCAGAGAGAGCTGAACTGTTGCTCCAATCTCTTTCCATTCCGCTTGCAAGTATGAATGTTTCCAAAATATACCCATATGATGCTTAACCTCAAATCTCTTTTCATATTCATCAGTTAGAAGAGCAATTGGCCATAGAGCAGCACAAAATGTCTTTCTCTACCAAGAATGTGTTTTCTTTATTCCTTTGCCCATAGTTACTCTTCCTTGGGCTTCGTTTCTTTCTTCTATTTGATCATCCACCACCAGTAAAATTGCTCATTGCAGAGTCGTGTTTTCTGGGCACTCCGATTAAGCTTTTGTTATTTAAAGACCTCCCTGTATAAATTTTTGAGTTTTGATTTGCTGAATGAATGCTGAAGTATGTTTAAATCTCATACTGTATATTTCACTGCTTCATTGCAAAATCCCTCTTATTTCTGACTGGGAATTTTGAACTGATCATTAGTTATCCCATGAATTGAAAGCAAATGAAAAACTTTACTCTTCAAGAAGAATTGAGTCTTCCTTTAAAAAGATTTGATGTTTTGGTGACTGCTCTGAGTTGAAACACAACAGATGTGAGGGGTAAGAAAATAAAAATTTAAAATAAATCTAGATTTTTCCCCCTCTGTCCCTCCATTTTTCCTTTTTTTCTTTGTAATCCCTTTTTCAATGCAAGAGAACAAACTCTTGCCATTTGGTTAGATTACCATTTTTATTGCTGCCTCAGTCTTATTTACACTGTCTCCATTAATTTCTAAATTTCTTGAACAAATGGAGTGTAGAAATATCTTTGATGACCAGTTTCGATTCTGATTTATTTTCTACTGGTTCCCTGTATGTATCTCATAACTTTGAGGTTATTTATTTGCTCTGCTATGTAGTTCTCCCCATGAATTTTATTTCTCTGAGATATTTTATTCTACAATTCCTGGGTCTTCAGCCTTGAAGAAAATTGAAGCCTCCTGATCCTGAAATGTTTTTTTTCTCTTTTGAAATCAAGAATTTCAGTTACAGTAGGTAATTGGATTATAAGCCATGACAGGTTGCTTAGTGAGTGTTAACCTGGGAAGACACACGAAGGATCAGAACTAGAGACAATATTTCAATGCTCTCTAGAGTTAATAAACTTCCAGAATGTTCAGATCCTAGGCTGGGTCTAAGTAAATGTGTTGAATGTGAAAGGCTGTTTCAGTTTCTTCCACTGTCAGTTCTTCTCATGCTAGTTGCTTTTGTTATTTTATCAGTGGTGCAACTGAAAATGGAACCATGGGAAATAATGATTTATGGAATCATATCTTGGCATGGTGACTTCCAGGAAATCAGTAAACATTCGTGACAGGTGAAAAATTAATATGTCATTCCTTACGAGTAGCCTGTGGTGTTATGAAGACATGAGATAAAATTTTGCACTTATAAGAATAAATATGTTCCCTATATGCCAATAGAGGCATGACCATTTACATCAGTACTAACTTTTTTCATACCACTGTGTATGGTAGCTGCCCCATATGATCCAGTAGATTTATGGATTCTGCCACCAGCACTTTTTAAAATTAAAAAAGTGAAAGGACTTGAGAGATTAATTTCTTGAACAGCACATTTTTCATACTCTTTCATCAAAAAATATGACAAGAAGCTTATTATCTTTGAGAAGCTGCCATTTAGTGAGAGTACTGTCAGGATTTTATTATTTGGATGCTTTAAGTACTTGACACATTTTATTTAATAGTGTAACACTATACAAACTTGCAGATTTCTTAAAAAAAATGATCTTGATTATAATCATCTTTCAAATCTAAACAAAGAGTAACTTTTTAAACAACTAAAAGAAAATCTGAAACAGCTATTTTGAACTTAAAAAGTCTCACATTGAATTATGTTGAAGGTATCTCTTGTTACTGTGAAGTAATTAAGAGCCATTAGCATTCTTATGATAATCATATTCAATATTGCAAATATATGAGCTCAAATAATTCAGTTCCATATCTCTTCCTAGTCTTCTGTTTATAAAATCAACACTTATTAAATATGAATGTTGCAAGAGCACATTTTACAGATTAATGATTAATTCTGCAGATTATTGCAATGCCATTCAAAGAATCAAGGCACCCCTTAGGAAAAATCTGGATACTGAAATGGTCGTTGCCTTAGAATCCCCTCTGCAAATATACTGGCATATTCTAGTATATTTGTCTCAAATTATAGCTGCCGACCAATCAGCAGTTCAACTTGAACCAAGTTGGAAAAATGACGTCAGTGCTTGTAGCCAGCAAAGAATAATTGAGCTATAATGAGTGTCATAGCAGAGAAGAAGGTATGAGATTAATTATCAGAAAACACACTGAAATGGGAATTTTGAATAGACAGGAGAAAGGAGTGAGAAAAAAATATAAAATTAGGTGCAGAATTTGTTTGAACAGAGAAAGAAAAATGAAATTCAATAAAGGAGAAACAGATAATGTGTGTCAGCTCCAGATCAGTAAACTGACATGGTCAAGCATAGAGAAGAAGTATTAGCCACTCAAACAAATCAGATTTGTGTATGGAATTAAATCATAATATTTCCCTATCAATTTTCACCCAGATTTAAGGCAAAAGTCAAAACAGAATAACACTGCATGGAACAAAAATGTTTTAATACTTAAGTGCTTGGAAACTGTCTGCATTTGCAGTGCCATTGTTGTGCTGCATGGGAGTTTTATTTCTGTGTCCTTAGTTTCTCATATTACAGACTAAACTGTATTTCCCAAGGTGCATTGCCCATTTACTATACATTAAATTCTGCGCCAATATACAGTCAGCTGGAAATGGTGATAGCAAAATCTTCCTCAAAAATTCTGCAATGAAAAATTAAAGAGATAGATATAGCAGCAACTTCTTTTAGTTTGAAATGAAGTTGAAATTTTGATTCAGGTAAAAGTGAAAGGTTTCTGTTCAAAATTTTCCAGTAGAATTTCTTCAGGCTCTTAAACATTTTAACAGTAAGCATGTAAAAGGAGAATGAGAGATGATACCTTGGACCAGCCAAAACTCATTGGAGAACGAAAAAAATTCACATTTTATGTGAGCTTTGGAAAATTGGCATAGAATGGATCCTTAAATTCCTAAAAGTCTCATTTAAAAATTAAAAAATATTTACTACAGGGTTATCTGTTTGAAAGATCTTTACTGGACTGCAAAATTTGGAAAATTTGCTTTATTTACCTCTTGATCATCAAGATATTGTCTTCACAAATCACACTGATGTGTATCTTTAACACTAAATAGCATTTAGTAATTCACTGATGCCTTCCAAAACTAACAGAGATTAGTTTTCTCAGATCCTAAACCTACTGTTTATTCTTTCAGGAATGCCTTGCAACAATGCAAATTTCAGAGCATGCTTCTTGCATTTTATCATTGAATGTGCCAGTTAGATAAGAATACAAATCTAAACACAGTTTATTCCAAGAGGTTCCAGACAATCTCAGCATAAAAAAAGTTGCACTTTAAGTTACGTTCTCCCTCACTTATTCTAATTCTTCAATTTTACAAAATAAAAATATGAAAAGAACTTCCAAAAATATACAGTATGGAATATTTGTAAATCTTTTTGTGGACTGCAAAACAGCAAACAGGCAGATTAAACAGAACTGGGCAAAAAAAATATAGGAATATCTTTTTTAAAAGGGCATGTGAAGTGATTGGTGAAGGGCACTCATATTTATTACAAGGATTTTTTTCAGGCTTTTTTCCTAATGCAGGCTGAGATGGGATGCTTCAGCAAGACCAGAAAATGAATAGAAAATAACTGGTCATTTTGAAAAGATGGATGCATTTCTGCTCTAGCACAAATTTTTGTTACTGAAAGTATTTGTTTATCATATAATCTAGTTTTTGTTGTGTTACTGTTGACAAACTATTTCACAGGTATTTTTGTAACTTTCATGTAGCTAATACAAAAATAACTATTTTTCCCTTTTTTGTGTTTGTTTTTCATAGATCACTCCTCCTTATGACTAAAATTTTGAATGCAAGGTTTCACATCAGCAACTATGTATTTCAACTGTATGGAATACAGTTGCAGTTTTGCAGACGGACTCACAAATTCCTGGCTTTGTTTTCAATTTTAATCTACTGATACTGGGATTTGTGTATAGACAGAATCTTTGAAAGCCAAACCATATAATTAAAACAGCTGTGGAGAACTTGCTCTGCTGTAAAACCTAAATTGTGGACTCCTTGTGTTACAGAAACTGCTTCCCAGAGTCAGGTGCACTTACCCTAATGTGGTTCTCAGCTGAAGTCAATACCTGAGAATGGGGGTTCACAGGGCTCAAAATGGGAGATATCTAACAGCTGATGCAAACAGTGCTGGATGCAAGTGGATAGGAATCTCTGCGAGCTGGATTCATACCCAGTGAGCCTGGCACGCTGAGCCTGATCTACTTTTGTTTCTATTTCTCTGTGTAGACATAGTGAAAACATCTCAGTATGAAATACCTGTGACAGGAGTAATAGCCTAATGATAGCATGCATAGTTTGTACTTCAAAAGGATATTTTTGCAACTCCTCACCTGCCTGGCTATGCAGGAAATATATAATCCCATTTTTTTCCCAAACCATCATATCAGTGGATTCTCACATTGCATTTCACTCCTGTTGAGTTTCTATATTAGCTACATAATTAAATATTAATAAAGTTAAATGGAGATTGAAAAAGAACTTCATATACACTCTGCCTGACATTACTAATATCTAGAATCTTAAGGATGTCTCCCGGAATTAAGAAGAATAAGGTGCAAGTTCCTGGACCATGACTGTATTCCTATTAAGAAATGGAATGTGTTAATGACTGTTATCTGAGGGTAGTTCTTACATGTTAGGATTACAACCTGGGCTGTGCTGACTCTGGGAAAATTTTGTCTAAAGACCATTTTTAAAAATGCAAGCATTTACAAATGACTTGCAGTGCTCAGAGAGGTTTCCTGGAACTCATTTAGAGCTATAGATGCAGTCAGACTGGTTTCTGATTGGTGAGAAGTACTTACCCAATCCAGCCAGAACAGACCTTTCTGCAGCAGTCTGTTGTACAGCTGGAGAATGTCTTTGAATGGAGTTAAGCAGACAAGAGAAATTACCTGAGAACTGAGAGCTTTGTATATTTGGTGTATATCTGCTAGCAGAAATGCAGACATTTACACGGCTAAGGAGAAGTCAAGCTTACATGAGTAATGATGACAGTGGAAGGAATATCCTAAAGATATGTTGTGGTCTTCTTGTGGTTTCAAAATGTGCATACTCAAATTAGGAATTTGGATACCACATTTAATTTGTGTATATTTTACTTATCCATTTCCTGATTTACCCAAGATGAGAGGCTTTTGAGTATCTTCTAGTGTTGCTTGAAAAACAGAAAAAGCTGTGCTGTCTTCTTCACCAACAGAGAAGTTGTAGGAAGCATTGTATTGAGGCAGTGCTCATAAGTTGCAAACTGGCCACTATGGTATAAGTGATGATTCTAGTTATTAAAATACAAAAACAAGTACATCATTATATCTTTAAATGCTGTTTTAATGTATTTTTGATATAGATTGTTATTAAACAAACTGGACTTCATAAATATTAAACACAGCTCTTATCTAGAAATATTTTTTGCCAGTTTTAATCTAAAGGGAGAAATTGGGTTCCAGTTGTCCTTTGCTACAGATTTCCTGCTGGTTCTTTATCTGTTTTTGAATGTCAGTGAATAGGAGTTTCAGTTATTCATTAATATTCAAGAAGTGAAAATCTACTTGTTATCTCTTTGATTAATCCAGCCTATTGTGCCTTATAGCATCAATCCCAAAACATTGCAGAGGATAATGAATTACTATGTGACTGCAGGAAACCATAAGGGATATTAAACTAAACTTAATCTTTTTAACTAAAGACATTCTAAAATGAATGCAGAAGATAGAATTTCTTAATAAATGGCAGAATGGAAGGCTTTCTTTGGAGTTTCTGATAGATATTCTTGCACATTTTATCTATGAAAGACATGCGCACTAAAAGAAAACAATGTATCTTTATTTTTCCTGCGAACTAATTCCAGTCTCTGGTGAAACAATTTTGAAAAAAGCTAATGTTCAAAAGTTTCTCTCAAAAGCTTTAGAATTTAGCTTTTGACTTCTCATGCATACTAAGAAAAAAAATATATTTCAAGACATCATTTTTAGTATAACAAAAGCCTTAATAAATAGTAAGATATATTCACCTAGGTTCATATTGCTATATGAAAGCTTTCCCTGGGCAGTGCCTGTAGGGAAGTTTTTCTCTTGCCCTTTGGTAGTCGCAGGTGTACAGGAACGAGCTTCCTAAGTCCTGAAAGTTTCAACTTATAAAGGTGACTGGTGGGTCTAAAAGATATTAATTTTTGAAGAAGGTTATATAAATTATAGCTGCAGGAGCAGACCCAAGAAAATACCTTAAAATGAGTTGTCCTTTCCTGTAAGTGTTTAAACAGATATGATTTTTATGGATAGTCATGTCCTTTTCCGTCCATTGCCTGAATTATGCCTCCTCCTTCCATAAACAAAAAAGCATACATAGTGGAAAATAGAGCATGGAAAATTCATTCTGCTAACACATCTGCTCTTTTTCAATGCATCTGCTTAAGAGTATTTCTCTGCACAAAAAAAGTACAACTTTCAGTAAGCGTAGAGTGGTGCAACAAAGAAGTATAATAGGCTAGTGAGTAATAGCTTTCCACAGTCATACCAGAAGTAAGATAATTATTAGATTCCCATAGTTCATTTTGGTTTAAAATCTTACTTCTGGCTCAATAAGTATTAAATAATGAGCCCCAAACCCCTAAGTCTAAATCTAATTTTACCATGAGGTTTCAAAAGCTTATTTTTGTGTAGGTGCAGAGTTTAACAGGAATCCTGTGACTTTTGCTTGAATGAAGGCTACCCTGCTGTGTTTGCTGAAGGAGGATTAGAGAAAAATGGTATTAATAAATTATGAAGTAGTTAAAATAAACTTCAGGCTAGCAGAACAACAGAGTACAAAATCAGCAAGACAAAACCTATAAGTTTTACATCTGTACAGCTCAGAATATGAAATAGATGTGCAGTGCCTGGGACGCATGCCTATAGAAGAGAACAATGCTGAGTAGCTGTGATCAATGCCAATGCACTTGTTAACATCTCAGGCAGAAGCAGAAAGATGAGTGCTCTTAGCGCTTAATGAATTCAAGTGGCACTATAGACAGAAGTTTTGGAAGGTTTATCTCATGGGACTAGTGCTAGCACAGGCAAATCTAGTGGTATACTCACAGTATCTCACCCTTTAAAGTTTTTAATTAATAGATGGAAATGGAAGATTAGGCAACACAAAAGGAATATTTCTGAAGTTCAAAGTGTGTTTGGGTCTATTTCTGGAAAGGACTGTTTCCAAAACTGTCTTTCAACTTTGGATGTAACTCTGTGTATCCACATCTTAGCATGTAACTCCATATATTTGGTAACTGAAAAGACAAAATTAAAACTATTTGAAATGTTCCACGTAGGCAATAACAGCATATATTTTGTCATAGTACTGAGCACTGGAGGAGCCAATCAGACACCAATACACGGAAATACCACAGGTATTTCACAATAAGCTATTCCACAAATCTTTATATGTTATGGATGCATTATTCCACAAGTAGATTTCTGTTGTGTGATGAAGAGAAAACACTAGAGAGAGATAAAGTGGTGTCCTAGGTTACGATGTAAGATGTAACCAATAGTATGTATTCTTCACAAGCTGTTAAAGCAGGTGGGGCAGTGTTCATTATCTCCTACCATGACTCACCCCTCATAACTCCCTCCGGGAGCTGTCTCTGTTTAACGGGCAATCAAGGACTAACCACATGACTCATAGAATTACATCAGCCCATTGTGAGATGCTCCGCCCAGGGGGAAGAACCAAGCATTCCCACCTGGATATAATCTGGGGTTTGGAACAGGACAAGCAGTCTTACCTACTGGGTTCCTAGAGGGCAAGAGCTACACAACCACCACTGGATGTTCCAAGGAGGACCAGACTTTTCTACAAGATCACCGCTTCAACAGAACCACTTCCAAGAGAACTGCAGCCACCACCTAATTGGTCTGCTACCACCACCCTGCCCAGCAGGGTGTCAGGTCATATCCTGACTCAGTCAGGTTAAGCTAGTATTTCTGTAATATTACTTTGTCATATATACTAGTAAGGAACTGTTATTCCTATTTCTCATATAGTTGTTTGAAGGCCCCTTAATTTCAAAATTATAATAATTTAGAGGGAAGGGGCTTACGTTTTCCATTCCAAGGGAGGCTGCTGCCTTCCTTGGCAAACACCTGTCTTTCAAACCAAGAGAAGTGGTATGGGCACATGCTCTGCTTTGTTAATTGCTTCTCTGGTTTTGTAAAGAAAGAAGCTAAGAGATGACAGCTATGCTAGTTTGCTGTCTTCTACCAGAGAAAATTTAATGGAATAAAAAAAAAGGGCAGGCTTTACAACGCTCATGTTCTTGTGAACACAGATCTGGTTGCCATATTGCCTTTCACTGCTGTGAAAAGCATAAGAGCAAACCTGAAAGACTGCTTCAACCACGCCACTCCTTTCCATCAGGTAAATTACAAAGCTGAGCTTGATGCATAGAATCACTTTGCACCTGTCAGTCCCACTGCATGTTGCTTCTAACGTGAGGTAACATATTCCAGAGAGAAACAAAAGAAGTCTGTTGGGGGTCATTCTTTTAATGTTACTGGGAGCACTTAGCTGCTTCTAAAATTATAAAATCACTTTTAGTAGATGTATTGGGTTTACATGCTTTTTCTAATAGGTGATGGAACAGGGATGAGCTATGTGTATGGCCTAACTTAAAGTTAAATATCAATTTAATCCAGTAGTAAATACCAAGTAACATAATTGTTGTAAGCAAATAAGTAATACAGCACACAATTAACTAATTATCAAATCAAATGTAAAGAAGTTTGGAGTTTATTTGAATGTTAGTACACAAATAATGTGGGAATCTCCCTGCCTTAGGTCTTCAAGAGAATTTTGTCATGGTGAGTCAGAAGCCGGAGGCAGACACTGTGTTATGGAACCAGAGTGATGTATAACGAAAGGGTGCTGATCCTATCTAAGAAAGTGAAAATCTTATGGCTTTTCTACTGAGGTTTATAATTATTTCAGAGAAGTTCATACTTGCATTTTTAACATATGACGTGGGGGTTTTTTGTTACAGAAATTAAAATTGAGATGAACTTGCAAAGAATTACTTTCTAAGTATTCTGTTTGTCTTCCTGGAAGGGTTATCAACCATTCTTTCTTCTTCCTTATTCCCCACATCAAATTTCAAAAAGTTCAGCTCTTCTTGGAGCAGTAATTTAAGTAAATTTAGGGAACTATTGGCATAAGATTGTGCTGCCTTAATGATGCCAATAAAATCCTAAAATAATCCAGCATTTGAAAGATACCTATCAATAAGTGTCTGTTTGTGTGTACTTTCCTGTGTAGGACACTTTTGCATCTCACCAGCTTTGCCCTTGATAGGATTATGGTAATTTAATTGCTACATTAAAATTATATTTTACCTTTTATCATTATATTAATTTAAATGGCTTGTAGAGATTTGGTAACTGTGTTTATGAAACAGTTGTTATGGGTCTCTCGGTAGCAGGAATCTATGTTAATCTGCAGATTATATCTACTATAACTTTTAAAAAGATTCATCAGGAAGAATTTATAATTTGTGGCTGATGATGCAAGTTCAACATTTTAACCTGAGGATCTTAGACAAAAATTGTCAGGCCCTTTTCTACAGAACAGTGCGGTTCTGTCAAGATCAAAACACTTCATAAAATTGATTTTGATTTTGTCAGTATGTGCTTTGAAGGCAGGGAGAATAAGGGGAAGAAGAGACTACTGAAAATGTTGAAATATACAATTTTAATATTTTATAAAGGAAACTAATACTATTATTTTGCATTATCAATTATAATATAAAGTGCAGTCAAAGTGGAGAAGTACGCTTAGATGTGAAACTGTATTTCTTATAGATATTAACGCTGTGAAGAGTTAGGTTGCCTTTTTAAAAAAAATGCTTTAGAAAATCAGGAAAACCACCATGATTTGATTTCCTGCAGTCCCCTCTTAGCTCTAATTAGTATCTATATTTGTATCTATATCACGAAAGTACATTCAAATTATAGAAATTATATTTTTACATATTTTTAGGAGTACGCTTCTAATAGGATGAGAATAAAAACTGCTGTTATGCAACGTTCA
Organism: Rhagologus leucostigma; assembly: GCA_013397725.1. Lineage (NCBI taxonomy): Eukaryota > Metazoa > Chordata > Aves > Passeriformes > Rhagologus > Rhagologus leucostigma. Next base: position 2,515,337 of record VZTD01002621.1, read on the forward strand.
CCGTTGAAAAGACTGATAGCCACTACTTTTCATAAAATATATTTCAACTTTGGGACACCACAAGGCGTTGTAAATCTTCTACTAATGCCTTTTTCCAACTGAGTCAGTAGACTGAGTAGTAACTCTTGTTACATGTGAACACACATTCTGAAGCATCTATGGTGCTATAGAAGAATTTTTTTAAAAATTGAATTTAAACATCTGCATGCAACTTTAGCTGTCAAAATTTAGTGGATTGTTACTTTGCTGCCACACTGTTTTTCAAGGATTTCTACCAAATGTTTCCTTTCTCACATTTGGAAGGAGAGGAGCATCAGAGAACATAAAGAATACTTTTAGATTAAATTCATCTGGAAAATACATGCCCAGATAATATTTCATGCAATGGTTAATGAGCATTCAGCTCTTGGAACTATGGTAGGGAGATTCAGAAACATCTCCCTGAAATTCATATATTGAGAATGTTATCTGGGCAATATCAACTCCATTGATCCATGTATCTACTCCTATCCCTAATTTCTCTTAGGTTACTCATGGACATCATGTATTCCTTTCATGAGTCAGTTCCACGTCATCATCAAAGTACTATAGCTGGGACTTTAATTTTTCCCTTTTTTTATTTTTGCTTCTTCCAGAACATTTCTGCTGTGACTGTTAGAAACTTTTCTTCCCCCAGTTTTATGATGGGATGCTGTCATGATCAGTTGACTTCCATTTGTTAATGTACTAAAATGGCTCACAAAGGTCTTCTCCTTCCTTGAGATATAACCTTTAATGTGTGGAGGAAAACATTCACATCCTCTTCCAGTCATCTTTTTGTTAGATTATAGTATCCAAGCTATTCAATATGTGTATATATTTTTATTTAAATTGAAGCAAAGATTGGTAGGATCTGAACAATTACTGAATTTTTAAGCATTTAATTAAATAAGTCTTTAAAATTTCCATTATAGCTCCATCATGATAACATATAAATTGAAAATACCTTCTATTTATCTTATTCTTTGTTGCCATGGTTATAATTTTAACCACCACTCTCAATTACTGCAGTACTTCATTATATTGTTCAATTTTTATTAGATTTCATTAACATTTTCAGTATGATTAGTCTTTAAAGCCAAGTGAAAAAAATAATTTGATTTTTTAAGACTTAAATCTGTAAAAGAAAATAAACTTCTAAATAAGGTTAGGAAACGAAGTTCCATAATTTTTCTCAAAGCTGACATAAATTTGTGAGAGAGGGATGGAGGTTATGTGGATATTCAGATCCAGTGCTACGAAACACTAGGGCAAAAAGACTTCTTGAATTTGCTTTCATTTCATAACAGTTGTTTTCAGAATAAAGCTTCTCTGTTCCTTTAAATATATAAGACTTCTGAGAAATTTTACACCCAAAATTTCAAATGGTGTTTCAACAGGGATTGGAAGGCCAAGTAATCTTATTGAGCTAAAAAAAAAGGCCTCTTGTTCTTTTAAAAGCCTTTTGAAGTCATACAAATGATTTGTTTGTCGTGCAGTAAATGTTGCTGCTGAATGCCATGTTTCATTTTCTTCTTTCAAGAAAATTCTGAGACCATTTCAGAGTTTCCAAAGTACTGAGATGGCTTTTGGATTTTGTGAACATGAACAGGAGTTTGAGGCTCTTGGTTCCACTATATGAACTGTTCATTCATTTGTTTTATTCTGAGATTTAGTTTAGTATGGGACAGACAGACTTGTGCATGCCAAGAATGGCCTCCTCAACTGAGTAGTTCCTCACTTGCCTCGTGCTATTCCTGACTGGATTTTCATTGTTTCCCACTGTGCTGGGAAGTCCTCAAAATATGCAGAGTAATGTCTTTTTCTTGAGCACAATGTTCAGAATTGACTCAGGAGAGGGCAGTGTTAGCTCTGGCCACCTTCCAAAGGAAGTGACATATATTCCTACCACAGTCAAGTATTCAGAGCAAGACTGGTGTGCTGACCTCCTGACCACTAGGCCAGTATCCGTGTCACTGAGCTTTATGTATGCTGCTTGTTTGCTCTCCTTGAAGATTAGGGAATCTTGGATTTGTTGCCATGCAGTGTTAATTTACTCAGTAAAAATACAATCCTGTTTCAAAATAGCATATAACTTCAAGTTAAAAGATAAAGCATTATTCTAGGAAAAAAAAAGGTTCACCTACTTTACTCCCTGTCATCTAAACCCAGGACAGTAACCAATTAACACTACATGTGTTATTTTTGCAGTACTTCAACAACTTAGAAGTCTTCAGTCTAGGTACTGAAATGGTTTGAACAGCTAGAATTTATAATGTTGGCAAGAGTATGCCAATGATAATAAAGACAAGGTATATTTGATTCTATATCACTAGGAAAATGACCTGCATTTATCCCCCACATGTATATTTCAATAAGACATAAGAAGGCAGACAATTTGTTCATCTGAATATCTCAGGAATGCTTAATATTCTAGCGTGTGCATCATACCCAAATCATCTTTGGAAGTGCCTGTATGCAGCCCTGCTTCCAGTCCTTCTTCACCCTTTCATATGTGGTGGCATCCAAGTGTATAGTTGGCCATGACAGCATTTATATGTTCAGGAGTTCACTGAAGGAAAAATATTTTCTTATTTCTTATTACTCATATTTCTTATGATCTCTGTTCCAGTTACAGCACGGCCCTGATGACAAGCGATCTGACAATAGCATGGGTTGTTTAAATTATTGACAAAAGGTATCTTTTTATTTGTAGATAGTCGGGATTTTGTTGTTTAGCCTTTTTTTTTAAAGGAATGAATATATGCAACTCACACGTGACTTTCCATTAAACCCTGTTTGACTGTACTAATTTTGATATCAAAACCCCATCCCCAAATCAACAAGCTTACTAACTGTCCTGATACTAAAACAGATTCACATATGTGGGAGAGAATGTGCCTTCTGCTACAGCCATTGCCAGAAGTTACCACTCATGCATTGCTGCAGAAGGAGCCCAGACCTCAGCAGACAGGTTGTGAAAATTTTGGAGTAACTGCTAGAGACAGCCTCTTGCTGATGGAGGTGACAGCTACCCCTCCACTGGAATCATCAGTTCTAGATAAATTCTGAGAGAGCTTTGTGGCCTCGGGTGACTTTTCTGGCACCCTGAAAAATTACTATGGTCCCACATGAGGTAAGAATCTAAAGAGGAAAAGGATGTTTCAAAGCTGTCCTTTCAACTTTCTTAAGGTTTTGCAATAAGAAGTCGTTACAATTAATTCTTGAAATGGGAACCAGGGAGTCTCACAGGACACACATGGACAAGTTTTGGGCATTACGGCTAGCGGTAAAAGCCTTCTCAGCATCTGTTTAGTTTTTTGGATATCTGTCTATCTGTTTTACACAGCTAACTCATCTTAGTGAACCACAGTTTGATCTTCAATGCCTGTATTTGTTATGATATTTTGTGCATTAAATCAATATAGGCTACAAGTCTTTACCCCAGAGTATATCTTGAGCAGTTTGGTTAATGTGATTTCCTTCTAATATGCACTCTTGGTTTGCTTGTAGCCTTTTACTTTCACATTTTAAAATGATCACAGACTGAACCAAGAGAGCTGAAAAACACATGACTCTTCTGTTTAAAATGCAGAGCCATCAGGGTCCTCTCCTGCAAAGGGCTGATAAGTGCTTTATATTTTTCAAATATGGTAGAAATGGTGGCCTTTTGCCTTTAGCCTTGATTAGGGTTGGGATTTAACACATGCTGCCTCCGTATTTTCTCTTATTAGATTGTCCTTGGGCAAGTGCATCCAACATGTGCTAGGCAGGTCAGTGATCAGTCTTCCAGGAAATATTCATAATTCATTGTAATCAGACATTTAGGAGTACATACACTAGAGAGATCTGCTGGTTATGGGCATTTATTCTATAGTCTTATTATTATTTTACAAATTGTTTTTCATGTTGATCTTTATTACATGCTTTCGTTATTTTAAGGCATTAATATTTCTTGACTTTGTATACACAATCCAGAGTTTAATTATCCTCATATTTGCCTGTAGAAATATTTCATTCTTTCAAACAATTTTCTCAGGTCTAGAGAAAATGTTCCCTATTTTAAGACAAATTAATCAGGCCAAGACATGAACGTAACAAGAACTGCTGAATATTGACAGCATAAGACACTTTTCTTCAAGATTTTAACTATGTTTTCTACATTTTTTTGAAGTAAATATGCATGCGATATAGATATTTACAATGCACCATTCTCAGTTATAGAAAATCTGTCACTTTTTTTTCTTTTTTACCCCAAGTTGTGTTTAAAGATCTTAAAATGATACTCTCAATCTGCAGGCTCATGTACAGCTGAACACAAAGGAGTGAAATTTGCCTTTCTCCAGGGAGCCAGTATGATTCCTATGCAACACAAGTCCTACTTAAACTTGACCTCAGAAAGCTTAACATTTCTCAGAATCACAGAATAGTCGAGCTGAAAGGAACCTCTAGAGACCGTCTAATTCAATCCCCTTCTACAAAAATGGGGTTAACTAAAGCAAGTTGCTTCAGGTCATGTCAAGTTGTGCTTTGAATATCTCCAAGGATGTTGACTCCACAACCTTCCTGTGCAATTTGTTTCAGTGTTCAGCCACCCTCACAATACTTAGGCTTTTTCTTATGTTTTAAAAGAATTTCCTTTATTTCAGTTTGTGCCTGTTAGCTCTTGTTCTTGCACCGAATGCCACTAAGAAGAGTCTGGCTTCCTCTCCTTTATTTCTCGCTGTGGCAGGTTGACGTTGTCTGGCTGCCAGGTGCCCATCAAGCCACTCTATCCATTTCCCTCCTCAACAGGACAGGAGGAGAAAACAAGATAAAAAACCTCATAGGTTGAGTTAAGGACAAGGAGGCCATTCAGCAATTACCATCACAGGCAAAACAGATGTGGAAATGAATTTATTTCCAACCAAATCAGACAAAGAAAATGAGAAATTAGAAAAAATCTAAAATCAGCTTCACCCAATCCTTCTCTTCTTCCTGTACTCATCCTCACTGCCAACTTTTCTACCTTCTTCAAGAGGCTCAAGGGGCTAGGAAATAGCTGTTGCAGTAAGTCCATAACACTTTGTCCCTTTCTTCTCCTCACTCTCTTCCTTTGTTCCACTCTGGGATCCCTCACACATGAACTTCAACACTGAGTCTTTCCCATGGGCTGCAGTTCTTAACAAACTGTTCCAGTGTGTATCCTTTCCATGGCATGCTTTTTATCCAGGAATGGACTTTTCCAGCATGGGTTTCCCCTCAGAGTCACAGGTTCTGTTAGAAAGCCTTCTCTGGTAGGGTTTCTCTCCACAGGCCACAGTTCCTGTCAGAAGTCTGCTCCAGCATGGGCTTTTCAAGGGATTAGAGTTGCTTTTAAGGTATATCCACCTGCTTGGTGTGGGGTCCTCCATGGGCTGCAGGTGGATATCTACTCCCTCTTAGATCTTCATGGGTCCTGCAGGGCGACAGCTGCCTCACCACGGTCTTCTCTGCAGGCTGCAGGGGAAGCTCTGCTCTGGCACCTGGAATACCTTTCTCCCCCGCCTTCCTCACTGACATTGGTGTCTGTAGAGTTTCTCTCACTGCTCCCTAAACAAAGCATTTTTCTAACTTTTTGTTAAATATGTTATCACAGAGATGATACCAGCATTAGTGGTGGGCTCAGCTTTGGCCAGCAGTGGATCTGTCTTGGAGCCACCTGAAACTGGCTCTGTCTAGCATGGGGCATCTCACAGATACCACCCCTGTAGATGCCCACTGTCAAATCTTGCTGCATAAGGCCAATGCACCTGCTTCATATATGAATATAAACTTTGATCAAATTCTCCTGAAATGATTCTGCTTAAACTCGATCAACCCCATCTCTGAGCTTCCCCTTCTATGTCAGATCCTGCAGTCCCTTAACTATCATCATAGCTCTTTGCTGAATGTGCCCCTGGACATCCCTGTTTCTTTTGGACTGGGAAGCCCAGTATTGGACACAGAACTGCAGTTGTGTTCCACCAGGGATAAGCAAAGGCAGAAAGATCACCTTCTTTGACTTTATGACCTTCCTAATATAGCCCAGGCAGCTGTTGGCCTTAGCTGCAGGGGTACTTTGATAGATCATGTTCAACTTGGTGTCCAGCAGGACCCCCAGATACTTCTCTGCCAAGCTACTCTCGAACCATCAACACCAGCATGTACAGGTGCATGAGGGTCTTTTTTTCCAGTTGTGGAATATTGCAATTATCTTTTTAAAAAGTCCTGAGATCCCAGTCAAACCCCTTCTACTGTCTGTCTAGGTTTGCAAAGGGTACCACAAGTAATTGATGTATCAACTACTTTCAGTTCTGAACTATCTGCAAACTTTCCGAGAGTGTACTCCTGTCCTATCATTCAGGTCACTAATGAAAATGTTAAATAGTACTAGCCCCTATATTGGCCTCTAGGGCTACGCTTTCTTTTATATTTAACATGTTTGGAAATTATTTCCAGAAGTATTTTCTCCTTCACATTGCCAGGATTTAGGATTAAGCAAATCTTTGTGTAGTTGCCTGGCTACTAGATCTTGTTCTTCTTGTAGGCAGGAGTGACATTGCTTTCTTCCAGCCCTCAGCAACGTCCCTTGATCACCACGACCTTTCAAAGGCAATAGAGAGAGTCCTCACAGTGACACTGGTCAGCTCCCTCAGCACTTGTGGGTGCATCCCACCCTATCCTATAGACTTGTGTATATCCAGATTGCTTACCGGTCCCTAATCTGATCAAGAAATATTCCTTGCTCCATAATATCCCACTAGCTTCAGGGGACCTGACGTTAATGAGGGAAAATCTTACCAGTAAACACTGAAATTGAGAATGCACTGAGTATCTCTGTCTTCCTCATGGTCTTTGTCACCACATCTTCTGTCCCATTCAACAATGGACCCAAATTTTCCCTCATCTTCCTTTTACTGTTAATATACCTGTACAAGCCCTTCTTGTTTCTGTTTGCATCCTTCACCAGATTAAACTCTAAATGGATTTGGCTTTCATAACCTAAGGATGGGGCCCCCTTTAGTTCTTTTGTTGATTATAAGGTCTGTCTTGTCCACATCCTCTGGCATTCTTCACTTTCCAGGCTGATCTACCTCTTCTTCACTTGATTGGCGATATGCAGCTCTTCTTCCCTGTCCCTAGGCAAAAAAAAAACCCCAAAAAAACCATCCATGGACCTCATATTGGGTAGAATAATCTTGGTATCCATGTGATCCACACATTTAAGAGCCATAATTGTCTTTATTGCAACATGAAGAACTGGGCAAGAATGCAGGATTTTTCTGATTAAAGATTAGAAGACAATTGTCTGATTGATTTGATCTTACAAACTTGAAAGATTTTTGTCTGACTAAAACTTTGAAAGCCACTGCATGATGTAATTTTTTTCTATTTAAAAAAATACCATTCAGTTAGGTTGGAAAAGACCTCTGAGATCAGAGTCCAACCTATAATCTCTTATAGGATCTATTTATAAGATCTATGTAGCAAGATGAACATTTTAATACGTCAAAGACTTTTAAAAAGAATTGTTCAAAAGTGTCCATCTTTCTTAAAACATGAAACATTAAAATAAAAGGCAATTCTTTTTCTGCTTGTGAAGTCATGAGTCTCCCAGTAAAGAGTATGATATTTTGATTACATTGGAACTGTTTTCTTCACAATTGTAAAGAATAGTTCAGAATATTTCTGGGAGTTTTTCATAAAGACTTGGTATTTTCATGAAGTCCGAAATCCTCCCTGTTAATCTTGCTCTCCAGTCTGGATTTCTCAACTGTGTTTTGAATCAGAGACATTCAGTTTTCCAATAGTCTGCTAATAAAAACTCCTCTTCATTCCTGAAGCACTTTTTCTTCCATGGACAACTTGCAGTTCTCTACACTGTAATGAATTTCAGTTCGTATTTTAACACACACAATGAACCAATGCTTAATATTTTCTTCTGTTCAGGTGTCCTGTCTGAAATGTTAACATTAGATTTAATGAACATGAATAATATAGCCACTGAGGCCCAGAAATTCAACCTGGCACAAACCTTTTATAATCATAGTACCACACCAAATCTTAATGTTTCTAGATGCTTTCACCTTTGTGTGTGTGTGTGTGTGTAGGTTCCTTACTGGGTTTTTTTACCTACCCTTCTGTTCCTGTTTACTCTGTCTTCCTGAATAAGAATGCAGAAATCTTCATAAATACAGATTTGTTCACACAGTTTCTGAAGATACATATTTTCTTGTTAAATTACATCTTTGATTCAACAGCTACGTTATTCAGCTCTGTTTCTTCCTTTAAAGCCACATCTTATTTTATATAAATGAATCAAGAGTACAACCAATATAATCATACAATCAGATAATGGTGTGGATCAGAAGGGGTCTCTAAAGGTAATCTAGCCCACCCCCTGTCATGGGCAGGGTCACCTTCCACTAGACCAGTTTGCTCAAAGACTGATCCAACCGGGCCTTGAACACTGAATACATTGTTTACATGTCATAATAACAGCATGTTATGTGAACTTTTTAATATTGAGGAATTCTTTTCTCTATTTAAAATGCAAAGTATTTCTAAATATTCCTACAGTGGAGGAAATGAAACTCTCAATATTAATTATAGTCAGAGTTTACTACTCAAAGTTGCTGTGTAAGGAAATTTATTCTGTGAAGATAATAGACTTTCTCTACAACTACCATCCTTCTCCCCAGTTTCTGATTATTAGCAAAATAATAAATATTTGGGCAGAAGTTAATTGCTTCTGTTCAATCATTTGACACACTCTTCATTACTTTTAGAGCATGTGAACCTTTCACCCAGCCACATTTACAATTAAGACTGATGAAATCATTAGATGTGTTACAAACATTCAGTTTATCTATATAGAGTTTGGCAACTTCTTAAAGGTCTTCTGTCAAGTTCATTAACTGTTAAATTATTTGTTGTTGATACTGAATAACAGTATGATCACTTTCATTTGTCATTACACTCTATTTTTGACTGTGTTGCTGGTGGTTCCTAGAAGGTCCCAGTTAAGTGAACAGGAGCTAATAACATTTCACAAAAGTCTGCAGTTTCCTTGTGAAATAAACTCACTGTTTGCTTACAATCCATGAGGAATAGCAATGTATACTGTAATTGATGAGGAAATACTGTGCCTTCCTATACTCAAATCTAACTTGCTTTCCTTGATAGTTATGTCTCCTAAACAAAGTTAACTTTTGAGTCAAACTCAAAAGTCATTTTGTCATTTGTTGCTATTTAAGTGTTTCTAAATGAAAGCTCACAAGGCATGATCCAGTTGTCTTGCCTAAAAAGAGTGTAGAAGTGACAGATGCAAAAGTACTTTCAGTAACTTGTATTCTGTGATTCAGCTGCAGAGTCTTGTCACACTTTATTTTGACAACTTGTCTGAGAAAGAAGATAATGTGTGATATCTTCCTTGATAATCCTATTAGGACTGAAGTAATGGAAAAATAATGCTGTGTGAATCATCATCATCATAATAATAATAATCATGCTGGTAATTTATAAACCATCTATACCCTCACCTTGTCTTTTTCTGTGAAGTATTCCCTGTGACTTCTCAGGGGGTAAAGCCTAGTCCTCTTTATTATCTTTGATTGCAAGCAAAATATAACTTTTTGGACTATATCATCAGTGAGGACAAAACTCGTAGTTGATAGATTTTACCTAGATTTTTCTTATGGGGTGATAACCCCTGTTTTAATCTATTTCATCCTTTATAGTAGAAGTAAGTAAACCAGGTATAAATACAGCACACAAGTGTATAAGCATAGAGCATGCTGAAGAGCAAAGTTTCTTTGTGGCTGATGTACGAGCTTTTCCTCACATGTGTACACCTTTCCTCACGCACAGATGGCTGATTTAATTATGCAAGCCGTATACTCTACTTTAAAACTCACACCCACGATAACTGGAAGTAGAGAAGGGCACAGAAAATGGATTTGAGATCTTTATTTTCAACCCATGCCAGATGCCACTTCTGTATCTCTGATCCTCTTTCCTACAAAAAAAAAAAAAAAGAAGATGAGGTAAAGATCTTTCTGTAGTTCATTCCTTGTTCCATTTTCATCTTTTCCTCTAAATTGAAAAATACCTTTTGATGAAAGGACCTTCTCTGAAAATGTGGCTTGTTAATTTTCAGGGAAGAAACTAGTATAAAGGCATTCAGTTTGAATGTTAACAGAAAACAATTATGCTGATTTCTGGATCAATTTCTGTACTTTTTGGCTTTCTAGACAAATGTACTCACATTTTCAGCTGGGGCATCCAACGCCTGGAACCCTGAGCTGCTTTTCATCACAGCTCTAAAACTGTCACAGCAATGAAAATTACCTTGATAATGCTCACAAAGGTGTTGTGAGGTTTAAATAATTAATATTAACAAAATACTTCAACATCTTTAGTTTAAAAGATGAGGTAGCAGCTCTTAAAATCTGGGACGGGTCTTGAAATCTCAGACAAATTACCTAATAGAGCATTGCTTAAGTGTTATTTGATACTACTACAGATAAAGAGGTGTGGTTTACCTGGTTATAAAAATTCTATTAAATGCAAAATAACAACAACAGGTCTGTCTGGATGCAGGCAGTAACAGAATTTTGTACAAGAAGGCTCTAAAAGGTACTCGGTATGTGTTCTCAGCAGCAGTGAGACTTAAACGGGCTACTTTTGTTCCCTCAGAATGACTCATAGCCTTATCTGAAACACATTTGTCAAAGTGATCTAGGGTTGCTTATTACTGGGAATGCTCAGTGTGAAAAGATTAAATCTCTGTGTACCGTGGTAGCCCCTTTATACAAGTTGAAACTGCTGTGACTCGCGATAGGAAGCAGAGCATATTAGTCTGGGCAGAACTATGTTAATGTACTTTTTCCACTGTACTCAGAGCAGTAGGAAGATGTTCGGTGATAAGCAGACTTGCACTGCCTTCTTTCTGCCCTCCCCTCACTGAAATTCTAGCCTGTTAGGCACTCTTCCTACTGCCAAGGATCTGCTGTTTCTCTCAAATTTGTGTCTGTAGCAGCTGACAGCACTCAGGCTTTTTCGTTCCTCTTTTGATGACGTCCTTTTTTCCACACTCTACTGCAATGCTGAAAATACAGCTTTCAAAAGACAGGCTGATTATCTTATCCCTACGCATTGCAGGCACCAATGTAGACATCAGTATAGAGTGAATTCATTCCACCTGGCTTCAGGTGTGTGCATCTGAATTAGTTAACTCCTCTAACAGTCATTGCAGAGAAAGGCATGGTTACAATCAGCCCTCCACTTAATGGTGAGGTGAAACACTTTTTTTAGAATTACGCCTAGAAGGAATTTAGAGGAAATCTAGGCAAATAGACCGAGAAATTGGGCTAGATAACATTTAAAGGTCCCTTCCAACCCAAACTATTCTATGATTCTACCCATTTTAATAATATGCTTCCTGCCCTAACTGATAAAAATAATTGTGTGGCTCTATGATGTATTGCCTATTACATAAGGAGATTGTCCATGTCTTATATATATAATATAGAATATATATTTTTATATATATATATGCCTCAATATTCCCATTTGTACATTATCATGAAAATTGCAATTCTGAAACTGAAAGCATCAGTAAAGGAAGCACTGGCAAATGATAGGGAGTAGGAGCATCTAGTGTATTTGTGTGTTTGTATTCCTTCTGAAAGACGAGTGCTGTTATGGTGAAGCTGGGCTTTTTTTTTTTAATATTATCACCTCATATCAGAGACTGTACTACTGTAAGAGAAAAAGAAATATTTTAGCGATTTGCACACTTCTTCAAACATATAACAATGTTTAGCTATTATTGTCTTTCGGTAGTACTTGATACTAGAATTTTCTGTAACTCAATTCACAGTAGGACTTGCTGGTACACTCATAATCTGGTTTGACTGATTAGTTCCTACCTGGAGCAAGTATATCCATTAATACAGTTTAAGTTCTGGCACATCTCAAAGAGCTTTTGTAGGTCTTCTGTATTTTTAATATTAGATTCTACCCCTAGGATTGATTTCTCATCTGTGTGCCATCATTTCCTTGGTAGGCAAATGACAGCCAAATCTATTTTACATTTCCTTTTGATCCTGTACTGCAGTCTTTTGTCCTATTTAATGACCTCTATTATGTATAATTTTGTGTGCCACATATCTTAATGAAGTTAATATGGTTTGCATCTCTAGGTTAGCTATGGTGTAGTAGCATTTGTAATGTTTTCCAGTGGATGTTGTCCACATTTTTCTGGCAGATGAAGTTGATTTTTTTTTCATATTCTACTCATATGTCCTATAGTCTTGTCAGAGGAACCTGTGAAGTCTCATATTGATTTTAAGGTGCTTAATAAATTGCAAAACCCAACATCTGAAATGACTCTTAACATTTCTTCCTGACCTTCCATTGTCTTATGCTTAGGCAGAGCTGTAGCTGATGATTAGATGTCACAGTGGTAGTCCTTTTGAAAAGTTCTCTTTTTTACCTTATCTGGGTGGCAGAAACAGCAGCTTTGAAGGGATTTATGTTTCATTGCAGTTCAATCTTGTTTTGAGTAACAACAGTAGCCAAAATTCAGGCATATTATTCCTGTTTGGTGCCTTCTTTCTTGATTCTTACTGTAACCCTGAGTACACTGTTTCTCAGAGCTACTCTAGGTATCTTAATGCCCTGCAATGTAGATGTTGGAAATAGAACTCATCTCACATAACAGTAGATATGCATGCATACTATGTTTACACTAAATCTATAGAAATTGCTTCACACTAATGATAGCTAATGCTTGGTGTTTGCAGATGTTATTTCTTGATGAAATTTTAAAGCCAGAGGTTCTGAAATGGAATAAAGGCAGCTACTGTAATATTTTATTTAGTTAATTAATTAATATGGTTATAGAAAGACATATTATTTTAATACAATTTTTCTTCTTGCTGTATTGTGCAGAAAATTCACAACAATTAATAAAAAGGCAAAGATCTGGGTAAGAGGGTAGGTACGTAGATCAGGATGCAAAAACAACCCAAGGAGTAGTCCATACTATGCAGGAACTCTCACCAGCTTGTCCCTTCTATCTCTGTGAATTTTGAGTCTGCTGCACAGTAAATTATCTTCACAGTATAGTGAGGTTGAGCATGCATGTGGTACAAAATTTTGGGTCATCCTAGTCATAGGTATTGCTTTAAAAAACAAGCAATAGGGCAATTAGCTCCACCATTTATAACATTCCAGGGGTATTGGTAGATGGGACCCTGAACAACGAGAAATCCTGCAACATGTCTGAGTTTGCACAGGAATAGTTCTGTTTCTTAAGAATAATTTTCTTTCCTTAATTCAGAAGAGATTTCCCATACTACCAGTTCTGATTTTCTTTCTGATTTTTTCCCATTATGATAGGAAAAATAGCAATGAGATGAGAGAATCTCTCTTTCAGAGGTGTTTACTTCTAGGTGTTTCTTAGTCTGAAATGTGTCATTTACGAATCAGAGAAAATTACTTCTTTTTGTCACCTCTAGTGTTCCATCCAGCTATCCATATCTTTCTACGGTTGTGATCACTATAAAACAGAATAACTCTATTAATTCTTTCTTTTATAATACCTCAGTGTAATCAGATAGAGAGCTAAGAAAATGAAAGAATGAAAGTAGTTTCTCAAATCACTTGGAAAACTTTTTCATTTCCAGAATTAAAGTAACAGAGATTTACATTTCATTGCAGGGCAATGCTGCTTAGCATCTTAAGGAACCTTTGAAAATCTTACTTATGGTGACCCAAGAAGATATGCAGTAAGTGGATGTGGAGAACTGAAATCATTCCTACCTCCTTTAGGTGTTTTAATCTTAAATGTGAAGTTTTGGCTGAATATTTTATGTTGAAATCTGATATTATCTCTTGGTTTCCTCATGATTTATGTATCGCATACATTTGCTTAGTCTTATTGCCTTCTGTTTCTACACAGGAATGAAAGACTGACACATTTTTTCCATAATTTCCCTTTATATATTTTTATATTTTACATTAGAATTCAGGTTGACTTTTTAACTCTTATTTTATGGTCCATAATTTGCTCTTCCAGAGCTATGATTCTTTTAGAATAAGTGGTTTGTGATTATCCCCCTATTCCATCCCTAAGTAGTCATTACTTTTAACTGTTTGCCTTTCTGCTTCTTGAGTAAAATCCAATACCTGCTGTGCAGGTCAACAGTTTTCCTGAGAGACAGAAATTGCTGATTATCTTTCCCACAATAATCTCAATCATATACTAATTACACACTTACCTCTCTGATTGCCTTGATCCATCCTGAGTTTCTCCCTGAAAACTCAAATGACTCTAGGGCCTCATCTGCTAGCTAAAAGTGTTAGTGGCAGCAGTGTTTCTCTAGATCTTAGTGTTCATTATTCTTTCTAGAAAGTATCAGAACCTTTATATAAGTAAGGTGTGGGAAAACTTCTTTTTTTCAGGGTTATTTGCTTCTGGAAAACTAATGCCTGATTTTCTTTCAAAGCTACTGATAGCAGTCTTCATTCATTTGCTAATAAAATCTCTACCTTTTGTCTCAGAAGAGAGTGGTGAGCAATCAATACTCGTATTATTCAGACTAGGTAATTAAAAGAATGATTTATCAATTTAAAATTTCTAATCCCTTTTGCTTACTTATTTTTTTGCTTTTGTTGCTTAATAACGCAAATGCAAATCCACCTTCGATAGCCACATTTGTCCATCATCCAAAACTCATAATGACCTTGGTGATCTCAAATTCTACAACAAATTCAGGCAGTTTGATAAGTAGGACTTTACACAGTAAAATCACACTGTTCATGATCATCCTCACTGAAATGTCATTGGTTTTCCTTGCAAATGAAATTTCAATAATCTGGGCAATCAAAACTACACAAGACATTCCATTCTCATTGTTGAGAGCATTTTTAAACCAAGTTATCTACCGATACAGTTTATATATCCTCCTCTGTGGTGGAGAATAAGTTATTTTTCCTGTCCCCATAGGGAAAAAGTGAATGAAATAACTCAGAACCCATTTCAAATTTCCTGTACAACATCTGATTTAAGGTTAAGTAGTAAGCAACGCAACATCGTGTTTGTGTATTATTTTGGATATTAACTGAATTAAAAATAAGTACTATGCTATAGATTTCTGTTTTTAGAAGTATCTGTTCCTTCTCTCAGAGCCATACACTTGCCACTGTTGATGCTAGGGCAGTCAGGAGAAGGTGCAGCCTTAGGGCTGAACTTTTGTGATTTCCACACACCATTCCAGGCTGCAGAACTGAGGCAAATTCCGTGCAGTGTATATCAGACTAGAGGAAGAGAAGCGTGAGTGGCTTTTTATTGCTGCAACCTGCCTCATTTTTTTCTCCAAGACTTGTTGCCAGCTGCCATCAACTGCACCATCAGCTTCTTCAGTGTGAGCCCATCAGCTGTGAGGGAGGTGAGATTGTGCTAAGCAAGGCAGCATATCAGCACATTCCGCAGAGATTTCTAATATGCAGAGTGTAATATGCAATGTCTTCTTTACCCTCTTCTTCTTCTTTTTTCTAAAATTTTCCTGTCGGGACACTTTACCATAGAAATTACAGAAAAGATCCTAGAGGCCCTTTTGGACTGAGAAATATTCTATTTCCCTTTTTAAGATTATCACATCTTCTTGATGTTGCACTACTTCTATTCACACTATCCATCATGAAATAGGAGAAGGATAAGCACTTCTTTCTATTTCTAGACAAGAGTGAGTTAAAAGTAGAGAGTTTTGATGGGATGCAATCTTTGGCTTGTTCCTGTAGAACCAGAGAATTTGTGCATGTAGCATTTGATTTCCAGTCAGGACTCTTCTAAGTGTTGCTTTTGGGTATAAAACAACAACATTCCTTTTGTGTTCCTGTTTCGTGTTACTAATTAACATGGTAACTGTCATCAAAAGGCCAGTAAACATTGATCTGTTTATCTCCCAAAGTGATTAGCAACATGAAATTTGCTAATAGGATTTGCCTTAAACATCACTGAAAAGCAGAAAGGCCAGTTTCACCTGTGTAAGAATTTAATGTGGATGGGCTGTCACATCCAAAGGGCGACTGTTTAGTTCTCGTCTTAAATAACACTGATATTGCAACTCTACACAAATGTTGCTTATAGCTTTTCTTGCAATGAATGAAGACTGTCCTTCATTACCCTAGCACAAGTCAGCAACACTAAATTCTTCCATATGAAAAATTTAATGATGATGATGAAATCGTCTCAATAGAGTTATGAATACTTGCTAATTTTGTTATGAAAAGTTTGAAGAGACAAGATGATTAGATAAAAAAGAATGAAAAAGAGACCATAATTATTTATCTCTGTGTATGCATTTGAGAGAGAGCAATATTTGGTTGAGTGAGGAATTCCTAGAAACAAAATGACAAAGTTTGCCTGTTAGCACAGATTCATTTCATAGGACATTTTCCATAATGAATGATCTAAAGAAAATATAACTGTCTTGTACAGTTCTTTCACTAATTTTTTGTAGTAGCAATTAGGTTGTGATTGGATCTGTTAGTAAGGTGGTTGTAGGATGGAATGTGATAGAGAAATAGAATTTTCCCAACATTTCATCATCTGTTAAGAAATTATTTCTTAAAATTCATGGTACTTAGACAACAGTAATTTTTAACTGAAGTGTTGAAACGGTTCTTCACCAAACAGAATATTGAAACTGTTCAATTTACATAATAATAGTCTGATTTACATATTTATTAGTTTCATTTAATTTGCCGCAAACAAAATGTTCTAATCTAGTTTGAGGATAATCTCTAACCTTCTGTTGTTCTTCATTTAATGCACATACATACACAGACAGACAGACACACTCATACTGACCTTTATCTACATTTCAAAGAATGTGTTTGCTTTACCTCTAAACACATTTCTCAATTCTAAGAAAGAGATTTATTGGAGGAAACAAAAAGAAACAAAAAGAAAGAAGTGACCAAGAAACAAAAAGAAAAAAGTGAGCTTTACAGTTTTCTGTTTATTATTCCATATTTTTTTTGTTGATTTGTGAGGTCTTCTCTTTATCATGTCTGAGTTAACAACTACAATTACAATTGCAACAATTAACAATTGCAGTTTTTGAAGACAATGTTTAAGTAATGATTAACTGTCTTCGTCTTCATTTAATGGTTTGTTAATATTTGAACTGTAAAAATCCTTACATATATCATTTAAAAATTTTCAAGTATTTTCTATATATTAATATTTGCAGTCTTAAAAATTACACAAAAAAATAACGTTATGGGGGAAACAATCCCCCAACATATGAATTCCTTGTCAAATGTTCAGTTGTCACTATGCGTAACGCTTATCTAAACACTAGGATGGAATCAGGAAGTAAATACAATTCTCTTATTAATATTTCTGTGTGTTATAGCTCCACTACTGTTGCCATCAGGTAGGAGAAAAGATATTCAGTGGTAGCAGGCAATAGCTATGATGTAATAAGGAAGTACAGATGGAAGTTCTCATACTAAGAAAAAGAGAGGGCCAGAGATCTGAATGACCCTTCCAATGAAGCACTAGAACAGCGATTCCAAATGGGAAATATTTCAGTTTTGGGATATATTTTTTTTGTTTAAAAAGTTAAGTGTATTTTGTGGATGGCTTGTAGTAAGGGGAAAAATATTTTTTTCCAAACTAGAAAGCAGTCACAGAAGTTCTTTTTAGTCATAAATGCATGGATTTTGAAACTAAACTCCCCATTTGCTGGGCTTCTTATCTTGGGCACAGCACTTTGGTAACGCAGCAGCCTTCCTTTCTGTTCTGTGTCCATCCTGGGCACCTTTGCAATGCTGTTCTGTGTTGTGATGTGGGGTGTCTTTGTCTTGCTTGTGAAAACGTAGGAGGAATTCAACCCGGAATGGGGTCAGCAAGCTTCACAACCATCACCAACACTGACAGTAGCCTGTCTCTGTGGTTGGGCACATCCCTGCCCCCAGGATGGCGCTCAGAATTACTTGCTAAACACCAGGGAGCTGAGCAACACTTACACTGTCCTGGGAGGAAGGTGCCTCTATCCTTCAGCTTCTAACAGTACATTTGTGTGGTGTTTTGTAGGCACATGTCAGCAGATCTAGTTAACTTGCGCAAAGTGTCATGAAAATGGAAGGTGCAAAGCCTGTAGGGAGAAGCTGGTTTGCATACAGAAGTCTTGGAGCATGGGGGGACGAGGATCAGCATTCAAAAGGCTTTATTGCTATTTGGACTAAGCCGCATCTATACAACCTCTCCATTTTCACAATAGTTCTGGTCTCATAAAAACTGTGATATAAAGACAACTTTATTGAGTATCTAAGTTAATCAAATATAAAGAACAGATCCGTATGGTTAAACCCAGTTGTCATGCCTAACACTGAAGGATTCCTAAGACACTTTGAATAGAGACATATCCCCCAAAGAAATAATCCTTCTAGGGAAGAAGTGGCCCATTAAGAGAAGGGTAGGAGCTTGGAAACGAAAAGACAGAGAGATGTTTCACTATTTGAATGACCTTATTGCCCTGAGAGACTTAGATACCAATCAAGAGGAGCTGAAATAAACATATAGGTTAAAAAACTAAGCAGGAGAAGTTATTTAAAGCCTTTAAAGAGTAAGGTACAAAGTACAATATATTTTGTCAGAAATAGGTAAATGTATTCTGAATATCCTTCTAGAAAAAAAAAACCAAACCACATACACCTTTTTGGAAAGAAAATTCTTCTCCTATACATTCATCATGAGTTCAGTATCTAAATTAATGTTATGACAAGGGCTTCAGGTATCAGGATTTCCTGCAAGGGAAATTATTTTAACCTCAACCCAGAAATCACAGGTTATGATAGGAGACAGTACAAGCTTGATGATTAAAAGAGGATTCAGATAAAACTGTTTCTGAACTCTAATGTAATTTTTTTAATGAAATGACAAAGCTATCTTTCCTTTAGAAAGTATTTCTGACAAAGTTCCGTATTTGAGGTTAATGACATGTCTATCTGGTTGGAGTCTTTGAAAAAAATTAAAAGTTGGCTGAGGACATGATATATGAAGAAAGGAAACAAGAAATAAAACAATTATAAATACTTGTCCCCATGCTGGCAGATCTGCTAAATAATAGCGTTTAAATGAAAGGAACCCTCTGCACATAGTTATATCCTGTCAGTGCCCAGCCCCACTGCAGTAAGTAGAAGCCTTGCTTTTAATTTCAGAGGACATAGGAAAAATCAACAGAAATTTTGCTTTCAGTTATAAATAAATAATTATAAAATGGTGACAGATACGCAATACAAGTATTTCAAACATGGGAGAGAACATTGTAGGAACTTCATTCTGCCATTTAGATGGCAAGTAGTCTGTGTTTCTACTTACATTTTTTTTAATACCTTCATGTTGGAAGCACAGAGAAAAGTTTCTAAACTTCTTGGAAATTAATCGCATGTTCATTACAATCTCTTTCCTGTAAGGAAGTGCCCTAATTCCTGCAAGGAAGCAATGTGACAAAGCATGCTTTTAATGGTCCTTATATAAGTTACTTCCTACCAGCTAAAAAGTTGTTGCTGGTACCAATAAGAACTGCTGCTGGTTTCATGAAGATGCTTATGAAAGGGAGGGAATCCTTATGGGACGTTGCCATAAATTTTTTTCCACACAGTGCTTACTGGGTGGAATGAAATAAGTAATTAACATTTTTAGGAAACTCTTGTCTTTTGATCTGTAAAGGGCCTTCACACAAGCAAGTGCTTTTAACATTCCTTACAGCTAAAGGTGACTTTCTATGAATACGTCATGGAATAGTTAGTGTACAAAAAAATTTTCCCAGACAGCTTGAGACTTTTTCTCCAAAGACTGTGAGGAACACAGACTTGAGCCTAGTGATTCATAGTGCAGAATCATGTGGAAAACCAGAAAGAAGGGGGAAAAGGTTTTGTGAGTGGCCTCTAAAAGATTAGTCCCCATGTTATAAATGTTGTTCTGCTATTCTGTCATACACACTGTTAAAGAAGGTATTAATTCTAAACCACAGTTTGGGTACAAGAGTGTCAGGCAGCGTTTCTTATCCGGTAAGTCTGGGTCTGCTAAATGTCAAATCCTATTGACTGCAGTAGGTATTTACATGTGAATATCCAAGTCACTGGAATAATTTGCTTTTTCCTTGCCTGTCAAAGACATTTGGAGAGTGGAAATGCATAATCTGAAACTGTTTCCATGGTATTTTTTTGTCATATTCTCTAAAATCTTTCAAAAGAGCCGTGTCCATCTGTGGCTCAGTTTCCCCATTCTCTATGTTTCTCACACTGTATCAGCTGTCCTAAAGATTTTATTGCCTCTGCCTGCAAACACTGGCTCATGTATCCCCAAACCATGCTGATTTCCATGCTACCCCTACCATTCTTTAGTTATATCTGTTTATTAGCTTTAAACAAAATATCAGTATCTTCTTTCTCCACTTCCCCTCCAAAAAGAGCAAAAAAAAAAAATAAGGAAAACCCTATGATACAATTGCTACCTTGGATAGAATGAAGTCTGTCTGAGATATGTCCTGTATTCTCAAGGTTATTTTCAAACCTAGCCCATTCTTGCTTATTTTAAGAATATTTTACATGTCAGTCTTCTCTTATATATCCAGGTTCTGCCAGTTTTTCAGACATGCTTTATCTGCAGGTTGTCTGTTATGTCAGCTCACAAAATGCAGTTTTATATATAGTAATGTGGTAATGCATTTAAAAACATGCTGGCTGTAAAATAATTGTATGTGGCCAAGATAGGTTTCAATTGGTACTGAAAACAGAAAATGCTAATGTTTTTATTACACTTCTCTTGAATGTTTGAAGTGTGCCTACAAGTACTATTCTGCTTCTTAAATCTCTTGACCAAAAATCAGTTGTTCTTATCTTTTATGGGTGAATATATATGAGAACTGTAATCAGGTAGAATGAAATTGCAGCACGGAGAAGTTATAGCCTGAGCATCTCTCCAGTTCCTGACTAATCCCTTCAAAAGAGGGGCCACACAAGTTCCTGGGGACTTAATCACAGGCACAACTCTTTTCAGGAAGCTTCAAATCATTATAGGAATAATACACTTCTCTTGGTTAATTTGCAGACCTAATATGGCTGAGGGTTACAACTGCATTGTAGATTTCAGTGTAGGACCCTGCAAGAATTAATCTAAATGAAAAAAACAGTCTACATTTTAGTAAATTTAGAGAAAAAAACAGGCAAAATATAAGCACAAATGTTGCATTTCTCTTTGCATTCCTAGTGCAGAGAACAAATAAATTGTGCATTTCAGAAATTCAGTGTTACTGCAAATAATGTGATGTTTAGCTAATAGGAGATGCCTAGTGACGCGGGTTAATTTCCCAAATCAATATCTAATTATGTATTTTCACTCATTCTAATAACAAAATCAAGGGAGCTGAAAGATTTCTTCAGTAAAAAGTGAAGTGTGAGAGAGAGCAAAAATCATGGTTGTTTGACAGTGGGTAGCTTACTTTCAATCTCTGCTGGAGGGAACAGTGAAATAATGCAATTCCAAATGCCCTTTTGCTGGGTTTTCTATTTCTTTTTGCTGTCTATCCTTAGCTGGATGTCTGTAAAGCAAATTCAGCTATTACTTCCCATACTTGCACCATTAAAAAGAGGATGTTCAGTGATTAAAAATGCTTGAAGCAGACAGGAGATGAGAGTGAAAAATAATTGGGCTAGAGTATTGATTAATGCAGATTTTCATAATAATATTTCCATATTACTATTTCCATATTACATTTGGTTTTGGTTGCTCACAGACAAAAGCTTACAGCTTATTTCCCCTCTCCCTGTTTTTCTCACTCTTTGTGTATCTCAGATATTCTATTGTTTGTTAAAAAACACATTTTATTTTCATTTCTTTAATGTTAGTATTCATGAGGCAAAGAATGTGTTAATATCATTGTTATCTTGTTTTAGATAAAGATGGATTTCAAACAATTGATTCTCTGTGGGGAATATAATAGTCTGTGTAGCTGGTGGCTCATGATACTTCTGAGAAAAAATATATTAAGGATATTGATATTTTATGAAAAAATATTCTGCATTATGATGTGGTTATTCTTTAAGGGTTTTTTTAAAAGGTTTGCAATTGATATACTTTGGCTTTCATACATTCCTTATCAAATCCTATGGAATTTGGAACGCATAGAAAAAGGGGCAGCTACTTCTAGAAGAAAAATCTAGGCAGGGACTTAGCAATCAAACCTATAGTTAGTCATATGTCTTTTAACACTGATAATGATTCCAAACAGTTTGAGACCCTCAAGCTTTGGCAAAGTTAATATAAATTACTTTGAATTAGTTTCCATTGGCATTTATAGGCATAATTTTATAAGTTTTATCACTTTAGCATTTTCAATTTTTAAGTATTCACAAACCAAATAGGATTAAAGTGAAACCTTACATTCTGTAAGCAATATGTATGATTATTTTTCACTGCACACAAGTGAAGGTTAGAGCACATGGGGAACTAGCATGAGCAAAAAAGTAGATTATTTTTGGGGAAAACAAGAACAATAGTATATCAATATTATAAAAACTGGCAACACAATAGATTGGTGTTCATTTCCATGTATTTATAACACAGTCCCTTTAGAATACCAAATGATTGGTCATTATTTTCATAGAGACACTGATTACTTTGTTTCCTTCTGTTTCCTTTGCAATCACATAAGCATTGTGACAATAACAATGAAATCTGCAGACAATGGCTGCAGAATATGATAGATAGCAAACTTATCAGTAGACATTCTGCAGTCGACATGAAAGTCTGCTTTAGCAGAGGTGCATGTAGGAATTGTGAACTTAGACAAAGGCAACACTTTTAAAGAGCAGTGTTTGCTAGCTAGGAAGCCTGAGGCCAGGACGTGTGTAAGCATTAGTGTCTTGTCATGTACAGTGGCAAATCTGTGTTCTGGTCTCTTGCAGTGATGCCAGGCAGGGCAGAGGTGTTGGCACGGGCCAAGGACCAGTTCTGGTGAACAAAATGGGCCAACAGTGGTTTAGAACCAAGAAACTTTAACTTTATGGGGACAAGTTATGCTGTGCCAGGTGTCTGCTGTGACAGAGAATGGTCCCTTGACTATTTAATATATTATTATAGATGTAACTTTAGAGTTCATCCTCAAACAGTTGGTGTGATCTGACAGAACTGAGAAGAAAAAGAATAATCCTGTCATTTACCAGTGGTAATAAAGCTAAATCCCAAACCACCAAATGGGCTTCCCCTGATTTTGGATTTTGACTATCTATAGTGAACTAACGTGTATGAGCAAATTTTAAAAGTGTGATAAGCAAGAAAATTAGACCAAGCTAATAAATTTCATTTTTCAGAAGGGCTTTAATAGTGCAGAATCAGTATAACACTAGCCACAGCTATGCAGAATCCAGCTTAGAGCTGGCTTTGATTCAACTGTGCTGGTGTGCAGGGAGTTCTCTCTTGCATGTTTGCAAAATGTAGCCTGCTGATGTATACCTATAAGAGCATTTACAATAGCAGTTGAAAACAAAGCTTTGAGTAGCTAAGGATGTCATCCATCTTATGCTGTCTACAAATAAGAAAACTGTTCTTACCAAGTAAAAAGATGTTCAAACTTAATCACAAGAATATAAATGAATTAGATTTTTAATGAGTGAAGAAGTCTTTTAATGCACATTGAACTCCACAATTATTTGTTCCAAGATCTTTTAAAAGCTGAGTTTATGAATTTGATTTGGATTTTTTTTCCCAACAAAATTTTGGGGATGTAATCAATACTTCATCACTTCGAACTATCGTTTTGTAAGCTTTTAGTTTTGGTTTGAGTTTGTAACATGAAATGAAATGAAAATGAATCCTACTGCTAAATGCAAAAAATGTTGTAATTTTTCAACTAGCAAATCTTGGGACTCTTAGACTGAGCTCAAAATGTGATGAATTCAAGACTATGCCTGCATCTGAAAAACCTTTAAAACACTTTTTTTAAATTTTTTTTTTCTCCTTGCCTAACTTTGCTTTGGTTTTCAGGTAGATTAGAAAAGAAATAATTGGGGTAGGAACTTTTGGTTTCTTTGGTTTTACAAGAAATAAACATTTTCAGTTGGTTAATATAGATCAAAAAAAAAAAAAAAA